>NW_026847771.1:38792831-38818262 GCF_025583915.1 Anolis sagrei ordinatus
GCGTTCAGCAGGCAGTGGAAACGTAAGGCAACACAAAGCAAAGTAGTACGCATCAGGGCAATGCTCCTGCGTTCAGCAGGCAGTGGAAACGTAAGGCAACACAAAGCAAAGTAGTACGCATCAGGGCAATGCTCCTGCGTTCAGCAGGCAGTGGAAACGTAAGGCTACACAAAGCAAAGTAGTACGCATCAGGGCAGGCAATGCTCCTGCGTTCAGCAGGCAGTGGAAACGTAAGGCTACACAAAGCAAAGTAGTACGCATCAGGGCAGGCAATGTTCCTGCGTTCAGCAGGCAGTGGAAACGTAAGGCTACACAAAGCAAAGTAGTACGCATCAGGGCAGGCAATGCTCCTGCGTTCAGCAGGCAGTGGAAACGTAAGGCTACACAAAGCAAAGTAGTACGCATCAGGGCAGGCAATGTTCCTGCGTTCAGCAGGCAGTGGAAACGTAAGGCTACACAAAGCAAAGTAGTACGCATCAGGGCAGGCAATGTTCCTGCGTTCAGCAGGCAGTGGAAACGTAAGGCTACACAAAGCAAAGTAGTACGCATCAGGGCAATGCTCCTGCGTTCAGCAGGCAGTGGAAATGTAAGGCAACACAAAGCAAAGTAGTACGCATCAGGACAATGTTCCCGCGTTCAGCAGGCAGTGGTAATGTAAGGCAACACAAAGCAAAGTAGTACGCATCAGGGCAATGTTCCCGCGTTCAGCAGGCAGTGGTAATGTAAGGCAACACAAAGCAAAATAGTACGCATCAGGACAATGTTCCCGCGTTCAGCAGGCAGTGGTAATGTAAGGCAACACAAAGCACAAAGCAAAGTAGTACGCATCAGGGCAATGTTCCCGCGTTCAGCAGGCAGTGGCAATGTAAGGCAACACAAAGCAAAATAGTACGCATCAGGGCAATGTTCCCGCGTTCAGCAGGCAGTGGCAATGTAAGGCAACACAAAGCAAAGTAGTACGCATCAGGGCAATGTTCCTGCGTTCAGCAGGCAGTGGAAACGTAAGGCTACACAAAGCAAAGTAGTACGCATCAGGGCAGGCAATGTTCCTGCGTTCAGCAGGCAGTGGAAACGTAAGGCTACACAAAGCAAAGTAGTACGCATCAGGGCAGGCAATGTTCCTGCGTTCAGCAGGCAGTGGAAACGTAAGGCTACACAAAGCAAAGTAGTACGCATCAGGGCAGGCAATGTTCCTGCGTTCAGCAGGCAGTGGAAACGTAAGGCTACACAAAGCAAAGTAGTACGCATCAGGGCAATGCTCCTGCGTTCAGCAGGCAGTGGAAACGTAAGGCTACACAAAGCAAAGTAGTACGCATCAGGGCAGGCAATGTTCCTGCGTTCAGCAGGCAGTGGAAACGTAAGGCTACACAAAGCAAAGTAGTACGCATCAGGGCAGGCAATGTTCCTGCGTTCAGCAGGCAGTGGAAACGTAAGGCTACACAAAGCAAAGTAGTACGCATCAGGGCAGGCAATGTTCCTGCGTTCAGCAGGCAGTGGAAACGTAAGGCTACACAAAGCAAAGTAGTACGCATCAGGGCAGGCAATGTTCCTGCGTTCAGCAGGCAGTGGAAACGTAAGGCAACACAAAGCAAAGTAGTACGCATCAGGGCAGGCAATGTTCCTGCGTTCAGCAGGCAGTGGAAATGTAAGGCTACACAAAGCAAAGTAGTACGCATCAGGGTACGCAATGTTCCTGCGTTCAGCAGGCAGTGGAAACGTAAGGCAACACAAAGCACAAAGCAAAGTAGTACACATCAGGGTACGCAATGTTCCTGCGTTCAGCAGGCAGTGGAAACGTAAGGCAACACAAAGCAAAGTAGTACGCATCAGGGCAGGCAATGTTCCTGCGTTCAGCAGGCAGTGGAAACGTAAGGCTACACAAAGCAAAGTAGTACGCATCAGGGCAGGCAATGCTCCTGCGTTCAGCAGGCAGTGGAAACGTAAGGCTACACAAAGCAAAGTAGTACGCATCAGGGCAGGCAATGTTCCTGCGTTCAGCAGGAGTGGAAACGTAAGGCAACACAAAGCAAAGTAGTACGCATCAGGGCAATGCTCCTGCGTTCAGCAGGCAGTGGAAACGTAAGGCAACACAAAGCAAAGTAGTACGCATCAGGGCAGGCAATGTTCCTGCGTTCAGCAGGAGTGGAAACGTAAGGCAACACAAAGCACAAAGCAAAGTAGTACGCATCAGGGCAGGCAATGTTCCTGCGTTCAGCAGGCAGTGGAAACGTAAGGCTACACAAAGCAAAGTAGTACGCATCAGGGCAGGCAATGTTCCTGCGTTCAGCAGGCAGTGGAAACGTAAGGCTACACAAAGCAAAGTAGTACGCATCAGGGCAGGCAATGTTCCTGCGTTCAGCAGGCAGTGGAAATGTAAGGCTACACAAAGCAAAGTAGTACGCATCAGGGCAGGCAATGTTCCTGCGTTCAGCAGGCAGTGGAAACGTAAGGCTACACAAAGCAAAGTAGTACGCATCAGGGCAGGCAATGCTCCTGCGTTCAGCAGGCAGTGGAAACGTAAGGCTACACAAAGCAAAGTAGTACGCATCAGGGCAGGCAATGTTCCTGCGTTCAGCAGGCAGTGGAAACGTAAGGCAACACAAAGCAAAGTAGTACGCATCAGGGCAGGCAATGCTCCTGCGTTCAGCAGGCAGTGGAAACGTAAGGCAACACAAAGCAAAGTAGTACGCATCAGGGCAGCAACACAAAGCACAAACAAAGGTGATCTACGGCACGGAGCAAGGGTTGCTTTCGAAATCTATCTCCGGGAAGCCCAAAACTGGCAAGTTGGCCTTTAAGAAGACCAGCTTTTCCACCGCAAGGGGGTCGAGCGAGGTACGTTGGAGGGTGACGACATCTCCTGCCAGGCTGAAGACCCTCTCACTCTGCACGCTAGTTGGTGGGCAGCTGAGAAACTTGCGGGCTACGGTTGAGAGGTCAGGCCATGTTTTGCTTTTTGCGGACCAGTACGCCAATGGATCGCTGTCTACAATCTCCTGAGGCTCGTTAAAGTACAGATTGACAGAAAACTCTGCCGAGTCCATCTTTGCCGCCTGGGACGACAAAGATGTTCCTTGCTCTACCATCAAATTGATACTGTCGGTTACGAAATGGTCCGCTCTCCTCTTTTTCAGCTGCAGTGCTCTTGCTTCATCCCTGATAGGTGGCAAGGTGGGACGGATGTCATCGGTGCTGCCGTAAGCGCTGGAGTTTTGGGGAGTAACGGCAGAAGGAATTGGCTCTGAGCGTTCCCCCACCCTCCGAGAGTATTCTTCTCTCACGAGCGAGAGAAGTTCGGCCTTCCACTTTGGCAGTTCTTTGGGGCAGGCAGAGTCCTTGATGCAAGGGTCGCAGAGTGCTGCCAAAACATGACTCTTACTCTCCATCAACGGTAGAAGACGTTTACGGAGTGCGAAATTCAACTTTCTGACCACCTCCTGGGCCTGTGGAGTCAAGGGCCCAGCCGTACACTGCAATGTACTTTGTCCACCCAGCGACTCCAAATGGCTCTTCAAACGCGAGATGACTGGGACCACATGGCTGAGTAGTGCTTTCTCTCCTGAAAGTTTTTCAGTGGCCAGTTTGAACGGTTCTAGGATCTCAACCAGCTGAGTGATGGTCATCCACTCCAGGTTGTTGGGGACCATCTTGTTTATCGGAGCCGCAATTGACAGCGAGACTGCGTGGACTGCCCTCTGTTGCTCCACCATGCGCTCCAACATGATGTAGGTGGAGTTCCAGCGGGTGGGGACATCCTGCAGTAACCGGTGTTGTGGGAGGCACTCCAGGATTTGCCTGTCACGCAGCAGTTTTGCAGACTTGGAGCTACGGTGGAAGAAGCCCGCGATTCTGCGGCAACGCTCAATGAGTTGAGCGACGGCGGTGGCGCTGGTCTCATCGGGCCCCTTGAAGCCATCTTTTACGCAGTTATGCAGCAAGTGCGCCATGCATGTTACGTTTGTGAAGCCGGCACTTTCGACCGCCCGGATCATGTTCCTTCCTGCGTCTGTGACCATGAATCCCGAGTTAGTACCACCGGAATGAGTATGCCGCATCCAGTCTCTCATCATCTCTCGCAAGTACTCAGAAATGGTGTCGGCCCTGTGATCCGTATCGATCACCTCAAGGGACAGGAGTGCCCAACGATGACCCGAGTCTAGGCAACCCTCCGTCTCCCACCAGTGAGCGGTCAGGGACAGATAGGAATGCCCTCCTCCCGTGCTCGTCCAGATGTCTGAGGTGAAATGTACATGGACGGGTTGTGATTTGTTCAAGAGGGTTCTGAGACGTTGCTTGCATCCCTCGAACAAAGCGGGAATGACTGTTTGAGAGAAAGTTCTGCGACTTGGGATCTTGTACCATGGTGCCAGGAGGTGAACAAATCGGCGGAAACCTTCCCGTTCCACCATACGGAAGGGCTGGTGGTCCAGAGCCATCATCTCTCCCAGGCGACGTGTTATTTGCTTCACTGATGGCGGCCTAAATCCAGATCTCACCCTTGTAACTTGCAGGCCCCAAGTATCGATGGTTTTCTGCATGGGGCCTGTTGGTGTGTTTGGAGTGCTGCTCAGTGTAGTGCTGGATGTGCTGGCGACTTCAACTGCGTCCAACTTCACAGTTGGGTGGTGTCTCCTTATGTGCATCCTTAGCCCTGTTGTGGCAAGATGCCTCATATCTTTTCCTCTGCTGACGCTCACACCGCAATGCCTGCAAACTGCCAAAGTGGCCTTCTCCTTATGGACGTCGTAATGATCCCAGAGGAGCGATCTCGGCCTACCCCTACGAGGCAGTTGAGATGTACTCATGCTCGTGGTTGGACTGTCGGTGATTGTGGAAGGGATTGTTAGTTGTTTCTGTGGCTCGCCCTCCAGCACCATGCAGTCCTCTTCATCACTAAGTCCTGTGGTGGAAGTAGATTCCATATTGTCTTCCTCCCATTCCTCAGACACGTCCGCCTCCTCGCCCTCCTCTTCATAACAAGTAGGATCAGAGGTACTTGGAAGGACATCAGGATCTGAATGTAGAGTCTTTCGAACTGAGGAATAAGGAGGAGGTCCTGCCATCTCACAGCTGGTTGAAGCACCTGTGGGTGTTTCAATAACCATCTCTTCGGTTGATTGTTCCCTTCTTCTCAATGTGTCCATCAGCAGTCCCCTGCCTTTCTTTGGTCTTTGCGATAGCACTTGGCCCTTGCGACTAGAAAAGCCGGGAAGGAAGCGTTTCATCACAATGGTTGTAAATAAAAGAATGAGTGAGCACTGTATTCAAAAGAGAAGACTCTTTCCTTTTTTTTAGAAAATGTTCAGAAATGGAAAATCAGGCCAAAACTGGCCCTGATGTAGACGTAACACAGGCAGGACACAGGGCAAACGAGAGCACACGCCAACAGGAGACTCTTTCCTTTTTTTGTAATATTTTTAGTATATTTTTTTAAGAATAAAAACAGGTATTTTTAGAAAATGTTCAGAAATGGAAAATCAGGCCAAAACTGGCCCTGATGTAGACGTAACACAGGCAGGACACAGGGCAAACGAGAGCACACGCCAACAGGAGACTCTTTCCTTTTTTTGTAATATTTTTGGTTTTTTTTTTTAGAATAAAAACAGGTATTTTTAGAAAATGTTCAGAAATGGAAAATCAGGCCAAAACTGGCCCTGATGTAGACGTAACACAGGCAGGACACAGGGCAAACGAGAGCACACGCCAACAGGAGTCTCTTTCCTTTTTTTGAATATTTTTAGTATATTTTTTTAAGAATAAAAACAGGTATTTTTAGAAAATGTTCAGAAATGGAAAATCAGGCCAAAACTGGCCCTGATGTAGACGTAACACAGGCAGGACACAGGGCAAACGAGAGCACACGCCAACAGGAGTCTCTTTCCTTTTTTTGGAATATTTTTAGTATATTTTTTTTAGAATAAAAACAGGTATTTTTAGAAAATGTTCAGAAATGGAAAATCAGGCCAAAACTGGCCCTGATGTAGACGTAACACAGGCAGGACACAGGGCAAACGAGAGCACACGCCAACAGGAGACTCTTTCCTTTTTTTGTAATATTTTTGGTATTTTTTTTTAGAATAAAAACAGGTATTTTTAGAAAATGTTCAGAAATGGAAAATCAGGCCAAAACTGGCCCTGCTGTAGACGTAACACAGGCAGGACACAGGGCAAACGAGAGCACACGCCAACAGGAGTCTCTTTCCTTTTTTTGGAATATTTTTAGTATATTTTTTTAAGAATAAAAACAGGTATTTTTAGAAAATGTTCAGAAATGGAAAATCAGGCCAAAACTGGCCCTGATATAGACGTAACACAGGCAGGACACAGGGCAAACGAGAGCACACGCCAACAGGAGTCTCTTTCCTTTTTTTGGAATATTTTTTGTATTTTTTTTAGAATAAAAACAGGTATTTTTAGAAAATGTTCAGAAATGGAAAATCAGGCCAAAACTGGCCCTGATGTAGACGTAACACAGGCAGGACACAGGGCAAACGAGAGCACACGCCAACAGGAGTCTCTTTCCTTTTTTTGGAATATTTTTAGTATATTTTTTTAAGAATAAAAACAGGTATTTTTAGAAAATGTTCAGAAATGGAAAATCAGGCCAAAACTGGCCCTGATGTAGACGTAACACAGGCAGGACACAGGGCAAACGAGAGCACACGCCAACAGGAGACTCTTTCCTTTTTTTGTAATATTTTTTGTATTTTTTTTAGAATAACAACAGGTATTTTTAGAAAATGTTCAGAAATGGAAAATCAGGCCAAAACTGGCCCTGATGTAGACGTAACACAGGCAGGACACAGGGCAAACGAGAGCACACGCCAACAGGAGACTCTTTCCTTTTTTTGTAATATTTTTTGTATTTTTTTTAGAATAACAACAGGTATTATTAGAAAATGTTCAGAAATGGAAAATCAGGCCAAAACTGGCCCTGATGTAGACGTAACACAGGCAGGACACAGGGCAAACGAGAGCACACGCCAACAGGTGAGTCTCTTTCCTTTTTTTGTAATATTTTTTGTATTTTTTTAAGAATAAAAACAGGTATTTTTAGAAAATGTACAGAAATGGAAAATCAAGCCAAAACTGGCCCTGATGTAGACGTAACACAGGCAGGACACAGGGCAAACGAGAGCACACGCCAACAGGAGACTCTTTCCTTTTTTTGTAATATTTTTTGTATTTTTTTTAGAATAAAAACAGGTATTTTTAGAAAATGTTCAGAAATGGAAAATCAGGCCAAAACTGGCCCTGCTGTAGACGTAACACAGGCAGGACACAGGGCAAACGAGAGCACACGCCAACAGGAGTCTCTTTCCTTTTTTTGGAATATTTTTAGTATATTTTTTTAAGAATAAACAGGTATTTTTAGAAAATGTTCAGAAATGGAAAATCAGGCCAAAACTGGCCCTGATGTAGACGTAACACAGGCAGGACACAGGGCAAACGAGAGCACACGCCAACAGGAGACTCTTTCCTTTTTTTGTAATATTTTTGGTATTTTTTTTTAGAATAAAAACAGGTATTTTTAGAAAATGTACAGAAATGGAAAATCAAGCCAAAACTGGCCCTGATGTAGACGTAACACAGGCAGGACACAGGGCAAAAGAGAGCACACGCCAACAGGTGACTCTTTCCTTTTTTTGTATTTTTTTTTTAAAAAAAGGTATTTTAAGAAAATATTCAGAAATGGAAAATTAACAAAATGCTCTGCTCTCCCTGCTGTGGAGAGAACAGCCACAAGACAGGGGGGAAAAAACACACACACAGGCTCACACACACACAGGCTCACTTTCTTTTTTAAAGAATCTTATTTTTTTAAGAATAAAAAAAGGTATTTTTCAAAAATTAAAAACTGCTGCAAGCCAATGCCAGCAGCCACAGCAGAAGCCAATGCAGCCAGAAGCCAATGCAGCCAGAAGCCAATGCAGCCAGAAGCCAATGCAGCCAGAAGCCAATACAAGCCAATACAAGCCTCCCTCCCGACCTCCCTTCTCCCTCGCCGCCGCAACAATGAGCAAAGCGGCCACGCGGAGCCGCTTTTAAAGGCCCTCCCGGCCAATCAAAATCAGCCACGGTTGCCTTGCAGGGGTGCTTGGGAGCGCCGGATTGGCTCCCAGGCATAACCATCCTCCGTCCCATTTCCGAAACGGGCGGAAGCTCGTAGAAAGGACGGAGGATGCCGGATCGTCATTTGGAAACCCTTCCGGGTTTGAAATCTGGATCGTAATCGATCCTCCGGCCATTACCGACACGGGCGTAAGCCCGTAAACATCATGGAGCATGCCGGATCGTTATTTTTAAACCCTTCCGGGTTTGAAAAAAAATTTTGATATCGCTCCGTAAATGGAAAAAAAAACGATTCTTTACGATATACAAGATTAACGATCGAAACCGCCCAGGCCTAATAGATAGATATATACACACAGATATAGTATCATAGATTTGAAAGGGACCCCTAAAGAAGGACAATTCTACGTTGCATGTTCCAGAGTAGGCAAACTAGACATCAACATTGACAAAGAAGCAAAAAGAAATAGTTTACCCACAAGCATCAAGACATTACATAGATTAGAAACCAACACTTTCTCATTACTTCATTTTCCAGATTACCAGACTGGGCCACAGCAACGCGTGGCAGGGGATGGCTAGTTCATTATAAGGGATGCTGTTAAATCTCCTGTATCTAACCATTGTCTCGAGCTGATCAAATCTGGCTCAAGTGAATACCTCCCTGAGATGTTTTGGTATTTGCATTTTTAGGTAGTTAGCAGTTTGAAAGGTACGTTTGTATTGACTCAGCCATTTTAGGTTAGCAATCTTACTGAGGGTGGCTATATCTTTTTGTGCTTCTATATTCAAAATTCAAGTGCCATGGCTCAATGCTATGGAATCCAGGGAGTTGCAATTTCACCAGGATCTTAGCCTTCTCTGCCAAAGAGTGCTGGTGCCTCCCCAAAGTACAACTCCCTTGATTCCATAGTATTGAGCATGGCAGTTAAAGTCCCAAACTGCATTAGTTCTATAGTGTAGACCCGCCCAGTGTCTTGGGTTTCCTAGAAATTATGAGTGATTTATAATGCAATTTTCACAAAAGAGCAGGCAACCAAGGTTAAAACATGAGCAGCCTCTCCTGCTGAGAGATACCTCCCTCAGCTCCCCTACTCTTAGTTGCAACCTCTGAGTTGGACAGGTAAACCTGCTGGGATCAAGGTGACTAGCATCTTTCTTTGTCCCCTTTATGACATCTCCATGTTGCCATGGCTTCCTCCCTCCCTCCTTGTAAACAGTTGCCGCAGGATTCTTTCAGTAGAGCTTCTGGGGAGCGTGGTTGTTGGGCAACAGCACCTAGACTGCTTAGCAAACAAGCTAAGAGAGCAGTCAACAGCTGTAGGAAGGAGAAGCCAAAAAGGAGGACTGGCTGCGGAAAAGAATTGGTGAGTTGATGGAGCCTTACAGCCCATGGGATGAGGGAGCCTCCTTTTTCTATACCAGGATCCAATGTTGTCTAGAGGTTCCCATGTATCCGCTTTTTATTCACTGCCTCAAGAACTGAAGTGCAAAGACCTGACAGTCCAAAAAATTACCAGCCCTAGAATCATAGAATCAAAGAGTTGGAAGAGACCTCATGGGCCATCCAGTCCAACCCACTGCCAAGAAGCAGGAATATTGCATTCAAATCACCCCTGACAGTTGGCCATCCAGCCTCTGTTTAAAAGCCTCCAAAGAAGGAGCCTCCACCACACTCCGGGGCAGAGAGTTCCACTGCTGAACGGCTCTCACAGTAAGGAAGTTCTTCCTCATGTTCAGATGGAATCTCCTCTCTTGTAGTTTGAAGCCATTGCTCCGCGTACTAGTCTCCAGGGAAGCAGAAAATAAGCTTGCTCCCTCCTCCCTGTGGCTTCCTCTCACATATTTATACATGGCTATCATATCTCCTCTCAGCCTTCTCTTCTTCAGGCTAAACATGCCCAGCTCCTTAAGCCGCTCCTCATAGGGCTTGTTCTCCAGACCCTTGATCATTTTAGTCGCCCTCCTCTGGACACATTCCAGCTTGTCAATATCTCTCTTGAATTGTGGTGCCCAGAATTGGACACAATATTCCAGGTGTGGTCTAACCAGAGCAGAATAGAGGGGTAGCATTACTTCCTTAGATCTAGACACTATGCTCCAATTGATGCAGGCCAAAATCCCATTTGCTTTTTTTTTGCCGCCACATCACATTGTTGGCTCATGTTTAACTTGTTGTCCACGAGGACTCCAAGATCTTTTTCACACGTACAGCCCTGATCCACTGAAGGCACAAAATTCAGGGTAGCTCACAACCAAAGTATAGTAAGCCCTTGGCATCTGCTGGGTTTGGGTCCAGGAACCACATAGATATCAAAACCCATGGATGCTCGGGTTTCGCGACATATAAAGGCACGATAAAAGGATGTCACTTACACAGTTGGCAAAATGAAGTCTTGCTTTTTGAAATATTTTCAATCCCTAGATCAGGGGTCCTCAAACTAAGGCCCGCGGGCCGGATACGGCCCTCCAAGGTCATTTACCCAGCCCTCGCTCAGGGTCAACCTATTAGTATTTCATTTAATTATTTATTATTTGAACTTATATGCCGCCACTTCCCTGGGGCTCGGAGCGGCTTACAAGAACAGGCTAAAATCTAACACAATTTAAAAACAATTTTAAACAATTTAAAAACAGCAATATTAAAAGTCAAAGGCCTGTCGAAACAGATATGTCTTACATGCCCTGCGGAAAGCTGGTAAGTCCCGCAAGGTACGGACTTCAGGTGGCAGCGTATTCCAGAGCGATGGTGCCACTACTGTAAAGGCTCTGCGTCTGGTTGCTATTAGACGCAAGGTCTTGACACTGGGAATTTCCAACAAATCTTGGTCCTCAGAACGGAGGGATCTCTGGGGTTGGTAGGGGGTGAAGCGGTCCCTCAGGTAGTGTGGGCCTGCTTTTGGCTGATGAGATAGGATTGTTGTTGTTGTGTGCTTTCAAGTCGTTTCAGACATAGAAATGACTTGAAAGCACACAACAACAATCCCATCTCATCAGCCAAAAGCAGGCCCACACTTCCCATTGAAATACTAATAGGTTTATATTTGTTAAAATTGTTCTTCATTTTATTTATTGTATTGTTCTTAAGTGTTTTTTGAGCTACAAATAAGGTATGTGCAGTGTGCATAAGAATTCATTCATGCTTTTTTCAAATTATAATCCGGCCTTCCAACAGTTTGAGGGACTGTGGCCTGACCCTCTGTTTAAAAAGTTTGAGGACCCCTACTCTAGATAGTCGAATAAATGGAGGCAGAATCTGTGGACACAGAGGGCTCACTGTACAATTTCTTTAAAAACCTAATTAATATGTATGTTAAAAGAGAATTAAACCATAGTTTTATTTAAAACACACACATTTACACTTTTTAAAGCTCCCAAGTTAATCCATACCAGTGTTTCTCAACTTGTGGGTCAGGACCCCTGGGGGGGAGGTTGCGAGGAGGTGTGAGAAGCCTTGCCAAAGACCATCGGAAAACACAGTATTTTCTGTTCATGGGGGGTTCTGTGTGGGAAGTTTGGCCTAATTCTATCATTGGTGGGGTTCCGAATGCTCTTTGATTATAGGTGAATTATGAATCCCAGCAACTACAACTCCCAATTTTTATTTTTTGTCATGTCAGGAGTGACTCCTGGTGTGAGAATTGGCCGTCTCCAAGGACGTTGCCCAAGGGAAGCCTGGATGATTTGATGTTTTTATCATCCTTGTGGGAGGCTTCTCTCATGTCCCCGCATGAGGAGCTGGAGCTGATAGAGGGAGCTCATCCACCTCTCCCCGGATTAGAACCTGCGACCTGTTGGTCTTCAGTCCTGCCGGCACAGGGGTTTAACCCACTGCACCACCGGGGGCTCCAACTCCCAAATGTCAAGTCCATTTTCCTCTAACTCCACCAGTGTTCACATTTGGCCATATTGAATATTCGTGCCAAGTTTGGTCCAGATCTATCATTGTTAGAGTCCGAAGTGCTCTCTGGATGTAGGTGAACTACAACTCCAAAACTCAAGGTCAATGCCCACCAAACCTTTCCAGTATTTTCCGTTGGTCATGGGAGTTCTGTGTGCTAAGTTTGGTTCAATTGGTGGAGTTCAGAATGCTCTTTGATTGTAGTTGAAGTATACATCCCAGCAACTACAACTCTCAAATGACAAACTCAATCCCCTCCTCCAATCCCACCAGTATTCAAATTTAGGCATATTATGTGATCATGCCTTCTAGCCCTTCATTAACGACTTAGATGAAGGGCTAGAAGGCATGATCATCAAGTTTGCAGACGACACCAAATTGGGAGGGATAGCCAATACTCCAGAGGACAGGAGCAGAATTCAAAACGATCTTGACAGATTAGAGAGATGGGCCAAAACTAACAAAATGAAGTTCAACAGTGACAAATGCAAGATACTCCACTTTGGCAGAAAAAAAAATGCAAAGATACAGAATGGGGGATGCCTGGCTCGAGAGCAGTACGTGTGAAAAAGATCTTGGAGTCCTCGTGGACAACAAGTTAAACATGAGCCAACCATGTGATGTGGCGGCAAAAAAAGCCAATGGGATTTTGGCCTGCATCAATAGGAGCATAGTGTCTAGATCTAGGGAAGTCATGCTACCCCTCTATTCTGCTTTGGTTAGACCACACCTGGAATATTGTGTCCAATTCTGGGCACCACAATTCAAGAGAGATATTGACAAGCTGGAATGTGTCCAGAGGAGGGTGACTAAAATGATCAAGGGTCTGGAGAACAAGCCCTATGAGGAGTGGCTTAGGGAACTGGGCATGTTTAGCCTGAAGAAGAGAAGGCTGAGAGGAGATATGATAGCCATGTATAAATATGTGAGAGGAAGCCACAGGGAGGAGGGAGCAAGCTTGTTTTCTACTTCCTTAGAGACTAGGACGCGGAACAATGGCTTCAAACTACAAGAGAGGAGATTCCATCTGAACATGAGGAAGAACTTCCTGACTGTGAGAGCCGTTCAGCAGTGGAACTCTCTGCCCCGGAGTGTGGTGAAGGCTCCTTCTTTGGAAGCTTTTAAGCAGAGGCTGGATGGCCATTTGTCAGGGGTGATTTGAATGCAATATTCCTGCTTCTTGGCAGGGGGTTGGACTGGATGGCCCATGAGGTCTCTTCCAACTCTTTGATTCTATGATTCTATGAAATTTGGTCCAGCAAATGAAAATACATCCTGCATGTCAGATATTTACATTACATTTCATAACGGTAGCAGTTATGAAGTAGCAACGAAAATAATTTTATGGTTGGGGGTCACCACAACATGAGGAACTGTATTAAGACTACTGCAACACGCTCTACGTGGGGCTGCCCTTGAAGACTGCTCGGAAGCTTCAAATGGTCCAACGGGCAGCAGCCAGGTTATTAACAGGAGTGGCGCTCAGGGAGTGTACAACCCCTCTGTTGCGCCAACTCCACTGGCTGCCAGTTTGCTACCGGGCACAATTCAAAGTACTGGCTTTAGCCTGTAAAGCCCTAAACGGTTCCGGCCCAGCTTACCTGTTCGAATGCATCTCTCTCTGTGAACCATCTAGGTCTTTAAGATCATCTGGAAAGGCCCTGCTCTCGGTCCTGCCTCCTTCGCAGATGTGACTGGCGGGAATGAGAGACAGGGCCTTCTCAGTGAAATCATGGAGGAATTTAAAAGGGTCTGGCCCTGAAGGAGAGACCCTGCGGACCCACCAAAGAGGGCTCGCTACAATGGTGAGCAAAGAGAAGCCCAATTTAAAAGGTTTTTTCTAAGTTTCCAAAAGAAATCTCACCAAATTTGAAGGAAGCGCCACCAAGATGATTTTATTGCGATTCAGCTGAAAAGGATGCAAAGCAGCAATATTTCGCCAAGCTAAGCATACAGTGTACAAAAATAAAGGCCTTTTTATACATAAAACAGCCTCCAGGTTTGAATCTCCCATTCCCCGCCCCTCTGCTGGCTCAACGATGATTGGCTGGCGCTTTTCAGCTGGGAGGAGGCTTGGCCTCCTCCTGAGTGCATGGGCCAATCACTGGGCTTCTGCCGCCTCAGCGTCCTGACGAATCAGGAGAGAGGGAAGTGGAACGAGAGGGAAACAATGGATTCTTGAGAGGATCATGGAAGTAGGAAATGTCTAAGCGGCTAGTGGGGGGGGGGGGCTGCAAGCCAGCCTTTGCTATTGTCTTTGAGTGGCTGCAATGGACGTTGATGGCTGTCAAACCTGCCATAATCTGGATTTTTCCAGTGCTGAGAGACAGGAACAATGAGGGAATTTTGGCTGTGGTTTCAGTGGATAAAAGTTGAATCAGTAACAGATTAGGACAAGGTGTGGCTTTCCGAAGGCTTCCTTTGTCCTATTGAGATATGATCATAAATGCCAAGTGACTGCTTCCTCTGGGGGGCCAACTCCGAGGCCAGAGGTCACGATCCTTTGTTATTGTCCATGCAAATAGTGTGTTTTGATAAGAGTCTTTTCCAACTGAGGATTTCCTCCTTTCTAGGGTCACAGGAGTGGCTTCTTATATTTTTATACATTTTTCAATAAAGGGGAATTGGGCAAAAGGGTCAGGAAATGGTCAGGCACACAGAGAGAAATAGAGAAATATAGAAATCGTGATATCGAAAACATACCCACTTATCTCTCCCACTAGAGTCCCATAGAAGTTCAAGAGAGCACATAAGTGTAAAGGGAGGTGATTTCTCAGTAATAAATGTGTTACCTTCTGCTATATATGAAACCTAGGGCATAAAACCTTGATTAAATGTACACACTGTCTAACATGGGAAGGGTCCTTGTTGTTAGTGTCTTGGCAAATTGACCAAGTCTTAACCCTTATTATCCAGTCTGGTGTCCTTGTCCTTAGCAAAACTATAAGTTACTATCTTTTATGGGGAGGGGGGTCATGTTCGACTTCATCAGTAGTTCAACCTGCCTCCAGAGCACTCTGAACCCCACCAATGACAGATCTGGACCAAACATAGCACAAAGTACCCTGGTGACCAACTGAACATATTGAATGAATTTGGGGGAGGACTAACCCACTCACGTGGGAGTTGTAGTTCACTCTGCACCCAGAGAGCATTCTGAAGCCCTCAGTGGCGGAGCACACGTGGCACACAGAACCCCGATGACCAACAGAACATATTGGAGAGGTGGGGGTGGAGGTAAATGACCCACCCACATGGGAGTTGTAGTTCACCCTACACCCAGAGCACTCTAAACCCCATCAATGACAGATCTTGACCAAACTTGGCACACAGACCCAACATGCCCAACTGTGAGTACAGGCGGAGTTTGGGGGTGATTGCCCTAGGAATCTGGGAGTTGTAGTTCACCTGTAACCAAAGAAACTATGACCCACATCGACAATGGACTGAGACCAAACTTTGCACAGAGAAGTCCAATGACCAACTAAACATACTTCAGGGATTTGTGAGAATTGACCTTGATTGCGTGAGTTGTAGTTCACCTGCACCCAGAGAGCACTGAAACCCAGCCGACGTCAGATCAGGACCACACTTGGCACACAGACCCAACATGCCCAACTGTGAGTACAGGCGGAGTTTGGGGGTGATTGCCCTGGGAATCTGGGAGTTGTAGTTCACCTGTAACCAAAGAAACTATGACCCACATTGACAATGGACTAAGACCAAACTTGGCACAGAGAAGTCCAATGACCAACTGAACATACTTCAGGGCTTTGTGGGAGTTGACTTTGATTGCGGGAGTTGTAGTTCACCTGTATCCAAAGAAACTGTGACCCACGCCAACAATGGACTGTCTGAGACCAAACTTGGCACAGAGAAGTCCAATGACCAACTGAACATACTTCAGGGCTTTGTGGGAGTTGACCTTGATTGTGGGAGCTGTAGTTCACCTGTATCCAAAGAAACTGTGACCCACACCAACAATGGACTGAGACCAAACTTGGCACAGAGAAGTCCAATGACCAACTGAACATACTTCAGGGCTTTGTGGGAACTGACCTTGATTGCGGGAGTTGTAGTTCACCTGTATCCAAAGAAACTGTGACCCACGCCAACAATGGACTGTCTGAGACCAAACTTGGCACAGAGAAGTCCAATGACCAACTGGCAGGGCTTTGTGGGAACTGACCTTGATTGCGGCAGTTGTAGTTCACCTGTATCCAAAGAAACTGTGACCCACGCCAACAATGGACTGTGACCAAACTTGGCACAGAGAAGTCCAATGACCAACTGAACATACTTCAGGGCTTTGTAGGAATTGACCTTGATTGCGGGAGTTGTAGTAACCTGTATCCAAAGAAACTGTGACCCATGCCAACAATGGACTGAGACCAAACTTGGCGCAGAGAAGTCCAATGACCAACTGAACATACTTCAGGGCTTTGTGGGAATTGACCTTGATTGCGTGAGTTGTAGTTCACCTGCACCCAGAGAGCACAGAACCCAGCCAACGTCGGATCTGGACCACACTTGGCACACAGACCCAACATGGCCAACTGTGAATACAGGCCTGGTTTGGGGAGGAGTGACCCACAACTCCGGAAATAGTAGTTCACCCACATCTTTATATATTTTCTAATGGGAGCATTTATAAACAGTGAAATCAAAATGTGTTTTTTTTCTAATAAATAGTGTTACTAATTAACTAAATTATATTACCTAATATTCCAAAATAAACAATGCCTTTTTCGATTAATCTGGGCGGCGTCAGGTACTCAAGTTAGTACGTAATAAAATGGAAGTATAACGGCCATCCTTAAAAGCTCCATCCTTTGCAGTCATAAGAATTCTTGCACTCCTGCATCTCTCACTAGTTCCGTTGTCTCCTCGCAGGAAGCAGCCATGGCGACTCTGAGCATGAAGCCAGGCCAGAGGTTCACATTCCCTGACTGGCGCATGAACCGTGAGCTCCTTGTGAGCAATGCTGAGCGCCAGCGCATTGCTTCTCACCAGATCCGACAAGAGGCCCGGGCTCTTCGTAATGAAACGAACAACCAGGTGAGTGGCGCATTCCAGCCCTTCTACCTTGTGTCAGCATCAATGTGTGTTGGTTAGGACTGAAATATCAGCTCTTTGTCAGGATTAATTTAGTTATATATGTGTTTTTCAATACATGTGCTTCTATGTATTGCCGAGATGGATGCTACTGTGAATTGAAAATGTCATGCAGGAATGTTTATACTTTGAGGCTGTGATGAAGTGAACTTGAAAAAGTAAGGTAAGGGTTGCTCTTGCTGAGAACAGAAGGGAGTTGCCAGTCTCAGCAAGAGAAGATAAGCAGATGTGAAGAGGCTTTCGGTTTTGACTAGTCCTAAATTGTAGCTCGCTGTAGAAAGACGTGTCTGATGTACGTACTTAGTAAACTTAGTTTCTTTTGTAACTCAAAGCCTGCAGAGTCCTTATTTTGCAACTCAGTGTCTGCTTGATCTAGCATTCCTTCCGCTGGGTATCATCAATCTCTGACAATCTTTCGTTACTCCTAGGTGGGACAATAGGATTGGAATGATCCCAGAAACTCAGCAGAAAGGCAAATAGATGGGATGCCCGGGAAGTATTCGGCAACTTGTTTATGAGTATTCCCATTCCTAATGTCATGGGTGGTGCAATGGACTAAACCGCTGAGCTGCTGAACTTGCTGACTGTAAAACTGGCAGCTCAAATCTGGGGAGCGGAGTGAGCTCCCTCTGTTAGCCCCAGCTTCTGCCAATGTAGCAATTCCAAAACATGCAAATGTCAGTAGTTCAATAGATACCAATGTATTGTCAATAGGAACTGCTTCTGCAGGGAGGTAATGGCGCTCCATGCAGTCATGCTAGCCACATGACCTTGGAGGTGTCTATGGACAACGCCAGCTTTTTGGTTTAGAAATGGCGATGAGTGCCACCCGCCAGAGACGGACACGACTAAACCTAATGTGAAGGGCAAACCTTTACCTTTACTATTTGTAATGTCTGATTTATGTCACTTTCTGGCATGAAAGCTATCAAGAAAAGAGCAGATTTCCTGAAATAAGACTCTGGCTGTAAATAGGTCAGCTGCTGTCCTCACCTTTTTGCCTTGTTTTTTTTTACTCCTGTTCTATTTTGAAATGGTCATATGACTGGTCAAATAAATATATTATTATTATTATTATTATTATTATTATTATTATTATTATTATTATTTGAAACACAAGATGAGTCCACAGCAGACACTCTGTTGGCTGTTGAATTGGATCACACGTCGGACACTTCCCAAGTGTCTAGGACTGTGTGATGTATCAGTGAATAATGCGTGCAGATCCCAGTAAGGTGGCCTTTTGCAGCTGGCAGATGGTAATTTTGTCCGCGCCAATTGTGTTTAAGTGCAGGCCAAGGTCTTTAGGCACTGCACCCAGTGTGCCGATCACCACTGGGACCACCTTGAACTTGCTATTATTATTATTATTATTATTATTATTGTCACTTGCTGGCATGTGTATATTAACTGTCTGCATGTAGGATAAAACATGTCAAGAGAGGCAAGCTGAACTTTGAGAATATGATATACTTTCTTCTCTGAGTAGGAACTGGAGGCCTTTTCGAATATTATTCTAACTGCTTGCCTGTCTTACCTCTCCAGACAATATGGGATGAGCACGACAACCGCACACGCCTCAATGAAAGGATTGACTGTGTCAACCGACTGAAGGAAATGTTGGACAAATGCCTGACAAACATTGACATAGAAATCAATGCTTTAACCCAGGTATGAGATCTGCCTATACCTTTTAGTACTGCTGTACCTATCTATGAACCGAGATTGTGCATTCTGCAAATCGTTCCAGATTATTATTATTTTGTGTCAAAAGCATTGCATAAATAAACAAGTATAAAACTGACAGAATAGAGGAAGCACAAGGGACTACATAATTTTAGACCAAAAACGGGCAACAGCGACCGCATTGTCTGTAGCTTTAAAGAATTCCTCCTGTGTTCATGAGGCAGGGCATGGTGAGCAAGCATGCAGATACGGAGTTGCTTGTGGAGGATTCTTCTAGGTCAGAAATGGGCAAACCCAGGCCTGGGGGCCAGATGCGGCCCCTTGGGCTCCTTTTTCAGGCTCTCCTCTCTCCTTCTTTCTCCTTCCCCCTTCTTTCCCTTCCACCCTTTTGTCCTTCCTTTCGCCCTCCTTTCCTCTATCTGTTTTTCTCCTTCCTTCCTTTTGTCTTTCCTTCCTTCTCTTTCCTCCCTCCCTTCCCTTACTCCCTTCCATCCTTACCTCCTTCCTTCCCTGTATTTTGTCTTTCCTTCCTTCTCTTTCCTCCCTTCCCTCTTTCTCCCTTTCTCAATTCCCTTCCACTCTTTCGTCCATCCTTCCTTCTTTTCCCTCCCTCCCTCCCTCCCTTTCTTTTCTCCCCTTTTCTTCTCCCTTCCACTCTTTTGTCCATCCTTCCTTCTTTTTCCTCCCTCCCTCCCTTTCTTTTCTCTTTTTCTCCAGTCCCTTCCACCTTTTCCTCCTTTCTTCCCTGTCTTTTGTCTTTCCTTCCTTCTCTTTCCTCCCTCCCTTCCCTCTTTCTCCCTTTCTCAATTCCCTTCCACTCTTTCGTCCATCCTTCCTTCTTTTTCCTCCCTCCCTCCCTTTCTTTTCTCCCTTTCTCAAGTCCCTTCCACCTTTTCGTCTTCCTTCCCTGTCTTTTGTCTTTCCTTCCTTCTCTTTCCTCCCTCCCTTCCCTCTTTCTCCCTTTCTCAATTCCCTTCCACTCTTTCGTCCATCCTTCCTTCTTTTTCGTCCCTCCCTTTCTTTTCTCCCTTTCTCAATTCCCTTCCACTCTTTTGTCCATCCTTCCTTCTTTTTCCTCCCTCCCTCCCTTTCTTTTCTCTTTTTCTCCAGTCCCTTCCACCTTTTCCTCCTTTCTTCCCTGTCTTTTGTCTTTCCTTCCTTCTCTTTCCTCCCTCCCTTCCCTCTTTCTCCCTTTCTCAATTCCCTTCCACTCTTTCGTCCATCCTTCCTTCTTTTTCCTCCCTCCCTCCCTTTCTTTTCTCCCTTCTTTCTCCCTTTCTCCTTCCCTTCCACCTTTTCGTCCTTCCTTCCCTGTCTTTTGTCTTTCCTTCCTTCTCTTTCCTCCCTTCCCTCTTTCTCCCTTTCTCAATTCCCTTCCACTCTTTCGTCCATCCTTCCTTCTTTTTCCTCCCTCCCTCCCTTTCTTTTCTCCCTTTCTCAGTCCCTTCCACCTTTTCGTCCTTCCTTCCCTGTCTTTTGTCTTTCCTTCCTTCTCTTTCCTCCCTCCCTTCCCTCTTTCTCCCTTTCTCAATTCCCTTCCACTCTTTCGTCCATCCTTCCTTCTTTTTCGTCCCTCCCTTTCTTTTCTCCCTTTCTCAATTCCCTTCCACTCTTTCGTCCATCCTTCCTTCTTTTTCCTCCCTCCCTCCCTTTCTTTTCTCCCTTTCTCAAGTCTCCCTTCCTTCCTTCCCTGTCTTTTGTCTTTCCTTCCTTCTCTTTCCTCCCTCCCTTCCCTCTTTCTCCCTTTCTCAATTCCCTTCCACTCTTTCGTCCATCCTTCCTTCTTTTTCCTCCCTCCCTCCCTTTCTTTTCTCCCTTTCTCCCTTCCCTTCCACCTTTTCGTCCTTCCTTCCCTGTCTTTTGTCTTTCCTTCCTCCTCTTTCCTCCCTTCCTTCCCTCTTTCTCCCTTTCTCAATTCCCTTCCACTGTTTCGTCCATCCTTCCTTTTTTTCCCCTCCCTTTCTTTTCTCCCTTTCTCGTCCCTTCCACCTTTTCGTCCTTCCTTCCCTCTCTTTTTTCCTTTCCTTCCTTCTCTTTCCTCCCTTCCTCTTTCTTCTCCCTTTCTCAATTCCCTTCCACTTTTGTCCTCTTCCTTCTCTTTCCTTCCTCCTTCCATTCCTTCCTTCCATCCATCCTTCTCTTCCTCCCTCCCTTTTATTTTCCTTCCTCCTTCCCTTTCTTCCCTCCTTCCATCCTATTCTTCCTCCCTTCCTTCCTCCTTCCCTTCAATCCTTTCACTCTTCCTTCCTTTCCTACCTTTTTCCTTTCCTCCCCCTTTCTTTCCTTCCTTCTCTCTGTCCTTCCTCCTTACCTCCCTCCCTTTCTTCCCTCCCTCTTTCCATTCCATCCTTCCATCACCGGGCAGCCAGTTCTCCTAGCAGGGAGTGCTAGCTTGTGGCCACCAAGTGAGAAAGTTTACCCAGGCCTGTTCCAGTTAATGCTATTTTTCCAGATTGTCTTTTGATAATAATATAATAATAAAACTTTATTTATACCCCACCACCATCTCCCCAAGGGGACTCGAAGCGGCTTACATGAGGCCAAGCCCAACAACACATCAGTAAAAACAAAACAGCAAGCAAATAAAACAGTACAATTAATATAATTTACATATAAACAATAACACAGAGAATTTAAAACCTTATGGCCGGGCCAGATGTAATAAATTAAAATTTTAAAATAAACACTGGGCGTGAACAGAGGTAGGGTGTATCTAAGCAGGAGGGTTTTAAAAGATAATGTAGGGAGACCAACCCAACGGATAGTAAAGTGCTTCTGAGGACGATTGCAGAGAATTATTCAGAGCATGGCATTGTTTCCTTATTCAGGGAAGGCAGTCTGGAATAGCCACGTTTTCAGGCTCCTCCTAAACACTTATGAAGACAATTATGCTGGGGAAAGTGGAAGGCAAAAGGAAGAGGGGCCGACCAAGGGCAAGATGGATGGATGGCATCCTTGAAGTGACTGGAATGACCTTGAAGGAGCTGGGGGTGGTGACGGCCAACAGGGAGCTCTGGCGTGGGCTGGTCCATGAGGTCACGAAGAGTCGGAGACGACTGAACGAATGAACAACAACAACAACCTAAACACTACCAATATGGAGGCTTGTCTGATATCCTTGGGGAGTGAGTTCCAGAGACGGGGAGCCACCACAGAGAAGGCCCTCTCCCTCATCCCCACCAATCATGCCTGCGAAGGGGGCGGGAGCGAGAGCAGGGCCTCTCTAGATGATCGAAGAGATCGCGTGGGTTCATACACAGAAATGGAGTCACGCAGATAGGCGGGTCCCAAACCGTTCAGGGCTTTGTAGGTAAGAACCAGCACCTTGAATTGGGACAGGAAACTGAACGGCAGCCAATGGAGCTCCTTAAACAGGGAGGTTGACCACTAACCATAAGTCGCTCCAGTTAGTAACCTGGCTGCCATCCGTTGTACCAACTGAAATTTTCAAGCTGTCTTCAAGGGCAGCCCCACGTAGAGTGCATTACAGTAATCCAATCTGGAGGTGACTAAGGCGTGGACCACCCTGGCCAGATCTGACTGGCACACAAGTTTTAATTGTGCAAAGGCCCTCCCAGCCACCGCCGATGCCTGGGCTTCAAGCGTTAGCGATGAGTCTAGGACAGTGGTTCTCAACCTGTGGGTCCCCAGATGTTTTGGCCTTCAACTCCCAGAAATCCTAACAGCTGGTAAACTAGCTGGGATTTCTGGGATTTGTAGGCCAAAACACCTGGGGACCCACAGGTTGAGAACCACTGGTCTAGGAGGACACCCAAGCTGCGGACCTGTAACTTCAGGGGGAGTGCAACCCCATCAAGCACAGGTTGCCACCCTATAACCCAATCTTCCCACTCTGCTTCTGAATCTGTTCAGGGACTTATTTATTTATTTATTTATTATTTAATACACTTGTATACCGCTAATATCTCAGCCTAAATCGGCGACTCATTGCAGTTTACAGCAATTAAAAGCAATGTACAATTTAAAACAACAACACGTAAACAATACAAATTATTGGGCCACCAATAATAATACCATGCTTCTCGTCACAAAAATCACAGTCCAGAGTTCGTCATCCATAATTAACCAGTCCTTAGTCTATAAATTCAATAGTAACAAACTAATTGAATGCTTGTTTACACAACCATGTTTTTAATCTCTTCCGAAAGACCATCAGCGAAGAGGCTGATCGTATCTCTATAGGGAGGGTGTTCCAAAGCCGAGGGGCCACCACAGAGAAGGCCCTGTCTCTCGTTCCCGCCAGCCGCACTTGGGAAGCCGGTGGGATAGAGAGCAGGGACTCTCCAGAAGATCTTAGGGTCCTGGTGGGCTGATAGGCTGAGATACGTTCGGATAGATAAGTTGGGCCAGAACCGTTTAGGGCTTTAAAGGCAAAACCAGCACTTTGAATTGAGCCCGGTAGCATATCGGCAGCCAGTGGAGCTGGTGCAGCAGAGGAGTTGTGTGCTCCCTGCGCCCCGCTCCTGTTAGTACCATGGCTGCCGCCCGTTGGACTAGTTGGAGCTTCCGGACTGTCTTCAAAGGCAACCCCACGTAGAGAGCGTTGCAGTAATCAAGGCGGGATGTAACCAGAGCGTGGACTACCGTGGCTAAGTCGGACTTCCCAAGGTACGGTCGCAGTTGGCGCACAAGGACTTCCATGTTGCCCATTCTTGGTTTGCCCCTGGAGGAAGACCCTCATGGGGGACCATCTAGTTGAGATTTCCTGGTTTAGCCGCTCAAGAGGGATCGTCTTGCTGTTGCTGGAGGAACATTAAGAGGAGTGGTGGTTCTCATGAAACTTTTCCTTGATTTACATCTACTGGGAGGAGGCTGATAACCATGTAGTGGATGGTTTTCACAGCGTTCAACCTTGCAGTTAGCAGGAACTTCCCAGATGCAGCACCGTAAAAAGAGAAACATCTTATTACATAAATGCAATGAGGCTATGTTGACCAAATTCCAGTGCCCTTAATATGGGAATACTGTCATGACATTAACCAAGATGATACAACCACAAAGGGGGGAGGGATGTAGGCAAAAAGATGGCATTGTAGTCAAGTGGTTTGGGAGAAAGGGACTATTCAATATTGAATTGGGCTCATTAGGTCACATCCCCGATGGCGTCATGAGCCCAATGGAAATGGAAGCAGAGAGATAAGATACTAGTCACCACTTGAGGATCTCCTTGAAACTTCACATTTGTGTACAGGCAGTCCCCAAGTTACAAACATCCAACTGACAACTGACTCATAGTTAAGAACAAGGGTGACGCAATAGGAAATGAGAAAATTCTATCCTTAGGAAGGGAAAGTCACTCCTGAAAGAGTTATTATTATGGGGGAAAGGGGTCTCCTCTGAGGCTTTATCACCAATCCTTGTGTTCCACAACAAGCCATTTTTTTCAAAATGCGTACAAAACTCCAGATGAAATCTTCCTGAAACAAGCTGCAAAAAAATCCCAGAAGCCGCCACATTTGTTGTCCATTATAAAAGCTCCTTTATTGGCCGTCTGGGCAGACCTTTTCCAAAGCAAAGGCTAACACTATACTAGGCCTAACTAACCCCCCTTACTATCTATTCTAGCTAATCTATCTATCTATGTACATACCTACATTTGCAATAAACACCTGTTGCAATAAAACATTTATGCAATAAATACATTTTGCAATCAATATATACCATAAATACATAATACACCATAAATACATTCCTGTAGGGGAAAAAAAACATGTTAAATACATTACAACATTGCATATAAACTATCTAGCATAGTAAATACAATACCTTTTCCATGGAATGCCTCCTGTCATTCTATGTATATATAATCTCTATACTCTTACTTATATATATATATTAAGCTTTTAATATCATCAATAATCTTATCTATATACATCAATATTCTAATATCATCAAGAATCCTACACTTAGGAATAAATTTAAATACTCTGGAGAGATTTAAGTCTCTGTATCTAAACAAAAGCTATTTCACTAACAAGAGATTTTTTTGTCCTCTATAAAGGTTATAATACAGTAGAAGGAATTTTCTCTTCTATTGTTAATAAACAGTCTATTCAAACATCTCTATATTTACATCTAACTACATTTTGTCTATTAGCAAAACCTATACATCTAACACACTTTACAAGAATATATCTATACATCATACCTACTGTATGAAACATATACAGTTCACCACTTGTAATAACACCATATACCTTGTAAGACTGCAATTGACCAGATTAACCAATTCCTAAACAATACACTATCCTATACCTTGCTATAATAACACCTTCATTCAGAAATGTGTTATTTGGTCTGGCCCTTGTAGATAATAAAGTCGTTTGTTTCTTCTTTTTTTTTTCCTTCACCCAATTCCAATTCTCCTCCCCCTACTACTCAGTTTTACATTACAACCGGCCAGTCTACATTTTACAGGATTACACTCTTTTGCAGTCTTTGACCCTATTACATAAGGTTCCTCCCAAGAAACCTCCAGTTTCTTTTTAGATCTTGGTTCTACAACCAGGACCTTATCTCCCACATCAAAACAACGGTGTCTTGTGTGAAGATCCGGCGGTTCTTTCTGCTTCAGCTGGGCAGTTGACAAACTCTCGGCTGTGCAGTCTCTCATGGTGGTTAAATGTTCTCTTAAG
>NW_026847771.1:38839789-39178748 GCF_025583915.1 Anolis sagrei ordinatus
CCCTCTGGTATTTGGGTCTCAGTTTCCTCAACTACAGAGGCAGTTGTCTCCCCTTCCCTTTCTGGTTCTTCAAGAGTGCCCTTCTTTGTCTTTGGTGGTGCCATGGTGCCTAATGTGTTTTAAAATGGCGCTCGAAGTGTTCTCTCTCTGAGGTAATTCTTGGTGTCACGTTTTGACAAGATTTTACCTCAGGATTCACACAAAAATGCCCTGGATTGAGATGTTACACGAATCCACACCGCTGCAAACCAATTATAAAAGCTCCTTTATTGGCCGTCTGGGCAGGGGGGTCAAAGAATCCCACCACTGCCACCAAATTATAAAGACTCCTTAATGCTATTTGGGCAGGGGGTAAAGCAAACCCACCTATGCCACACCAATTATAATAACCAGGCAGATGGCAATGTGATCATTCCCACCATCTACTCCTAATCATAAAGGCAGTCTTTATGACCAAACAATATCACTGGACAGGGGGCAAACAGATCCCAACACTGTCCCTCCTTCAATAAGGAATTCACACCACTTTGGCTCTTATAGCGTTTGAGGGGATGTCTCTTTATTTAAAACCTTCGCTGCCACCATAAACTGAAGAATCAGGAACCCTCTAGCTATTTAGAATGTTAAAAGGCTTCTTAAAAACACTTCTAGGACCACCAAGTACTGTTTATTACCAAGGGCTTCTTTGAGGGGAAACAGGGGAGGTTGATTCAAAAATGAAAGGGACTCAAAACACAAATGGCACTTGACTCAGGCTTAAATTTTAAAAATAACAAGAAAGATTTTATTGAATACAAGTTACAGAATAAAAGTGAATGCAGGTGAAAAGGCTTAGCTGTTACAATTAAAGTGTTCTTTGTTCTTAGAAGCGTATCAGTTGCATGAGAGAATGGTTCATTTCTTTGTTACAATTCTTAACCAAAACCCAGCTATTTTCTTTTCTAAAATAGCTGTAACCAGTCTGCCACAGCCTACTTTGCTGTGCAAACTACAGGCAAGCTGCCTATTCCTAACAGAGACTCCTAAAACTCTAATCCTACTCTAACATCACCCAGAACTGAACTGAACTGTCAAAATAAGCTGCTCTCTTTCCCTCCAACTGACTAACTCCGCCCCCCTTTTCCAAACCAATCCTGGCTGTTGCTGGGCTGGCTCAGGCCTAGGCCACTCCCCCTCTCTGAACTGGAGCTTTTCCCTAAACTAAGATGGCTCCAGCAGCTCTCTGCCAGGCCTTCTAAGCTGAAACTACCTAGCCTGTCTCTTCCTAGGCCCTGCCACCCCCCAGCTGGCAAGGTAAGGGATCTTCACATCTGACAGCTATAATTCTAACAAGTACCTTCTTGAGGATTTGGGAAAGCACAAAGATAATTACATCCCGAATAGACTACTGCAACGCGCTCTACGTGGGGTTGCCCTTGAAGACTGTTCGGAAACTTCAACTAGTCCAGCGAGCGGCAGCCAGATTGCTCACTGGAGCGACATACAGGGAGCACACCACCCCCCTGCTATGCCAGCTCCACTGGCTGCCGGTTCAATTCCGAGCACAATTCAAGGTGCTGGTTTTAACCTACAAAACCCTGTACGGTTCTGGTCCAGTGTATCTGTCCGAACGTATCTCCCTTTACGTCCCACCTCGGAGTTTGAGATCATCTGGGGAGGCCCTGCTCTCGACCCCACCACTGTCACAAGTGAGGCTGGTGGGGACGAGGAGCAGGGCCTTCTCAGTGGTGGCCCCTCACCTGTGGAACTCACTCCTGGGGGAAATCAGGGCATCATCATCCCTCCTCTCCTTCAGGAGGAGGGTGAAGACATGGTTATGGGACCAGGCCTTTGGGCAACCAGGCAATTAAATAAGACAATCAGACGAGTAAGACCAGCAGGATTGACAAAGTGGAATCAAAAATCAGATCTATGAGATAGCGAACGCTGACAGTGTAGGAGGAGGAAATGGGTTTGTATTGGTTTTTATTGATTGTATTGATTTTATTGGAATAATGCATGAAGATGTTAGTAATTGTGAATTTTATTGTAAGTTGAGATGATTGTTGTGATGCTGGCATCTAATCGTGCCTTTACTGTGTAAGCCGCCCTGGGTCCCCTTCGGGGTGAGAAGGGCGGGGTAAAAGAACCCCAAATAAATAAAAAAAAAATAAATGTATACATGTTGGATTCAAGGCAACACTGGCCCTCAGGGGACTTTGGAAGGTTGTTTTTCCACAAAAGAAATCTGCTTCTGAATGCTGCATATCCCTGTGGACACAGAGGCAATTTTGCCATATTTATAGCCCATTTTTGGTCCAAGATGGGCCATTTGTCCAACTCAAAGCTGAGTATGAAAGGAGAGATCCATCTTATATTAAAGCTTCTCCTCCTCAGATGAAGGAAAAGGCGGAGCGTGCCCTGCAAGCAAAGAACCTGCCTCTGGACGTGGTTATTGAAAACCTGACTCTTCGGGAGAGTCGCCGAGACATTGATGTGGTGAAGGACCCCGTTGAGGATGAGTTGCACAAAGAGGTGGAGGTGATAGATGCCACCAGGAGAGACCTTCAGCAGAAAGTGAGCGAGGCCTTTGAGCAACTCTGGTGAGCCAAAGGGCCTGGAAGGGCCACAGCATCTTAGCTTTGTGTCTTCTTTGGGATTTAGGGATTAAAAGAGGACTTGGCAATATATGGTTATTCCAGATGATGTTGACTGCAAGTATCCCTCATCCCTGCTGTCTAGGGCTGATGGACGATGTAGTCCAGCAACATCTGCACAGTGCTCCTTTCTTAAAGAACTTCACAACTCTCTTGTTCTTCATCACACAAATAGTTTGACCATGTAGCTCTGTGACCTTACATTCTTCA
The DNA here is from genome assembly GCF_025583915.1 of Anolis sagrei ordinatus. Lineage (NCBI taxonomy): Eukaryota > Metazoa > Chordata > Lepidosauria > Squamata > Anolidae > Anolis > Anolis sagrei. The sequence continues at coordinate 38,842,636 of NW_026847771.1, forward strand.
ACGGTCAAAAGTCCTAAATATTTATGGAGTGGTTTTCAGATCCCCAAAGCATTTGGGTATTGCATCTTCTCTCAATACCTTACCAGGGCAGTATATATAACTGATGTAAAACAATTGCACACTGCATATCAGAACAGCTTCAAAAAGTCCAATGTTATTTATTTATTTACAGCATTTATATTCTGCCCTTCTCTCCCCAAAGGAGACTCAGGGCGGATTACAGAACACATACACGGCAAACATTCAATGCTGTTAAACCAGTAGTTCCCAACCTTTTTTTTTTTTGGCCAGGGACCACTTTGACCAAGGGACCACTTTGACCAGGGACCACTTTGACCAGGGACCATTTGACCAGGGACCACTTTGACCAGGGACCACTTTGACCAGGGACCACTTGACCAGGGACCACTTGACCAGGGACCACGACCAGGGACCACTTTGACCAGGGGCCACTTTGACCAGGGACCACTTTGACCAGGGACCACTTTGACCAGGGACCACTTTGACCAGGGACCACTTGACCAGGGACCACTTTGACCAGGGACCACTTTGACCAGGGACCACTTTGACCAGGGACCATTTTGACCAGGGACCACTTTGACCAGGGACCACTTTGACCAGGGACCACTTTGACCAGGGACCACTTTGACCAGGGACCATTTTGACCAGGGACCACTTTGACCAGGGACCACTTTGACCAGGGACCTTGACCAGGGACCATTGACCAGGGACCACTTTGACCAGGGACCACGTTGACCAGGGACCACGTTAACCAGGGACCACTTTGATCAGGGACCACTTTGACCAGAGACCTCTTTGTCCAGGGACCACTTTGACCAGGGACCTCTTTGTCCAGGGACCACTTTGAGCAGAGGCCACTTTGACCAGGGACCACGTTGACCAGGGACCACGTTGACCAGGGACCGCTTTCCAACATTAGTACCAAAAGGGTTATGAATCAGTTTTTGGTCAACTTTAGATTTGGTTTTGTTATTTGCGGTGCTGATTCAGAAAATTACATTGGATAGACCACATCAGCTCTAGTTTCTGATACAGAACATATGCCATCCAGTAGTCACCATCAAACTGGTCAAAGTGGTCCCAGGTCCAAGTGGTCCCTGGTCAAAAAAAGGGTTGGAAACTACTTCTCTATAGTATAGAAAGTTTGAATGACCCAAGATCATCCAACTTTTTCTGGATTCTCGTGTATTCTTCAGTTGTCTGTCCATTTGTTCCTGGACTGCACCTTGCATCCTCCCTCGCTTCCAGCATAACTAATGTTGAGGAATGTTGAGCATTCATTGCAGGCTAACAACATGGGAGGGGGGGGGGGGTCCCAATTTCCAGTTTTCTCCTTTAATACCCGCCCATTTTACCTCACTGTTACCATTTTTCATTTCCAGCTTACTGCAAGAGGCCCGTCAACAGCTGAACATGGACCATCGGGGCAAAATGGAAGCCCTGGAGATTGACCGGACCTGTGTCTCCCTCAACATCCATTCCCCCAACATCTCATACAAAGTCAATCCCACCCGAGTGCCGAATGAGTAAGCGTATGCTCCATGGATCAATAATCAAAGAGACTTGATTGTCCTTCTCTCCTCCAAAGGGGTGTTTTGGTAGATGGGCTGAAAGTGGCTGCTCCTGGAAAAATGTTTTGCAAAGCCACAAGACCCGTGTTTACTGATGTAGTTGGCAAACAGCTTTGTTTTTTTTTAATCCAATTTAATATTGTTGAAGCCTGGTAACACTGTGAGCTAGTAACATCCCTTTGATGTGTTTTGATGGCAGTTGGATGGTGCAGAAAGTCATAGAATCATAGAATCAAAGAGTTGGAAGAGACCTCATGGGCCATCCAGTCCAACCCCCTGCCAAGAAGCAGGAATATTGCATTCAAATCACCCCTGACAGATGGCCATCCAGCTTCCAAAGAAGGAGCCTCCACCACACTCCGGGGCAGAGAGTTCCACTGCTGAACGGCTCTCACAGTCAGGAAGTTCTTCCTCATGTTCAGATGGAATCTCCTCTCTTGTAGTTTGAAGCCCTTGTTCCGCGTCCTAGTCTCCAGGGAAGCAGAAAACAAGCTTGCTCCCTCCTCCCTGTGGCTTCCTCTCACATATTTATACATGGCTATCATATCTCCTCTCAGCCTTCTCTTCTTCAGGCTAAACATGCCCAGCTCCTTAAGTCGCTCCTCATAGGGCTTGTTCTCCAGACCTTTGATCATTTTAGTCGCCCTCCTCTGGACACATTCCAAGGGAGTTGGGCCCCATGGGGGGGGGGGGGTGTCATGAAGTGATTTCAGAGGGGTCACCAAAGACCACCAGAAAACATATCTTTCTGATGGTCTTAGGTGCCCCTTTGGCATAGAAGGCTGAAGATCTCTCCTCCTGTCCTTCTCTTCCTTTTTGGAAACAGAAGGTGAATCCTCTCGCCAAAAAGCCCTCCGCTGTGATTGGCGAGCCTCTGAGCCAAGGGGAGGGCTGTTTCTGAGACTCCAAGCAGGGAGGGGAAAGCAGGCGTGCTCAGCGCATGGCAGTGTAGTGCACATGTGCGGGCGAGGGAGAGTGTGCGAGGCAGGAGGAAGGCTTCAAACTACAAGAGAGGAGATTCCATCTGAACATGAGGAAGAACTTCCTGACTGTGAGAGCCGTTCAGCAGTGGAACTCTCTGCCCCGGAGTGTGGTGGAGGCTCCTTCTTTGGAAGCTTTTAAACAGAGGCTGGATGACCATCTGCCAGGAGTGATTTGAATGCAATATTCCTGCTTCTTGGCAGGGGGTTGGACTGGATGGCCCATGAGGTCTCTTCCAACTCTTTGATTCTATGATTCTAAGACGTGGGGGTTCTGTTGTGGGTAGTTTGACCCAATTCAATTGTTGGTGGGATTCCGAATGCTCTATGATTGTAGGTGAACTATAAATCCCAGCAACTACAACTCCCACATGCCAAGGTCTATTTCCCCCAAACTCCACCAGTGTTCACATTTGGGTATATCGAGTATTCGTGCCAATTTTGGTCTAGATCTGTCATTGTTTGTGTCCAAAGTGCTCTCTGGATGTAGGTGAACTACAACTCCAAAACTCAAGGTCAATGTCCACCAAGCCTTCCAGTATTTTCTGTTGGGCATGGGAGTTCTGTGTGCCAAGTTTGGTTCAATTCCATCATTGGTGGAGTTCAGAATACTCTTTGATTGTAGGTGAATTATAAATCCCAGCAACTACTACTCCCAAATGACAACCCCCCCCCCCCCGCACAACCCCACAAGTATTCAAATGTGGGCGTATCAGTATTTGTGCCAAATTTGGTCCAGTGAATGAAAATACACCCAGCATATCAGATAGTTATATTATGATTCATAACAGTAGCAGAACTAATGGTTATGAAACACCCCTCGCGACCCCCTCCCCAGGGGTCCCGACCCCCAGGTCAAGAAACACTGCTCTAGACATCTGACAGAAACCTGAAAGCATCTGTTGAATTGTTAATGCTCTGAACCTCCTTAGTATGTTCATGGGTGGCTTGTGGAATGGTTGCTAGGTGAGCTGTAATTCTCTGTAATGACTGCTCTTGTGTGTATGTATATGTGTGTGTATTGTTATATACGTATAAATACTTGTATACAAACACATGCACACACACATATATGCACAGATATACACACACTCACACATACACACACACATGCATACAAGTTGAGTTTCCCTTATCCAAAATGCTTTGGACCAGAAGCTTTTTGGATTTTTCTCGGATTTTGGAATATTTATCTTTGCATATTCTATCCATAACGAGATACCATGGAGATGGGACCCAAGTCTAAATGCAAAATTCATTGATGTTTCAAACAACTTCTATGCATATCTTGAAGGACGTTTTGTGCACAATATTTTAAATACTTTTGTGCATGAAACAAAGTATGTATACATGGAGCCATCAGAAAGCAAAGATGTCACTATCTCAGCCACCCACTGGGACAATTTTTGAGTATCTACAAGGATTGAATGAAAAGTAATGCCCCCACCTTCGTAACTCCTCAACAGATGGCAGTACTGGTATGCTGCAGGTACTGGCTTGTTCAGTAGACTCTCCTCTACACTTCCATTTTGGCGGGAAGCCTTAGCACTGAGCAGTTGTGTTGTTAAAGTGCGAAGTGTGGAACCCTGCGCAGATGGTCGGTCAATGCGACATAAGCAACGTGCATTCACTGAATTCTTGACAGCAGAAGGTGTCACCCCAAAGGAGATTCATCAGAGAAAGCAAACTCTTTATTATGGTGATTGTGTTGATGTGAGTAATGTGCATCGTTGGGCGAGTAAGTTTAAAGATGTTGAGGTGGGAACATCTGACTTGCATGACAAACAAAGAGTTGGTCGTCCTGTGACAGCAACCACCGAGTATCACAAGCAAAAGGTTGACAGATTGATACAGGAGGATCGTTGTATCACTCAGAGAGAAATTCCAAGCATAATCAGCATTTCACAAGAACGTGTGGATCACATTATTGCTTTGCTTGGCTATTGGAAGATCTGTGCATGATGGGTTGCAGAAACAGAGTGTCGCCTTCTTCTGTGACAGCTTCAGAAAACTTGTTCATAATTGGCAGAAATGTATCCAATTGTCTGGTGATTATGTGCAAAAGGTTGACAAATTGGCTCAGGACGATTGTCCTATCACTCAGAGAGAAATTTCAAGCATAATCGGCACTTCACAAGAATGTGTGGGTCACATTATTGCTTTGCTTGGCTATCGGAAGATCTGTGCATGATGGGTACCCAGGATGTTGATGCCTGAAATGAAAGCTCACAGACGTGAAACTTCAGAGACTGAATCTCACCACCGTATGACATCTTCCATACAGTCCAGATCTAGCACCATCTGACTTCCATCTGTTCCTGATAATGAAAGAAGATCTGCGGGGACATCATTATGCTTCTGATGAAGATATTGAGAGAACTGTGAGACGCTGGTTGCAGAAACAGAGTGTCAACTTCTTCTGTGACGACTTCAGAAAACTTGTTCATCATTGGCAGAAATGTATCTAATTGTCTGTTGATTATGTGGAAAAGTGAATAGTGGTACTTAAAGAGCACATTCTAAGGATTATTTCTGCATATGATTTATTAAAATATTCCCATCCAATCCCAAGTAATGAAGGTGGAGGCATTACTTTTCATTCAACCCTCGTAGGAATTCTAGATAAGGGATGTTCAACCTGTATATGTGTGTAAATAAATCGTACATCACAGAAACACAGCATGTCTCCAGTGACCTGATTCTAAAGCCGTTGTTCCTAAACTTTGGTCTCCCAGACGTCCATAATTTCTGACTGTTATCCAAGTTGATTGGGAATTCTGGGAGTTGAAGTCCAAACACTTGGAGGGCTAAAGTTTGGGAAGTACTGTTTTGAGGAAAATGGTTGGAGCTCTTTAAAATTCTCATAACATGAAAGTGGGGAGAAAGCATGTATATTACCCAGCATAGGAGCTTGTATGGGGCGAACCATTAAAACTGAGACTGAAAGCAAACGGGATCCTAAACAACCAGACCAGTGGATTGTTTTTGCCATTGTAGATCACTGAGCCCAGAGCAGTGGGACCAGTGCAGCCAATACAACAAGGAGCGAGGAGAGGCGGAAGCAAGAGCATCTTATGAATTGCGAGAAGCCATAGCACTGACCATTGCCCAGGTAAATGACTTTGGTTCCTGCTGGATTATTGGGGGCCATTTAGTTACTATATATACTCAAGTATAAGCCAACCCAAATATAAGCCGAGGCACCTAATTTTACCGCAAAAAAACTGGGACAACGTATTGACTCGAGTATAAGCTGAGGGTGGGAAATGCAGCAGCTACTGGTAAATCTTTTTTAAATAGATACCAATAACTTTACATTAATTGAGGCATTCGTAGGTTCAATGTTTTTGAATCTATATAAATAAAAATGTAATGTTCGTTTGTGGGACTAACATAACTGAAAAACCACTGGGCGAATTGACACCAAATTTGGACACAATGCACCTATCAGGCCAAGGAGTGGCCATCACTCATAAAAACCTGAAAAACACAGTGGAAGAGACCTAAAAAGCAAAAAAACAAAAACAAAACCCAAACCATTACATATATACACATATACACAAATATATATACACACAAAACACATATAGGCAGACTGGGCCACAGCAACACGTGGCAGGGGACAGCTAGTATTTACATAAAACTGTAATTGAAGATAAGACTCCAACTCTGATTAAACTGTTATTCTAACCTTCTTCAATGTAAATGTGCTTACGTATTCTTCCAATAATAATAATGGAGTAAAAATAATGTAAATGTAATAATAATAATATATAGAGTAAATTAATAAATTTAACAATAATAAATAGAGTAAAATATCAAATGTAATAATAATAAATAGAGTAAAATAATTAATGTAATAATAATAGAGGGTTTTTTGTCATGTCAGGAGCGACTTGAGAAACTGCAAGTCACTTCTGGTGTGAGAGAATTGGCCGTCTCCAAGGACGTTGCCCAGGGGACGCCTGGATGTTTTATCATCCTTGTGGGAGGCGTCTCTCGTGTCCCCGCTTGGGGAGCTGGAGCTGATAGAGGGAGCTCATCCACTCTCTCCCTGGATTCGAACCTGCGACCTGTCTGTCTTCAGCCCTGCCGGCACAGAGGTTATAGAGTAAAATAATGTAAATATAATAGAGTATATAATATAATAGAGTAAAATAATGTAAATATAATAATAACAATAATAGAGTAAAATAATAAATATAATAATATAAATAGAGTAAAACAATAGAGTTCAACAATAAAAATATGTTTTATAAATAATAATAAATAGAGTAAAATAATAGCGTAAAATATTAAATGTGATAATAATAATAATAATAATAATAATAATAGAGTAAAATAATGTAAATGTAATGTAATAAATTACATTTACATTATTTTACTCTATTATTATTATTATTATGTAATGTAATAAATAGGGAGCTCCGGTGGCACAGTGGGTTAAAGCACTGAGCTGATGAGCTTGTTGATCGAAAGGTCGCAGGTTCGATTCCGGGGAGCAGCGTGAGCTTCCGCTGTCAGCCCTAGCTTCTGCCAACCTAGCAGTTCGAAAACATGCAAATGTGAGTAGATCAATAGGTACCGCTCCGGCTGGAAAGTAATGGCGCTTCATGCAGTCATGCCGGTCACATGACCTTGGTGGTGTCTACGGACAACGCTGGCTCTTCGGCTTAGAAATGGAGATGAGCAGCACACCCCAGAGTCAGACATGACTGGACTTAATGTCAGGGGACTACCTTTACCTTTACCTTAATGTAATAAATAGAGTAAAATAATAAATGTACTAAAATAATAATTACAGAGTAAAATAATAACTTTGACTCGAGTATAAACTGAGGGAGGCTTTTTCAGCCTTACGAAAAGGCTGAAAAGTTCAGCTTATACTCGAGTATATACGGTAATCTCGTTATTTCATGTACAATATAATTTCCATATCAGTGGGACAGTAACTGCAATTTTATTTACCAACTTCTGACAAAACATGACCTCTCAAGGCATTTTAAAGATCCTCCAGGTGAATCTAGATGTTCCTTCCTTCTTTCTTCAGCTGCTGAGTTAACTTTCCCCAGCGGTAGAAAAATCCTGGGATTCTTTACCCTAACCCTGACCTGCTCTTTCTAAAAATAGCAGCTCAGGGTTAGGATAAAGAATCCCAGGATTTTTCTATATAATTTCACAAGTTGACTGTTTGTGTTTATAACTTCAACAAGCTGTGCCAAGTCTGTCAAGAACTTTGAGAAATAAATGTTCTGTTTGATGTTCAAATCTGGAATGGCCTCAGTTGCTGAGAATCCTAAGCTTCTAAGTAAGGCACCCGCAGTTCACCCGGATAAAGAGAGAAGCACATCTTAGTTTTAACTTTATAGTGTCTGGGTGTGATGGCACATGTAGCCTTCCTCAAACCATGTTCATCTCCCACAGTTTGGTCTTTGGCTTCCAAGATTTTGAGACACTGAGTGTTTTCAAGGACATGCTGGGTGCCTATCTGTCGGGAGGGCTTTGATTGTGTCTTTCTGCCTGGTAGAAGGGGGCTGGACTGAATGACCCTTGAGGTTTCTTTCAATTCTAGACTCCCATGATTGTATATATATATTTTTCCTTCTAGACTGACAACGAACTGGAAGCTCAGCGTGTGGCCACCGAGTTTGCCTTCCGGAAGCGGATCCATGAGTTGGAGAGAGCCCTGGATGAGTTGAGATGGGGAGAAAAAAATGTAAGTTTTGATGGGACTGGAGACTGAAATTTGCAAAAAGATATGAATGAACAATTTGCCCAAGTAGAATTAGTCCAGAGCCAAGACCCCTTCTCTCTCTGATGTGTGTATTATGTCAGAAATATTAAGAAATAAGTAGGTATTTTCAATTGCAAAAATGTGAGTCAAGCACTGAAAAGGTCAAATGGATGCCAAGCCTCAGCAAAAGCTGAGTGTGTGCCTGTAGTTTAGTAGTCTCAGTCTGTGAGAGGTCTCTGTGGAAGAAGTGCCTCAGTGTGTTAATAGGCCTCAGTGGGAGAAAGGCCTCAGTGTGAGAAGGCCTCAGTGGGAGAAAGGCCTCAGTGTGAGATAGACCTCAGTATATTAGTAGGCCTCAGTGTGCGAAGGCCTGGTGTGAGAAGCTTTGGTGAGAGGAACCCCCAGGTTGAAGGACATCGTGTGTGAAGCTTCAGTGTGAAGGCTGCTGTGTAAAAAGCTCCTGTGTAACTTTGGTGTGAGAGGATGCTCTGTGAGAGTGAAGCTGATTATCTGCATGAGAAAGAAGCCCAGCATGGAAGCAAAGAAGGAAGTATAAAGAACTTTGTTATGGAAACCTTGTTCATGTATTGTCGAAGACTTTCATGGCCGGAATCACTGGGTTGTTGTAGGTTTTTCTGGGCTATATGGCCATGTTCTGGAGGCATTTTCTCCTGACGTTTCACCTGCATCTATGGCAAGCATCCTCAGAGGTAGTGAGGTGGGGGATCCTCACTTCCTCTGAGGATGCTTGCCATAGATGCAGGCGAAACGTCAGGAGAAAATGCCTCCAGAACATGGCCATATAGCCCGGAAAAACCTACAACAACCCACTTGTTCATGTAAATAGTGCATCACAGTGTGTGTGAGGGAGGCAGAAGCTGTGTTTTCTCAGAAGCTCCTCGATTTGAGGTGGGGGAGCTTGACCTTCAGCTAACAGTGAGGGGAGATAGGAGCAAATCACGCTGCTGCGGATAAGTTACTCTGCTGTACGTTTATGAGGAAGGTTTTTTATTAATAAGCTCACAGTCACCTCTTCTTCCTATGTCTCTTTGTCGTCGTCCCCCAGACCATGGAAGAAATTGCTGAGATGGAGGAGGACATTAGACGCCTCGAGGAGGATCTCCGGATCAAAGTGTGGAATCTGAAACTGGCTCACACTCGCCTGGAGACCCGGACTTACCGCCCAAACCTGGAGCTTTGCCGTGACCAGGTACAACAATCCCCCACTTCTTTAAGCTTACAAGTGGGGCAGGTATATCGGAAGTGCTGAACATCGACTCTGATACTCCCTTCTTCCCAGATAAACCAGAATGTTATTCTTCCCTGCTATCCTTTGGGAATGTATTTATTTCTTCTCTCCTCTGTTTCTGCTCTCATTCTGATTAGTTGTTTAAAATGGATACTTTTCTGCTCCTTTTTAAATATGACTTCTGCCTTCTTACACTTTTAGTATGGAGCATATGTGCTGTGTGCTTTGAGATCTCTCTCTACGTGTGTGTTAGAGAGATGTAGTGGTTGATGATTGGCAGCCAGGATGCTAACAGGAGCGGCACTCAGGGAGCATACAACTCCTCTGTTGCGCCAGCTCCACTGGCTGCCAATTTGCTACCGGGCACAATTCAAAGTGCTGACTTTAGCCTTTAAAGCCCTAAACGGTTCTGGCCCGACCTATCTGTCCGAACGCATCTCCTCCTATGAACCAGTTAGGACGTTAAGATCGTCTGGGGAGGCCCTGCTCTCGATCCCGCCGGCTTCACAAGCACGCCTGGCGAGGATGAGAGACAGGGCCTTCTCAGTAGTGGCCCTCCGGCTGTGGAACGCCCTTCCTACAGACATTAGATCGCCCCCCTCCTTATTGGCATTCAGGAAGAGAGTTAAGACCTGGCTCTTCGAACAGGCTTTCAACTAAGCAGTGCAATTGATCGATTACTGGAATATGGATTAATGGACAACGAGATCTGATGCTGATTCTATTGATGAGACGTGATGGATTGTTGTTTTCCTGTATTGTTGTATTGATGTTCTGATGTCAATTAATTGATATTACTGTTTTAAATGATTAATGATTTTGTACTGTGTTGTTGATACTGGTTGTTAACTGCTCTGAGTCACCTGATGGCTGAGAAGAGCGGTATACAAGTGAAGTAAGTAAGTAAATAAATAAATAATGATTTTCCCCTCTCTTTGAAACCTTAGAAGAGATGGGTGTTAGAGTAGCTCAGACCCAGTTCTTGATGATTAAGAAATGCAGTTATTTCTTTATGATCAGTTGTCCCGTCCCCCCTCCAACCCCACCAGTATTCAAATTTGGGCGTATTGGGTATTTGTGCCAAATTTGGTTCAGTGAATGAAGATACATCCTGCATATCAGATATTTACATTACAATTCATATTAGTAGAAAAATTACAGTTATGAAGTAGCAACAAAAATAATTTTATGGTTGGGGGTCACCACAACATGAGGAACTGTTGTGACTCAGGTCCCAAAGATTGCCCAACACAGCAGATTAAGGGTTAACAAAAGTCTTTAATGAGTCTTTAACAGGCTAGCAGCACTTAAACAGCAATGCTACTTAGCAAAACAAAAGGACCTTCGTGCAGGTAAACAATAACGGAGATAAACCGGATTATCCCAGGACTCAGTCTCAGGAAAAAGGAAAGCTGGAGCAAAAACAAACAGTGGCAAAAGCAGAGTCAAAACAGTCCTTGGTCGATAACGAAGACAGGCAACAAACAAAGTCCAGCAGGCAGATGACGTGGTCCAGAGACGTTCCAAAAATCAGGGGCAAGGCAAAGTCACTTATGTAGTCCAATCCGAAGTCAATGTACACGAAGACAAGATAGCTGGATTCCCAGGACCCAAATGGAGGTTAGGCAGAACAAGACACCTGATTCAATGCTTTGTCCTCTGCAAAGCTAAACATCCCAGAACCCCCATTTTATTAGCAATCGCTATCGCTAGATTGATCCTCATCACTAGCATCTGGGTCATTTCCTTCAGCTGCTGGCTCGTTACTCCGCCATTTCTGCCAGCGTTGATCCAAACCCGGATCCTGCCAAGATGTACCAGCCTGCCAAGTATCTTGGAATCCCTCAAACTCGTCACTAGACGTGGGCTTTGTACATATGTCCTGAATTTCCCTAACCCGAGTCCAGTCCAATTCCTCCTCCATTTCCTCATTACAGGCTTCCAGTTCATCTGAGCTGGAATTGTCAGCTGTATCTTTAAGCCGTTTACTCATAGTTTCTTCATCACTATCAGACTCACTGGCAAACTGCTTTACTCCCCGGTAATCCCATTCTTCCAAATCCTCGGGTCCAAACCCTGCAAAATCTTCCGTGTCGCTAGGTGCCAAAATAATATCTCGAATACGCTTCAGCTGACGCTGATCCAGCTCTGACTCAGCATCACTCCTCCTTCTCCTACAACCGGTAGTAGTTTCACTGCCAAGACACTAAGCCTCAACAGGAACTGTATTAAGGGGTCGTGGTGTTAGGAAGGTTGAGAAACGCTGGTAACCCATTGTGCCACCAAAAAATATGCATCCACCTCCACTGAGGTCTGATGCAAACTGAATGCAAAAATGGAGTCCTGAGTCTGAATCACATGTCCATAACCCCTCCCACACCAAAGAGGTTGGTCAAACTGGCAAATCAGCATACACATAGAATACAGGTTAGCAAATATATACATTAACAAATAAATAGTGAAAGGTTTGGAAGGCTGCTATTTCCAACATTTCATCATGCGTGGGATGCTAGAGGTCAAATCCCTATAGGGCTGGGGTGCTTTGCAGTTCTTGGTACCCTTTGTAGGAACCAAGCTTGCACAGTTATTGTAATGTTTTTATTAATGTGATTATTTTATATGCTTTTAATTAATTAATTAATATGCTAAGTCAGGGTTAATCCTTTTTCACTGAAAACTCGAGCATTTGCTGATTTGTTTTTAGATTGTATGATACGTGTTTTATCTTATTTCTTTTGAAAACCGCTTTGGGAGAATGGCCGCCTATAAATTAATTGAACCCATTCAAAATAACGTAATTGTGTCCCATAGTGACGCTCTCCTGCTTTTGACTTCCAGGCTCAGCACGGATTGACAGATGAGGTTCATCAGCTGGAAGGCACCATTGCTGCCCTTAGACAGAAGCTGGCACAGGCTCAGTATGTCCCTCCATGTCTCTGCACCTCTATTTTATGATGGAATTTTAAATGGAGCCTCTTTGGTTCTTTGGGCATGTCAAGAGTGCTTTTGATGCCATAGGGGCTGCCTTTGTTCTTTGTCTCAAAGCTGGAGAACCTTTCGTCCTCTGGCAGGAATAGCCTGCAACTCTCTTTGAATGTGTATTTCTTCATGGCTGGACTGGATGGCCTTTGGGATCTCTTCCAACTCGAGGATTCTATGAATCAGTGGCTGGATGGCCCTCTGTTGGGAGGGCTTTGATTGTGCATTCCTTCGTGGCAGAATGGGGCTGGGCTGGATGGCCCTTGGGGTCACTTCCTAGTATGATTCTATGAATCCTATCAGTGGTTGGATGGCCATCTGTCGGGTGGGCTTGGATTGTGCATTCCTTCATGGTAGAATGGGGCTGGACTGGATGGCCCTTGGGATCTCTTCCAACTATGATTTTATGATTCTTACCAATGACTGGGTGGACATCACTCAGGAGGGCTTTGATTGTGCATTTATGCATGGCAAAATGGGGCTGGACTGGATGGTGCTTGGAGTCTCTTCCAACTATGATTCTATGAATCTTCTCAATGCCTGGATGATTATCTCTTTGAGAGGGCTTTGATTGTGTGTTCTTTCATGGCGGAATGAGGCTGGTCTGGTTGGCACTTGGGGTCTCTTCCAACTATGATTCTATGACTAAATGGATGGCTGGTCATCTGTCATGAGGGCTTTGATTGTGTATTCCGTCATGACACAATGGGGCTGGACTGAATGACGCTTGAGGTCTCTTCCGACTATGATTCTATGAATCAGTGGCTGGATGGCCCTCTCTTGGGAGGGATTGGATTGTGTATTCCTTCATGGCAGAATGGGGCTGGACTGAAATCTGTCTGGAGGGCTTTGATTGTGCATTTATGCATGGCAAAATGGGGCTGGACTGGATGGTGCTTGGAGTCTCTTCCAACTATGATTCTATGAATCTTCTCAATGCCTGATCATCTCTTTGAGAGGGCTTTGATTGTGTGTTCTTTCATGGCAGAATGAGCCTGGTCTGGTTGGCACTTGGGGTCTCTTCCAACTATGATTCTATGACTAAATGGATGGCTGGTCATCTGTCATGAGGGCTTTGATTGTGTATTCCGTCATGACACAATGGGGCTGGACTGAATGACGCTTGAGGTCTCTTCCGACTATGATTCTATGAATCAGTGGCTGGATGGCCCTCTCTTGGGAGGGATTGGATTGTGTATTCCTTCATGGCAGAATGGGGCTGGACTGAAATCTGTCGGGAGGGCTTTGATTGTGCATTTATGCATGGCAAAATGGGGCTGGACTTGATGGCCCTTGGAGTCTCTTCCAACTATGATTCTAGGAATCTTCTCAATGGCTGGATGATCATCTGTCGAGAAGCTTTGATTGTGTATTCCTTCATGGCAGAATGAGGCTGGTCTGGATGGCACTTGGGGTCTCTTCCAACTATGATTCTATGACTAAATGGATGGCTGGTCATCTGTCATGAGGGCTTTGATTGTGTATTCCGTCATGACACAATGGGGCTGGACTGAATGACCCTTGAGGTCTCTTCCAAGTATGATTCTATGAATCAGTGGCTGGATGGCCCTCTCTTGGGAGGGATTGTATTGTGTATTCCTTCATGGCAGAATGGGGCTGGACTGAAATCTGTCGGGAGGGCTTTGATTGTGCTTTGACTGGGGCTGGACTAAATGACCCTTGAGATCTCTTCCAACTATGATTCTATGAATCAGTGGCTGGATGGCCCTCTCTTGGGAGGGATTGGATTGTGTATTCCTTCATGGCAGAATGGGGCTGGACTGAAATCTGTCGGGAGGGCTTTGATTGTGCATTTCTTCATGGCAAAATGGGGCTGGACTAGATGGCCCTTGGAGTCTCTTTCAACTATGATTCTATGAATCTTATCAATGGCTGGATGGATGATCATCTGTCGAGAGGGCTTTAATTGTGTATTCCTTCATGAGGAGGAATACTGGTCTGGATGGCTCTTGGGGTCTCTTCCAGTACTTGGATTCTCTTAATCAGTGGCTGGACGGCCATCTGTTGGGAGGCATTGGATTGTGTATTCCTTCATGGTAAAATGCGGCTGGACTATATGGCCCTTGGAGTCTCTTCCAACTATGATTCTATGAATCTTATCAATAGCTGGATGGATGATCATCTGTTGAGAGGGCTTTAATTGTGTATGCCTTCATGAGGAGGAATACTGGTCTGGATGGCTTTTGGGGTCTCTTCCAGTGCTTGGATTCTATTAATCAGTGGCTGGACGGCCATCTGTTGGGAGGGATTGGATTGTGTATTCCTTCATGGTAAAATGGGGCTGGACTAGATGGCCCTTGGAGTCTCTTCCAACTACGATTCTATTAATCTTATCAATGGCTGGATGGATGATCATCTGTCGAGAGGGCTTTAATTGTGTATTCCTTCATGAGGAGGAATACTGGTCTGCATGGCTCTTGGGGTCTCTTCCAGTACTTGGATTCTATGAATCAGTGGCTGGATGGCCATCTGTCGGGAGGGCTTGGATTGTGTATTTTTGAATAGCAGAACGGGGCTGGACTGGATGACCCATGGGGCCTTTGCCAACTCTATGTTTCTGAGATGGTCTATCCTTGGCTTTCCACAGGGACGCTCTCGACGCTCTCCAGAAGCAGCTCTACCGCATTCAGGCGGACATTGTGGTCAAGGCCAACTCCCTGCTGCTGGACAACAAATGCCTGGACACGAGGCGCAAGCTGACGGTCCCTGGAGAGAAGTTTGTGCCCGAAGTGGACACTTTCAACCGCACCACCAACCGCATCCTCTCACCCCTCAAGAGCCGCCAGTTGGAGCTGGCTTAATACAAGGGCTCCTGCTCCCTATTCCTTGCTCCCTTGAGTTTGGGAAGTTTGCACCCCAGTCCCTTGCAGCGACTCCTTGTCGTGGCAAGTACAGCTGGGATTTCAGTTGCACCCAAATGACATAAATTTCTCTTTCTCTCCCCCCTGACCCCTATGGCTTTGGAAATTTAAGAAAAAGTGATAATTAATAAACAAATCCCATTACCAAAATGTGTCTGATCCTTACAACTCATTCAACCCTTTGCAATGTGGTTTGCAGGCAATCCAAAGGAATGCTTCTCTCCTCCCGACATAAGACTACAGTAGACTCTCAGTTAACCGGCACCCCTGGGGATTGGTAGATGCTGGATAAGGGTAGTTGCTTGAGAGTTACTATTAAGGACTACTATCAAAATAAAAAAAATGTCAAAGTCTATTTTCCCCAACATCCATCTGTGTTCATATTTGGGCATATGCAATATTCATGCCAAGTTTGGTCCAGATCCATCATTGTTTGACCCCATGGTAGTCTGTGGATGTAGGTGAACTATAAATCCCAAACTCAAGGTCAATGCTCACCAAACCCTTCTAGTGTTTTCGGTTGGTCATGGGAGTCCTGTATGCCCCGGTTGGTTCAATTCTATCATGCTATTTGATTGTAGGTGAACTATAAATCCCAGAAACTACAACTCCCAAAAGACAAAATCAATTTTTTGAGTGAAGGACATACATTGGCTTGTTAGGTGTATGCTGTCCAAATTTGGAGTCAGCTCCCCCAGTGGTTTTTGAGTTCTGTTAATCCCACAAATGAACATTACATTTTTATTTATATAGACTAGCCGTCCCCTGCCATGCGTTGCTGTGGCCCACTCTGGTGGCCATGGGGGTTGTGTGTGGCAGGTTTGGCCCAATTCTATCGTTGGTGGGGTTCGGAATGCTCTGTGATTGTAGGTGAACTACAAATCCCAGCAACTGCAACTCCCAAATGTCAAGATTCTATTTTCCCCAAACTCCACCAGTGTTCACATTTGGGCATATTGAATATTTGTGTAGAGTTTGGTCCAGATCCATCATTAAGTGCACAGTGCTCTCAGGATGTAGGTGAACTACAACTCCAAAACCAAAGGACACTGCCCACCAAACCCTTCTAGTATTTTCTGTTGATCATGGGAGAACTGTGTGCCACGTTTGGTTCAATTCCATCATTGGTGGGGTTCAGAATGCTCTTTGCTTGTAGATGAACTATAAATCCCAGCAACTACAACTCCCAAATGAGAAAATCAATTTTTTGAGTGAAGGACATACATTGAGTTGTTAAGTGTCTTGTGTCCAAATTTGGTGTCAATTACCCCCGTGATTTTTGAGTTCTGTTAAGTCCACAAACGAACATTACATTTTTATTTATATAGATTATAGATGTACCCAAGGTAGTAAAGGTAAAGGTTTTCCCCTGACATTAAGTCCAGTTGCGTCTGACTCTGGGGGTTGGTGCTCATCTCCATTTCTTCAGGCCTTGGCTGGTAGGTCTACTCGATACCCAGATGCATTTGGAGTCGGTAGTAGGTCCCACACCGATGAGGCATAGATAGAAAGCAGCCTGGGAGAGGTTAAAAAGGGCTTTTTTTCCTACAGAGAAAGTTTAGTTAATTAAAGTCAGGTACCAGTCCATTGAGGACTAGACTAAGAAAGCCTTGAAGTGTTGTTTGAACCATTGAAGATTTATTGTTTGTTCCATAATAAAGACTTTGTTGCATCATTAAAGACTTTAAAGACCATCACTTCAGAAAAATCCCTGAGAACCTCTCTTTGAGGCCCCCTTGCTTCCCGCTGGGCTTAAAGTATACGTTCTATAGAAAAGTACAGCTGTTACAAGCCCAGCGCGCAACAGAACAAATGGCTTCAAACTACAAGAAAGGAGATTCCATCCAAACATTAGGAAGAACTTCCTGACTGTGAGAGCCGTTCAGCAGTGGAACTCTCTGCCCCGGAGTGTGGTGGAGGCTCCTTCTTTGGAGGCTTTTAAACAGAGGCTGGATGGCCATCTGTCGGGGATGCTGCATGGCCATCTGTTGGGGATGCCATTTTCCTGCTTCTTGGCAGGGTTTGGGACTGGATGACCCTTGAGGTCTCTTCCAACTCTATGATTCTATTATTCACAGGTGTTGTAGTTGTTGTAGTTTTACAAGATATTTAGGCTTTCCTGTCAAATAGACCTAATTTCTCACCAATCTACAACTCCCAGGATTCCCACAGACATGTGCCTTTCACCTTAAGAACAGACAAGCATCCCGAGCTCTGAGGATTACCTGGGAAGGAATCCCACTGGAGCATTGCAGCACACCCAAATACCTGGGAGTCACTCTGGACCGTGCTCTGACCTACAAGAAGCACTGCCTGAACATCAAGCAAAAAGTGGGTGCTAGAAACAATATCATACGAAAGCTGACTGGCACAACCTGGGGATCACAACCAGACACAGTGAAGACATCTGCCCTTGCGCTGTGCTACTCTGCTGCCGAGTACGCATGCCTAGTGTGGAACACATCTCACCACACTAAAACAGTAGATGTGGCTCTTAATGAGACATGTCGCATTATCACGGGGTGTCTGCGCCCTACACCACTGGAGAAATTACACTGCTTAGCTGGTATTGCACCACCTGACATCCGCCGGGAAGTAGCAGCCAATAGTGAAAGGACCAAGGCAGAGACATCTCCAGCTCATCCCCGGTCTGGGTATCATCCAGCACGTCAACGACTTAAATCAAGACATAGTTTTCTAAGATCTACAGAGACACTCGCTGGAACACTCAGCAAGCGAGAGTCCAAAAGTGGCAGGCTCAAACCCAGAACCTCAACCAATGGCAGATACCAAATGAGAGACTCCCCCCTGGGCACACAGAAGACTGGGCGACTTGGAAGGCACTGAACAGACTGCGCTCTGGCACCACAAGATGCAGAGCCAACCTTCAGAAATGGGGCTACAAAGTGGAATGTGGAGAGGAGCAAACCACTGACCACCTGTTGCAATGCAACCTGAGCCCTGCCACATGCACAATGGAGGACCTTCTTGCGGCAACACCAGAAGCACTCCAAGTGGCCAGCTACTGGTCAAAGGACATTTAATCAACTACCAAACTCACAAATTTTGTCTGTTTGTTTGCTTTGTTCTGTTAGAAATGTAATATAATTGACTGGTTGCCCTGACACGACAAATAAATATTCTACAGCAGTGTTTCTCAACCTGGGGGTCAGGACCCCTGGAGGGGTTGCGAGGGGGTGTCAGAGGGGTCACTAAAGACCACCAGAAAACAGTATTTTCTGTTGGTCATGGAGGTTCTGTGTGGGAAGTTTGGCCCAATTCAATTGTTGGCAGGGTTCAGAATGTTCCTTGATTGTAGGTGAACTATAAATCCCAGCAACTACAATTCCCAAATGCCAAGGTCTATTTTCCCCAAACTCCACCAGTGTTTACATTTGGGCATATTGAGAATTTGTGCCAAGTTTGGTCCAGATCCAACATTGTTTTGAGTCCACACTGCTCTCTGGATGTAAGTGAACTGCAGCTCCCAAAACTCAAGGTCAATGCCCACCAAACCCTTCCAGTATTTTCTGTTGGTTATGGCAGTTCTGTGTGCCAGGTTTGATTCAATTCCATCGTTAGTGGGGTTCAGAATGCTCTTTGTAGGTGAACTATAAATCCCAGCAATTACAACTCACACAGGACAAAATCAATATTCTCCCCCAATCCCACCAGTATTCATATTTAGGTGTAGTGGGTATTTGTGCCAAATTTGGTCCAGTGTATGAAAATACATCCTGTATAACAGATATTTACATTACTATTCATAACAGCAGCAAAATTACAGTTATGAAGTAGCAATGAAACTAATTTTATGGTTGGGGGTCACCATAACATGAGGAAGTGTATTAAGGGGTCGTGGCATTAGGAAGGTTGAGAACCCCTGATCTACAGCATGGACTTGAAGACATCCAGCCACACTGACGTCATGCCCTGCTATGGCAGGGGTCGGCCGCTAGGGGCCGCGCGTCGACGGCGCTGTCGTCACCCTTGCGCGTGCGTAGAGGAGGTGGTTTGTTTCTGCCAAGATGGCGGCGGCACGAGCGGCTTTCTCCCAGAGCCGGTTCCGGGGCTGCTTGTTAGGGGCGCTGCTGGGCGACTGCCTCGGCGGGGGCTTCGAGGCCCGTGAGTCGGTCAGCCTGACGGAGCTGCTGCAGTTCGTGGGCACCCTCCAGCCGCCCCGGCCGGCCTCCGAGGAAGGTAACGCGGGGCAATGGCGTCAAAGTGAAAGGCCTCACTTCTCCCCCTCAGCTCCACTTCCGGTTCTGCTCTCAAGGCGGAAGGAGAGCCAGCAAACCCCGTCTCCTTCCTCAGAGTTGGTTTGAAGGGCAACTTTTTAGCTTTGCTAACATAGAGATCTCTTTTTCCTTTTTCTCCCTCTTCTTTTTCTCTCACTCCCTTTACCTCATACATACGTCCCTCCTTTCCTATCATCCTTTCTCCTTTTTCTTATTTCCTTCCCTCTCTCTCTCCTTACACCTTTTCATAGAATCATAGAATCAAAGAGTTGGAAGAGACCTCATGGGCCATCCAGTCCAACCCCCTGCCCAGAAGCAGGAATATTGCATTCAAATCACCCCTGACAGATGGCCATCCAGCCTCTGTTTAAAAGCTTCCAAAGAAGGAGCCTCCACCACACTCCGGGGCAGAGAGTTCCACTGCTGAACGGCTCTCACAGTCAGGAAGTTCTTCCTCATGCTCAGATGGAATCTCCTCTTATTTAAAAAGAATCCTTGCAGATGGTCAAAGGTTTTAATGGCCGGAAATGCCTGGGTTGCTGTGAGTTGCCATTGTTCCGCGTCCTAGTCTCCAGGGAAGCAGAAAACAAGCTTGCTCCCTCCTCCGTGTGGCTTCCTCTCACATATTTATACATGGCTATCATATCCCCTCTCAGCCTTCTCTTCTTCAGGCTAAACATGCCCAGCTCCTTAAGCCGCTCCTCATAGGGCTTGTTCTCCACACCCTTAATCATTCCAGCTTGTCAATATCTCTCTTGAATTGTGGTGCCCAGAATTGGACACAATATTCCAGGTGTGGTCTAACCAAAGCGGAATACAAGGGTAGCATGACTTCCCTAGATCTAGACCAGGGCTCCTCAAACTTTTTCAACAGAGTGCCAGGTCACAGTCCCTCAAACTGTTGGAGGGCCGGATTATAATTTTAAAAAGCATGAATGAATTCCTATGCACACTGCACATATCTTATTTGTAGTGCAAAAAAACACTTAAAAACAATGCAATAATTAAGATGAAGAACAATTTAAAAAATATAAACTTATTAGTATTTCAATGGGAAGTGTGGGCCTGCTTTTGGCTGATGAGATAGGATTGTTCTTGTTCTTGTGTGCTTTACAGTCATTTCAGACTTAGGTTGACCCTGAGTGAGGGCCGGGTAAATGACCATGGAGGGCCGTATTCGGCCCTCAGGCCTTAGTTTGAGGACCCCTGATCTAGACACTATGCTCCAAAATGCAGGCCAACATCCCATTGGCTTTTTTTGCCGCCACATCACATTATTGGCTCATGTTTCACTTGTTGTCCACGAGGATGCCAAGATCTTTTTCACACGTACTGCTCCCGAGCCAGGCATTGTCCTCCATTCTGTATCTTTGCATTTTGTTTTTTCTGCCTAAGTGGAGTATCTTGCATTTGTCCCTGTTGAACTTCATTTTGTTTGTTTTGGCCCATCTCTCTAATCTGTCAAGATCATTTTGAATGCTGCTCCTGTCCTCTGGAGTATTGGCTATCCCTCCCAATTTGGTGTCGTCTGCAAACTTGATGATCCTGCCTTCTAACCCTTCATCTAAGTAGTTAATAAAGATGTTGAACAGGACCGGGCCCAGGACGGAACCCTGCGGCACTCCACTTGTCACTTCTTTCCAGGATGAAGAGGAAGCATTGGTGAGCACCTTCTGGGTTCGTCCATTTAACCAATTACAGATCCACCTCACCGTTGTTTTGCCTAGCCCACATTGGACTAGTTTCCTTGCCAGAAGGTCATGGGAGACCTTGGAGAAGGCCTTTTCTTACTCGTCTTTCCTTCCTGATCTCCATCCTTTTTCGTTTTTCTCTCTCTTCTCCCATCCTTTCTTTCCCCCTTTTCCCTTTCTTTCCTTCCTCCCTACACTTGTCACCTACTTGCAGCCTAGCCACTCCCCTTTCTCTCCCAGTGACATCATAGAGGGCCACTTCACCTCGCCACAGCCAAACTGCTTCCTTATAATAATAACTAGCCACCCCCTGCCACGCGTTGCTATGGCCCAGTCTGGTGATCTGGAAAATAAAGTAATGGTTTCTAATAGATGTAATTCCTTTATGCTTCTGGGTAAACAGTATTCCTTGTTGTTTCTTTGTCAGTGTTGATGTGGAGATTGTCTGGTTTGCCTACTCTGGAACATGCAACATATAATTGTCCTTCTTTAGGGATCCCTTTCAAATCAATGATACTATATCTGTGTGTGTGTGAGTGTGAATGAATCATATATATCAGTGTTTCTCAACCTTCCTAATGCCATGACCCCTTAATACAGCGCTTCATGTTGTGGTGACCCCCAACCATAAAATTATTATCATTGCTACTTCCTAACGGTACTTGTGTTACTGTTCTCAATCATAATGTAAATATCTGAAATGCAGGATATATTTTCATTCATTGGACCAAATTTGGCACAAATACCCAATAATTGCAGTCATGCCGGCCACATGACCTTGGAGGTGTCTATGGAGAACATCAGCTCTTCAGCCTAGAAATTGAGCACCAACCCTCAGAGTTGGACACGATTGGACTTAATGTAAGGGGAAAAATTTTACCTTACCTTACCCAATAAGCCAAATTGGTGGGGTTGGAGGTAGAATTGATTTTGTCATTTGGGAGTTGTAGTTGCTGGGATTTATAGTTCATCTATAGTCAGAGAGCATTCTGAACTCCACCAACAATGGAATTGAACCAAACTTGATGCACAGAACTCCCATGACCAAGAGAAAATTCTGGGTTTGATGGGTATTCACCTTGAGTTTGGGAGTTGTTGTTCACCTACATCCAGAGAGCACTGTGGACCCAAACAATGATGGATCTGGACCAAAGTTGGCATGGATACTCAATATGCCCAAATGTGAACACTGGTGGAGTTTGGGGGAAAATAGACATTGACATTTGAGAGTTGTAGTTGCTGAGATTTATAGTTCACTTACAATGAAAGAGCATTCTGAATCCCTTCAACGATAGAATTGGGCCAAACTTCCCACATCGAACCTCCATGACCAACAGAAAATATTGTGTTTTCTGATGGTCTTTGGCGACCCCTCTGACACCCTTCGTGACCCCCTCAGGGGTCCCCACCCACAGGTTGAGAAACACTGATATCTATCTATCTATCTATCTATCTATCTATCTATCTATCTATCTATCTATCTCTATATGGCTGAATGGCTCTTTGTCAGGAGGGCTTTGATTACGTTTTCTTGCCCTGGTGAAGGGAGTTGGACTGGATGGCCTTAAGTATGGTGGTTCTGTGTCAGAAGTTTGCCCCAATGCTGTCGTTGGTGGGTTTAGCATGCTCTTTGATTGTAGGTGATCTGTAAATCCCAGAAACCGAAACTCCCAAATGTCAGGGTCTATTTCCCCCAAACTCCACCAGTATTGACATTTGGGCAAATTGAGGATTCGTGGGAAGTTTCATTGTTCCATCATTGTTTGAGTCCAAAGTGCTCTCTGGATGAAGATGAACTACAACTCCCAAACTCAAGGCCAATGCCCACCAAACCCTTTTAGTGTTTTCTGTTGGTTATGGGAGTTCTGTGTGCCAAATTTGGTTCAATTCCATCATTGGTGCAGTTCAGAATGCTCTTTGATTGTAGATGTACTATAAATCCCAGCAACTACAACTCCCAAATGAAAAAAATCAATTTTTATGAGTGGAGGACATACATTGGGTTGTTAGGTGTCTTGTGTCCAAATTTGGTGTCAATTCGTCCAGTGGTTTTTGAGTTCTGTTAATCCCACAAACAAATATTACATTTTTATTTATATAGATAATAAAATAAAACTTTATATACCTCTCTATCTCCCCGAGGGGGACTCAGGGAGGTTTCCAAGTAACATCACCAAAACATACAGAGTAAACAGCATGACATAAAATTAACAAAACAACATAAGCATAAAATTATCACAATAACACACATATATTAAAAATAATCCTGCCTGTTCAGAGCAGTTAAAAGGCTAGTCCAAGGCTAGTGCAAACTCAAAAATGCAAACTCCTTCTTTTCCTTTCCCTCTGCTCTGGGTTTCCATGGTTGAGCGGAGTTTCGAACTCTCTTTTCTAGAATCATAGGCTGCTTCTATACTTGTAGAATGAATGCAGTTTGTAGTTTTGTGGAGTTAACTGAATGCAATCTGAAACCTCATCAGAAGTTTTTGGAGATCTCATGGTAGTTGTAGCTTTACAAGGTCTTTAAGCCTTCTCGACCCAATAGTATTGGTGCCTCACTAAACTCCTAGGATTCCATAGCATTGAGCCATGGCACTTTAAGTATGACCAAAGGGCGTTACATCTACAGGGTAGGTAAATGCACCCGTAGTCCAACTCCCAAGTGGGTGTGCTTACATTCATTCAGATCCAAAGTTGCTAACCCACATGCAGACTTTTGAGATGTCCAGGTTGCTTCATCAGGAAAATGTTTTATTTATTTATTTATTTAATAATAATAATAATAATAATAATAATAGCTTTATACCCCGTTACCATCTCCCCAAGGGACTTGCTGCAGCTTACTCCACTCTTATATACTCCACTCTTCAATCATAAAGGCTTTCAGAGCAGTTCAAACATCGTTAATTTGCTCTCAGACTTATTCTAAATAAGATGCAACTGAGAAGGAAAAGGTAATGGCAGTAAGGAAATAAATTCGGTCCCATATACACATTTACTTCGTTTCTGACTCTGAAGCCTGAACAGTGGCAGTTAGGATGGAGTCCCCAAGTATTTTGGCCTACAACTTCCAGAAATGCCAGCCAGTTTACCAGCTGTTAGGATTTCTGGGAGTTGAAGGCCAACCTATGGGGACCCATAGGTCTTTCATCTGCTTAAGAAGCCTTGAGATGATCTCCCTTCCAAATGTGTCACAGAGCAAATTCAGTCTAAATGTTCCCTAGAAGGCCAGATGACTGAACTGAGGCTGTTGGATAGACTCAATCAAGGGAGCCATGGCCCTGAGTGTAGGACCTGAGCTAGGAAGTTGTAGACTTTGAGATGATCTGTTCTATGGAATTAATAAAGTTTGGCACTATTTTAACTAGTATGTCTCAATGCTCAATGGTTCCAGCCCAGTTTACCTTTCTGAATGTATCTCTCCCTATGAACCATTTATGAGTTTAAAAACATCTGAGGAGGCCCTACTCTCGGTCCTGCCTTCTTTGCAGGCGCAACTGGCGGGGATGAGAGACAGGGCCTTCTCAGTGGAGGCCACTCTGCTGTGGAACTTCCTCCCTAGGGATATTAGATCAGCCCCTTCCCTCCTGACCTTCCGCAGAAAAGTGAAAACATGGCTTTTTGAACAAGCCTTTGGAAACCTAGTGCAATTGATAAACACGAAACTATGTGAAGTTGAATACAGGAACGGCTTAGACCAGTGTTTCTCAACCTATGGGTCTCCAGGTGTTTTGGCCTACAACTCCCAGAAATCCCAGCCAGTTTACCAGCTGTGAGGATTTCTGGGAGTTGAAGGCCAACCTATGGGGACCCATAGGTTGAGAATCACTGGCTTAGGCGATGTTTTTGGATGATAAGGCTAATAGTGAAGGTAGTGGTTTTTGGCAGACAAAGCTACAGACTTTGTAAAACTACAGCTCTCAAGATTCCATAGCATTGAGCCATGGGGGGTAAATTGGTGTTAAAATGCATTGGTTCTACAATGTAGAATGATGTGCCCTTTTGAGGTTTCTTATTCATAAGGTTGCCTTAACTCAAAGCTGACTTGGCAGTTAACAATGAAAATGTACCTCTTTTTGTGTTGTCTTGTTCTCTTTTGTCTGCACCACTGACTTGAATGTTGCACTGGTACATTTCTCCCTTCCCAGTAAGGTGTGTTCTGCTAAGGAACTGTGACAAATCTCTTTTTGTGAGATGTGTGCTTTGCTGCCATTGTGCCATCACTTCCTTTGAATTCTTAAGGCATGTAGGCATCTGTTTCATCATCAGAAATTGGCATGTTTATCCATGTTTAACTTCTGTAAATTATTCCATGGTTTTTTGTTATCAGCAACTGTGCAGTGTTGTGCTTTAGGTCTCCGAAAACGTGTAACTGTTTCTGTCTGTTGTTGAGTAGTCATGGCTCAGTATTGTCAGTCCTGTTACAAACAGTCATGATATTGCTTCAGTTGTAGTTGTAGAGACATTAACTCTTAAAGCATATAGAGCAGTAGTGTTTGGTGTTCCATATCTAGGACCCACATTTACTCCCAAACTTATTGGGATACTATTCAGATGTTTTTTTAAAAACTGCAGATGGCTTAGCAAAGCAAGAAAGGGTCTTCACTTTTTAAATAATTGTATGTGGCATAATTGTTCCAGGTGCCGTTTGTGATGTAAGCTAGGGATGCCCCTACACAATGTCTCTTTTATACCAACAGTCCTTTGCTTCTTGATCTTTTCTAAAATAAAATTGAAACAATGTATTGTCGAAGGCTTTCATGGCTGGAATCAATAGGTTCTTGTGGGTTTTTTCGGGCTATATGGCCATGTTCTAGAGGCATTTTCTCCTGATGTTTCGCCTGCATCTATGGCAAGCATCTATGCTTGCCATAGATGCAGGCGAAACATCAGGAGAAAATGCCTCTAGAACATGGCCATATAGCCCGAAAAAACCCACAAGAACCTATAAAATTGAAACAGCTCAACAAAACAAATTGCAGTGTCCCTGCTGTAGTCCATCTTAGGTTGGAGATGTGTATGATCTGTCCTCAGTCATAGACAGGTAAATAAGTAGGAGCTACCTTCCACATAGAGGAATACACAAAAAGGTATTGAGGTTTGAGTGGAAATAATTAGCTTCTTGATGCTTGATTCCTAGAAGTCCTCATCTATAGTGATGACACAGCCATGACCCACTGTGTGGTGAAGTCACTACTGGCCAAGCGGGACTTTGATGAAGTGGATATGGCAAAGCGGTAAGGAGACATCTGTCATTTCAGCATGTGATCTTGGCAAGAAACATTGAGAAAACTCCCCTTCTGGGTCATTTTTTTTTATTCAGTGCAGATCATACTGGGCTAGATTAACTGATGACTTTGAATTTTTATGACACTGCACTTAACTCAACCTTTCCCATTTTTTCCATCAATGAGATATGACCCAGGAACTATTTGTGTGGATCAAGTGGTGTTCCAGTGCACCTTTTCTCCACCTCAAAGAACAAGCCATCTCACACTTTGTGTAAGCAAATAGAGGTGAAGGTTCCTAGACTCATCAGTCACAGAGTTTCTTCCACATTTCCGTCTATGTATTGAAGGCAGATGCTGGCAGCTATTTTGCGTGTGTTGTCAAACCACATATCCTGTGGAACGCATCAAGAGTGACTTGAATAGGATTCACACTGAATGTCACCTTAGAAGTATTTGCCATGGTGGTCCATGCTCTGGTTGCATCCCAAACAGATTACTGCAACGTGCTCTACGTGGGGTTGCCTTTGAAGACTGTTCAGAAACTCCAAATGGTTCAATGGGTGGCAGCAAGATTGTGCACTGGAGCGGCGTACAGGGAGCATACAACCCCCCGTTACGCCAGCTCCATTGTCTGACAGTCTGCTACCGAGCACAATTCAAAGTGCTGGCTTTGGCCTATGAAGCCCTAAATGGTTCTGGCCCAGCTTACCTGTCCAAATGTATCTTTCCCTATGAACCATCTTGGAGATTAAGATGTCTGAGGAGGCCCTACTCTTGGTCCTGCCTCCTTTGCAGGCATGACTGGTGGGAACGAGAGACAGGACCTTCTCAGTGGTGGTCCCTCGGCTGTGGAACTCCCTCCCCAGTGATGTTAGATCAGCCCCCTCCCTCCTAACCTTGAGAAAGAGAGTAAAAACGTGGCTCTGGGTTCAAGTTTTCAGAGAAAAACCATAGTTCAATAGACTGATTGGAATTATGTGCAGTGATTACTAGAATTACCTGGATTATGACTGTGGATAGCGTGGTTTTATAGTGATTGTAATGTTTTAAAAATGTTTTAATGTATTTCAGTTTTGATCTTAATTTAATTTAAATATTTATTTTAATTGTACATTGTTGTTAAGGCATTGAATTGTTGCCTATCTGTAAGCTGCCTTGACTCTCGCTCGGGGTCGAGAAAGGCGGGATATAAATATATTAAATAAATAAATATTTGTATTAGTTTCATTAATTTCTAGATTTAAAGAATGTGATTTTCCATTACAAGGGCAAGCTAACAGGCACAACTTCAAAATCTGCTGGAAACTTAGACCCCATTTTTTTTAGCTCTTAAGCCAGGGATAGGAATCATGCAGACGTATAGCCAATAGTGTTTCTGTGTGTTCTCCAGCCTTCTTGGATCATCCATACTGCAAAATTGGTGGGTGAAAAAATACATTTTCAGCCAATTAAAAGTGCAGTTTTGGGCATGTTGTCTGGATGGCAGCCAGAGTAGTCCCCAAACACTTAAACATTCACACAATACATATACATCACTTCCAGTCTCAGCTTGCTTCTGACACAATTTAAAAAAAACCTCCAGCCTGTTTGTGCAATATTAGGAAGACCTAGAAATGTCCCTCCAGCCTTCTGCATGAATCCACCCCTACTTTAACCCTGTAGAATGTCAGTCAAATGTATTATAATTAGTTCTTGTTCTGGCAGTTTCGCTGAGGAATACAAGAGAGACCCTGACCGGGGCTATGGAGCTGGTGTGATTACAGTCTTCAAGAAACTCCTCAGCTCCAAATGCAGAGATGTATTTGAACCAGCAAGAGAGCAGTTTAATGGGAAAGGCTCCTATGGAAATGGTGGTGCAATGAGAGTGGCAGGCATCCCACTAGCTTACTCCAATATTCAAGATGTGAAGAAGGTATGCAGACTCTTTGTAGATTTCTTGCCTGTTACAGGCGGAGTATCCCTTATTAGGAATTCCAAAATCAGATACTGGTACTCCAAAATTGTCCACATGGGCGGCTGAGATAGTGAAGCCCTTACTTTCTGATACTCAAGTATATTCAAACTTGGTGTTACATACACATTGTTAACATTAAAATTACCCCTAGGCTATGTGTAAAAGGTGTTCATGAAACATAAATGGTTTTTGTGTTTTGACTGGGGTCCCATCGCAGAGATGTTTCATTGTGTACATATATGTAAATGTAGATATTTCAGAATCTGAAACAACTGAAATCCAACACTTCTAATCCCAAGCATTTCAGATGAGGGATGCTCAACCTGCATTTCTGTGAAGTGGAAAGACTTCCACAGAGTGACCAGATCTGGATGTTTATCTTGGCATAGTTGGGTTATGCATGAGTCTGTGGGGGCCACTTTCTTGGTAATCCTTTGGACCATTTTTAAGGGGCAGGAATTATTCAGCTTCCCAGGGCTCCATGTAGCCCTGGGACGCCCGTGCTATCTTTGCCCGCCCCCGCCACAATGTCACAATGCTTTGTTTTGGTGTTGTCTAAATATAACTTCAAAGAGGTGTGATTATTATCCCTAAATGTTGTCACTCTCCTCCTAGAAAATGTTTCCTATTGCCTAAATAGTAACTTCTCTCAAAAGACCATCTGTTCAGCTAACATGAATGTTTAGACGTCTCTGCATGATTGCTACTGAGATTACCGCATATACTCGAGTATAAACCGACCCAAATATAAGCCGGGGCACTTAATTTTAACAGAAAAAAACTGGGAAAACAGATTGACTCGAGTATAAGCCAAGGATGGGAAATGCGACAGATACTGGTAAATTAAAAATAAAAATAGATACCAATAAAATTATAATAATTGAGGCATCAGGAGGTTATATGTTTTTGAATATTTACATAAAACTAATTTTTACATAAAACTTGCATACCCTTCCAATAAAAATAGAGTAAAATAATAAATGTAATAATAACAACAACAATAATAAATTAAAATAATAAATGTAATAATAATAATACATTTATTACATATTTATAACAGAGTAAAATAATAAATAACCTTGACTCGAGTATAAGCCGAGAGGGACTTTTTCAGCTCTGAAAAACTAGGCTTATACTCCAGTATATACAGTATATTATATAGTTATATCAGAGTGTGTGTCTTTTTATTTAGGAACTTGCATTCTCCAGACATTATGGAGGATTGTAGTTGTTGTTGTAACCATCTGTTGTTGCGAAGTTACATTGGGATACTGCTTCCCTGTTTTACAGATGGGTGGCTGAGACTAAACGTATTGATTGTTGCACATGTTACAGAGGTCAGCAAGCACTTAAGACTGCTGGGAATTGCTGATTGTGTTATAGGTATACAGTATATATTAAATGCCTCCCATAGCGAAGCAGCAGGTTAAACTGCTGAGCTGCTGAACTTGCTGACTTTTTTTCGTGTCAGGAGCGACTTGAGAAACTGCAAGTTGCTTCTGGTGTGAGAGAATCGGCCGTCTGCAAGGACGTTGCCCAGGGGATGCCCGGATGTTTCGATGTTTTATCATCCTTGTGGGAGGCTTCTCTCATGTCCCCGCATGAGGAGCTGAAGCTGATAGAGGGAGCTCATCCGCGCTCTCCCCTGATTTGAACCTGCGACCTGTCAGTCTTCAGTCTTGCCGGCACAATGGTTTAACCCACTGCCCCACCGGGGGCTCCATAATAACTTGCTGACTGAAAGGTTGGCGGTTTGAATCCAGGGAGCAGGGTGAGCTCCCGCTGTTAGGCCCAGCTTCTGCCAACCTAACAGTTCGAAAACATGCAAATGTAAGTAGATAGGTACTGCCTTGGCGGGAAGGTAACGGTGCTCCATGCAGTCATGCTGGCCACATGATCTTGGAGATATCTACGGTCAACGCTGGCTCGACTTAGAAATGGAGATGAGTACCACCCCCCAGAGTCGGACACAACTAGACTTAATGTCAGGGGATAGCTTTACCTTTACTTATATATTGCTAGTAGTAATCCATTGCTAAGTATTTTACCTCATCTCGTTTATTTTTCCAACTCTTACCTCTGCAGTTTGCTAAGCTGAGTGCTCAGTTGACCCACTCAAACTCCTTGGGCTATAACGGAGCCATACTCCAGGCTTTGGCTGTCCACTATGCTCTCCAGGGGGGATTGAACCGGGAGGAGTTTCTGGAACAGCTGATAGGCCACATGGAGGAGGTGGAAGGTGATGACAAGTCTCTCGCTGATGCCCGATTGTGAGTAATTTCAGCCAAAGGGGAGGCCTGGATTTTCGTGTAACGCAAGGGCATAACTTCTATAACATAAGGAAGAATTTGTCTTACTCTGCTTTCTCTTTTACAGGGTGGGCTATGAGGAATTGCCCTTCTCAAAGCGCCTAAAAAAGATCAAGGAATTTTTAGAGAAGAGCAGTGTGCCAAAATCGGATGTGGTGGGAGAATTAGGTAAGCATATCCTTCAACAGAAGCAAGAGCCCTACACCCTGCAAAAGTGGAAGTTCCTATTGTAATCTCTTGTGTTGGAAGGATAGGAGGAAAGGATATGTTGTTCCCTGCTGACAAGAATTGATTCTTTTGTTAGGCAACGGCATTGCAGCTCTGCACTCTGTCCCTACTGCCATCTATTCCTTCCTGCGCTGTATGGAATCCCATCCAGATATCCCTGAGGAGTACAACAGCCTGCAACGGACCATTATCTACTGTATCTCACTAGGTGGGGACACAGACACCATTGCAACCATGGCCGGGGCAATTGCCGGAGCATATTATGGGGAAGAGCAGGTGCCCCAAAGTTGGAAGAACAACTGTGAATCTTCTGAGGAAACAGAGATGTTGGCTGACAGCTTGTATGATCTGAACTGCAGATGAGAGAATTGGAATCCAGTGTACAGGTCTTCTTTCATGTTTGAAAGAGGTAAAACTTGTCTACAAGACGGGATATTTCCTTAACAAAAACATGCCTAAGAAATGACCGTGAGAGAGAGGTCCGTATTATTAAATGCATTTAGATCAAATATTTTCCTTAATGCAAGGTGTTAACATGGTCATTGTATGCCAAAGTGTTTGGTCTGAATTTGGTTTCATGCAGGTTTGCTGTCCAGCTTTTCGCCTCATAGTGGTTACAAAGCCTCACTTTTAGACTGTACAGGAGAGGGGGAGAGGAATATTTCTATGCTTTGAAAGTAAGATGAAAATAAATTTTCAATCCAAGATATTAATGCTATCACATCCTCACTAATGTTATGGTAAGTTAATCCGAGGAAACAACAGGAATGTTACCTGCATTTGCTTGGGAGTTGCAATAGCCAAGAAGGAAAAGGTGAACTTCCTCTTTTGTGAAAGAGTAATTAGATTACTTAGGCTCCATCTATACTGCCATTATAACGTAGCCTGAACTGCATTACATGGTTAGTTTAAGTTAAGTTAAGGGTTTCCCCTTGACATTAAGTCTAATCATGTTTGACTCTGGGGATTGATACTCATCTCTGTTTCTAAGCCGAAGAGCTGGAGTTGTCTGTAGACACCTCCATGGTCATGTGGTCGGCATGACTGCATGGAGCACCATTACTTTCCCACCGAAGCTCCTTCTTTGGAGGCTTTTAAACATAGGCTGGATGGCCATCTGTCGGAGGTGCTTTGAATGTGATTTTCCTGCTTCTTGGCAGGTGGTTGGACTGGATGGCCCGCGAGGTCTCTTATAATAATAAATAAAACTTTATTTATATACCGCTCCATCTCCCCGAGGGGACTCAGAGCAGTTCCCAAGTAATATCATAAAACATACAGAGTAAAAACAACATAACCATAATATTAACAAACAATATATAAACATAAAAATTGTCGCCATAACACACATATATTAAAAGTAATCCTGCCTGTTCAAGGCGATTAAAAATTTAAAAGGCCGGGCCAAGATTTGTGCAAGCCCAAAAAATTCTAGGGGGCCCGGGAATTAAGTGCAATGCTATGGCAGGCAACAATAATATTATGTACGGGTCTGTGGCTGTTCATTCCGGGGCTGATTAGAGGAAAGAATCTGGGTAACTGGTAGGAAGAATAAGGCTGCATTAGACAATGTGTGGGGCTGAGTTAGAACTGGTCATTTTCAAAGGCTCTTCCAACTCAAGGATTCTATGAATCTAAGTCACTCAGGATGTTGAAATCAGAACAAAGGTACTTTGATCTACTCACATTTGCATGTTTTTGAACTGCTAGATTGGAAGAAGCTGGGCCTCACAGCGGGAGCTCACCCCACTCCCCGGATTTGAACCATCAACCTTTCGGTCAGTGATTTAACCTGCTGTTCCACCAGGGGCTCCATGGTTAGTATAGACTCATTTAATGCAGTTTAACTACAATTGAACTGGATTATATGACAATATAATGCACTTCAGTTTGCATTATAATAGCAGTGTAGATGGTGCTTTAGAATCTGATTTTCTCACAAGTCTTTGAAAAGAGTATGTGCTGCCTTTAATTTTTTAAAAAAATATTTCATGTTTGATTTGTATGAATCATTAAACCTGATGGTGATAAATGTAAAATAAATTTTGGTTGCTGACTGTATAAGCTAGGAGGCCAAATGGGATGCATTCTGCTGCGTTAATAGAAGGAATCAGCTTGGGAATAGTAAGAATGGCAGCGAGGAGGAATCTTACCCCTTGAAGTCACTCTGGGGATGTTGAAATCAGAACAAAGGTACTTTGAGGGATCAGGGTTCGCTCGTTCTATGAAGTGTTAGAGCAGCGCTTTCCAAACACTCTCGCAACACTTTTGTGTGTTGGCTGCAGTATGTAGGTGTGTCATGGGAACATAACAAGAAATGACAAAAATCCTGGTAATGTGTGTTTACTTACAAATCATATATTTTTTCAAAATATAAATGAAATGTTTTCATGAGATACGTTGTGTCATCATACATTTCATTATTAGAGTATATGTATGTGTCTGTATCTCTTTAAGGGGTTTGGTTTAACCTCTGATTTGCTAGTAAATCTGAAGTTCTGTGTTGCTAAATGATGCAAGTCTAAAAAGTGTGCCACCAACATGAAATGTTTGGAAAACTGTGTGTTAGAGGCTGTAAGTGCCAGTCTTGTCCTGTCTGGTCTGAATTGTTTAAAGGAGTTCTGTATTTTGTTTTCAAGAATGAAAATAACCAAATTAGAATTTGCACATGTTGGCCTAAAACTGCAGTCTTCCACTACATATCTGGTAGCATCATACAAACAGAGACCTGTCAGCGGAATTTCTATGTATTCCTTAGTCCAGACCTGCACTACTCAGCAGTAGTAAGGGACCAAAATTAAATAGGCGAAACCTCTTGGGGCCACAAATAAGTTTTTAGGACTTGACTTTCCAAGTAAGGAATAATTAATGATTAATGAGGATCGTTGTTGTGTGCCTTCAAGTTGTTTCAGACTAAGTTGACCCTACAACAGAGTTGTCTTGTCAATATTGATTTAAAGAGGCCTTTGTTTTCCTTTGAGGCTGAGATAGTGTGACTTGCCTAAAATCACCCAGCGGGTTCAGAGCCATAGTCCAAGGTTCAAACCACTACACCACGCTTTTTTGAATTCTGAAGATAATTCTTATTTGATGGTCTCTGCTGCCTTGGAATGAAATTGTCTGTGATTATTGGTGAAACTGGAAATGATTTTGATAGGAAGCAAAATCAAAAGCCCAGCAGTAGACAAGAGGAGGAAGAGGATAAGGAAAGGAGAAAATATTGTAAACGTCTTTCTCCCTTTGGAGTGAGAAAGCCTAATTCATGATACCCCTGCCCCCTTTTATTTTCCTTTCTTCTCTCCTTCACTTCATTTCCCTTCCTCCTTCTATCCTCTCTTTTCTTCCTTTTTTCTCTGCCTGTCTTCCTTTCCCCCCCTCCCTTTCTTACTTCCTCCTTTGCAGTGTGGGGAGCTGCATATTGTGCTGGCCTGCCTTAGTCTCATTGGATCACTTTGTAAATTAGTGGTTCCCAACCTTTTTTTGACCAGGGACCACTTGACCATGGACCACTCCCTAACATTAGTACCAAAAGGGTTAAAAATCAGTTTTTGGTCAACCTTAGATTCGGTGTGGGTATTTGCGATGCTGATTCAGAAAATAGCATTGGATAGAGACTACATGAGCTCTTGTTTCTGATACAGAACATATGCCATCCAGTATTTGCTATCTGCTTGCTTACAGAAAACCGTATTTAATAATCTAGAGCTGATTTGGTAGTAGTAATCTCTCATGGATGGTCAGCCTCTCCCCTCCCGACATCCCTGTCTCATCACTATAAGAGAGTTTCGCGAGACCAGTCGCTCATGTTGCCACATGGTTTTGAGGCAATGGTGTAGTAGTGGTGAGGCTGCGGACCACTGGTAGTCCACGGACCACAGGTTGGGAACCATTACTATAGAGGAAGGTAATGGTAAACCTCCTCCAAATAGATCAGGGGTCCACAAACTTTTTACACAGCGGGCCAGGTCATAGTCCCTCAAACTGTTGGAGGGCCGGATTATAATTTGAAAAAAAATATATGAATGAATTCCTATGCCCAGTGCATGTATCTTATTTGTAGTGCAAAAAACCCCCAAAAAACACTTTAGAACAATACAATAAAATGAAGAACAATTTTAACAAATAAACTTATTAGTATTTCATTGGGAAGTGTGGGCCTGCTTTTGGCTGATGAGATAGGATTGTTGTTGTGTGCTTTCAAGTCGTTTCATACTTAGGTTGATACTGAACGAGGGCCGGGTAAATGACCTTGGAGAGCCGTAGTTTGAGGACCCCTGAAATAGATCTTGGCTAGAAAACCCTAGGATAGCATTGGATTGCCATAAATCGGTGCTCACTTGAAGCCACACAACAGCAACAAATTAGCAATTAAGGCAACATTTTGAAGACATAACTGTGTTAATCAGCTCTAGTTTCTGATACAGACTATATGCTATCCAGTAGTCGCCATCTGCTCGCATACAGAAAGCCATATTTAATAATCTAGAGCTGATATGGCCTATCCAGTGCAATTTTATGAATCAGCACCCCAAATAACCCCAGGAACAGGCCTAAAAACAAAGGCAGCAAGGAACCCCTGCTTCCAGGTGCCACATGGAACAGCTCCACTCGGGGAGGGAGGAGGAGAAAAAACAGCAGTCAGGAGGCTTGTTGATGTGCCTTTTGTAGGTAGTCAGCCTCTCCCCTCCCAACATCCTTGTTGCCCCAGCACTATAAGAGGGTTTTGCAAGACCAGTTGCTCTTGCTCAATGGTGTAGTAACGGTGAGGCCATGGACCATATTTTAGTTCTTGGGGACCACTGCTGTAAATGAACAGGTGAAAGATGCAGGCTTAGCTGTTTGGGTTGTGGTTGGATTCAAAATATCTCATTTTTCCCCTTTTAATTTGTATCCCTGATCAAATAAAGAGTTTGTTCCGAGGGTGGAAATAGTCTGTTTGTAAACATCTTGTCTGTTTCCCGGTGGTAACTTGAAACCCAAATAAATCTCTTTGTAAAATAAGATTTATTGATGTTGGTTCAATACAATCAAGTACTGTAGTTTCAGTTCAGAAGTGAAGGCCAGTTTTTGATCACAAAACAGGAGTGCATTTAAAAACCAAATTTGCTATGAAACAGTGCATGTAACATAAGTATTTACAAAACTAAAAATCCTCTATATACTAGGATAGAAAGGAAAATAGTAGAGGCATTTTTTTTTAAAAAAAAGACAAGAGAAATGGTATATAAAATGCATATGACAATGCATAATTAAAACAAGTCTCCACACCTGTTCTTTACACTGACTGAAACCCAGTTCCCACATCCTTTTTTCCAACATGAAAACCCAGCTTTTGTCACAGACAAAGAGCAGGCAGTGAACACATCCATAAAAATAAGCTCCAATCCATAACTTGCCTATCAGCCTCTCCATCCCATTGTCATTGCTTTTTTCATAATGGCAGCATTTTTTGATATGTTAAAAGGTTTTTAAAATTGTATAAATGCAGTTCTGTATGGGAAGGGAATAGTGAGGCTGCAAAACCTTGCCTATGGGAATGGAATGCTTTAATATGAGGGTTGTTCATTAAAGAGTTCTCTTGACCCACTTCTATTTATCACAGGAAACTGAAACTGCACATGCGTGATGATGTAAGCCACATGTCAACTTACAACTCAGAACTGATAACGTTCTTGATTTGACAGGTGCTGATGTGGTGTGAGGTTTGGTAATGGACCCAGTGGAATACAGAGCAGTCCTCAAGTTCCTTTACTTGAAAGGCCACACACAAAAGGAGACATTCGATGAAAGAGGTTTATGGTGATGATTCCCCATCATGTGCTGTAGTCAAGAACTGGCATCGACAGTTAAAATGTGGTCGGACTTTGGTGCAAACAGCTCCAATTCCAGGATGACCATACTCAGCTATTGATGAACACACCATCCAGCAAGTGGAGGTCGCCATTTTGGAAAATTGCTGCATAACGATTCCCCATATAACTCAAAATGTGAAGATTAGTGTGGGGTCCATGGAAAAAATCACCCAAGACCATCTTCACATGCATAAGGCATCTGCTCACTGAGTCCCTTGGCTGCTCACACCTTTCCAGAAGCAGGAACGAATCGAATGCTCTCAGGCTGTATTGACAGTGATATGCCATGGAAACCAGGAGGACTTTTTCAACAGATTAATCACACAGGATGAAAGCTGGGTCCATCACTATCATCCTGAGACTAAAGCCCACTTGATGAAATTGAAGCATCATGACTCACCACCTCCAAAGAAGGCACGTGCCCAACTCTAGGCAGGCAAGGTCATGCTCACAGTATTTTTTGGGACCAGCACAGGGTAGGATCGATGGATTTCCTAGCAAAAGGTACCATGATCACTGGGGCATACTATGCTTCACTGCTGTGGAAATTGAGACAGGCCATCAAAGCTAAGAAACAATGTGGCATGCACAACAAAGAAGTCCACCTTCTGCAAGACAATGCACCAGTTCACACACATATTGCCCAAATGGAAGCATGCTCCTGTGGCTTTGAAATTCTACTGCATCCCCCTTATTTATCCGACCCTGCACCATTGGACTTCCACCTCTTTCCAACAGTGGAGTTATTTCTAAAGGGCAGGCATTGTTCAGATGATGAGACTCTGATTTCTGAAGTCACAACATGGCTTTTGGAGCAGCCTGTTGACTTCTATAAGTGACGTGTTTACAGTGATTAAAAAGATGGGAGAAGTGTGTGTCCCTAGTTGGCACCTATGTATAGGAGGACTAACAACAGTGCCAAGTTTCATTGCTCTCAGTCCACAGGAAGTGGGTCAGGGGAAATCTTTAATGAACGCCCCTTGTATCTCTGAGCTTGGAGATAAATGTGTACTTCATGTTTTCTGTCTTACCAGCCAGAAAACACAAGTGATCAATCTACAAAGGGGAAAAAAGTTATCTATCATAAGAAATTATTATAAATAAATTGTGTACAAGATACCAAGAACAATGCTTGGATTTATGCGATTCTCTATTGCTGTTAAAGCACTTATCCATCATTCTTTCCCACTTGAGGCAGTGTGACTTTGTTAACTAGTAGCACATTTCCTTTGATCTCTTGGCATTGGAATTGGAAGCTTCACACTCTCCTCCACAGGAAAATACACTTAAGTCAAGAGCACAAGTCTCCCAGAATCTCTCTTCCAATATCAGGCACGTAGAAAATGTGTGGACTTGGCTCCTGCCATTTTAGCCTGTGGTGACTGAATGCAAAATCAAAGATGTTATTGCAAGTGGAATATGCCTTTGGCGTCCTTCTCATCTCAAGGAATGCAAAAAACATCAGACGGAACCAGGAATCTTGGGCCTATGCTTTTGCTCTGTCTAAATCAGACAAACACATTTTAAGTTAAAAGAAAAGAGAAAGCAAGCAAGTTGGCTACACAGCTGAAATACAGGTGACCCAAATGTCAATTCCACACCATCCTTCCTATCCTTTTAAGATATTCTTAAGATCCACAATGCAACTTTTTCTGTCCAATGCCACTCGGAATATTGGATCACATAAGCATTTTGGTGTTATTTTGTATGTCTCAATATTTCTATCTAAAATTAACCTGGCAAAGTAGACTAAGCTCCTTGAACCATACTGTTGGTGTCTCAGGTACTTGGAAAAAACCTGGGCACGAATAATTCCTTTTGCTTTCTTCATAAAAGGTCTATACAGAAAGGGATTCCAAGCATATTGTTTCTCCTGGATGAGGCAGCTCTCTTTTTAGCAACTTAGGGTTATGTATGATCACTTATTGTACAGGCCCAAAGCGTTTGATCCTAGTACACCAGCATTTCTCAACCTGGGGGTTGGGACCCCTGGGGGGGGGCGAGGCAGGCCTGTAGCGAGGGGGGTTTAGGGGTTCAACCCCCCCCCCCCGAAATGTTTCAGATTTTTTTAAAAAAAACCTGGTTTACTCATGAATTTTACCTGGTTAACCAAATCCCCCTGCTAAGTCTACGAGATGCAAAAAATTAAGAGTCCTTCCAGAACTGTAAGCACTATCTCAAGCAAATATTGACAATTTATTCACACTGTCATTACTTGCAGCAATAGCCAGTGTAGTGAAGCAACCAAGTTGGGGTGTGTGTGTGTTGAATGCTCTCATTAAGGAGGCCAGACTTGGTGGAGGTGGTTGACAGGAGCAGGAGCAGAGCTGCAGGCTATTGAAGGCTGTTCTGCCCCCTGCTATGCTCTTTGCTTCAGTGTGAGCTAGGAGGCAGGTTTCAACACACACCCTCGGTGAAATTTTCAACCCCCCCCCCCCGAAAATTTTAACCCCTCCCGAATTTTTTTTCTGGCTACAGCCCTGGCGCGAGGGGGTGTCAGAGGGGTCGCCAAAGACCATAAAAAACACAGTATTAACTGTTGGTCTTGGGGGTTCTGTGTGGGAAGTTTGACCCAATTCTATTTTTGGTGGGGTTCGGAATGCTCTTTGATTGTAGGTGAACTATAAATCCCGGTAACTATAACTCCAAAATGTCAAGGTCTATTTTCCTCAAAGTCCACCAGTGATCACATTTGAGCATATTGACTATTCATGCCAAGTTTTGTCAAAATCCATCATGGTTTGAGTCTACAGTGCTCTCTGGATATAGGTGAACTACAACTCCAAAATTCAAGGTCAATGCCCACCAAACCCATCCAGTCATAAGAGTTCTGTGTGCCAAGTTTGGTTCAATGCCATCGTTGGTGGAGTTCAGAATGCTCTTTGATTGTAGGTTCACTATAACTACCAGCAACTACAACTCCCAAATGACAAAATCAATCCCTTCCCCCAATCAAATTTCAAATTTGTGCATATCACGTATTTGTGCCAAATTTGGTCCAGTGAATGAAAATCCATCCTGCATATCAGATATTTACATTCTGATTCATAACAGTAGCAAAACTACAGTTATGAAGTAGCAACGGAAATAATGTTGTGGTTGGGGGTCAGCACAACTTGAGGAATTGTATTAAGGGGCCACAGCATTAGAAAAGGTTGAGAAATGTAGTACACTAAGATATCGAGAAGCTTTTAGTGTACACTGTAGTACATTAAGATATTGAGAAGCTTTGAACTACCTTGTGGCGTGGAATACAAAAAGAGACATTTCAAGCAGTATTGATATAAAGTGGTAGAAATGCATCAGACAATGAAAATGTTAGTTAATTATTGAAATCCTTGCACACAACACTTTCCACCTTTAAAATATATTGCACTATACTGAATAACTTTTAAAGTAGCTAACATTAATAGCACTGTTGTAAAAAAAGTATTGAATGGAAATGTATGGTGGCCTCCCAGGGTTTTTAAATAAATTGCACGGGTGATGGGTTGCCCCACCTCCCGTGACAAAGTGTAGACATCTTGGACAAAACGATCTATGCACTGGCACTTTGACGATGTCAACAATTCAATCTTTCTCAAGTCAAGCCAGTAGCAACTGGAGCAATGCCTGCAGTGCCTTAACACTGGGATTGTCAACAGCATTGGTGGAACCTTAGATTTCCAGACTGCTGAATTTCAGATAATGGAAAATTTGCTCTTTGAGTACTGCAGAGTTGTCTTTGTTTTTTTTTTTAAGGGGATTCTGGAATACGTTTCCCATCCCCTTTTCCATATAACTGCTCTAAAGATCTGCTGAGCCTTGTGTGAAAAGGTGCTTTCCAAACTTCGACAATGTGTCTTCTTTTTTTGTCTCAAGAGACCGACTGAATCACATTTTGAAACGACAAACTGAAACATGGATCAATGCTAAAATTTGGAAGAAGGTGCCTTAAGGCAATAAAGGAAGTCTACAACTTTGTGTTGTAGGCCGTAGTCCTCCTGCACACTGCTGTCTCATCAAATGCCTTCTGTGTGGCCTAGGAGAATCGTTTGGCAGCTAATCCCCAAGTTGGCATCTGTATTCGATGTGCAGTCTCTAGGGTAATTCTGAATACAAACATTGTACAACAACCACCAAGTTTTCTCTTCCATATTGACTCCTTGGCTTGGTCAAAACGGTCCCCAAACTACTGATTTGCGCCATCTTTCCCGCGACTTTTGTATTTTTAATAGTTTAAAAGAAGTAGTTTATGGCTAAAGTGGATGAAAGGAGGCGTGCCCAACAGCCGTTATGTGGGGCACAGAAGGAATCCCGAAAATGAAGAATGGATGTATTCGGTGGAATAAAGACCATTGGCTTGATCTGATGGCATCTGGATCCAGACCTGGTCGTTTTCTTTAAGTTCAAGCACAGCGCTACCTGAAGCTTGGTCCAAGTAGCCTTTTTTGTATTCGTCGTAGGTGTACGTGGCAGGCACGTTGTTTTTATACAGCGCCACCCAGACATTAGTTCCTTTAACGTGGACATGATAAGCAAAGTAATAAATGCCAGAAATGGGACAGGTAAAGATCCCCGTCACTGGATTGTAGCCATTCTGCCCATTGTACAAAGTCCTGTCGAATTTGACTGGCATTCCTGAAGCTGGGAATGGTGAGGTCAAGATAGCGGTGAAGGCAGGTAACATCTGGGCAGATAGTTCTCCTCGGCCAAACTGGGGTTTCCCGGGCTTGCCATTCCCCAGGACTGCCCCCTCTACACCACCATCGGGAAGATGGAGGCCGGCAATGCCTGTCTCGTCAAACACCCCTGGGGCACCCGGTGGCCCTGGTGGACCCGGTGGCCCTGGTCGCCCATTTAATCCAGGATTGCCGGGAACCCCTTGTGGCCCAATGGGTCCTATAATGCCTGGTTCCCCCACTTTGCCAACTCCTGGGGCTCCTGGGAAGCCAGGCTCTCCTTTCAGTCCTGGTAAACCTTGAGGCCCCATTGGGCCAGAAGGGCCTTGTAGCCCCGGTATCCCCGATGAGCCTCGGAGGCCTGGCTGCCCTGGGATGCCAGCGTCCCCCTTTGCCCCCGAGGGCCCTGTCAGTCCTGGCACCCCTGGGAGCCCCATGAAACCAGTTTCTCCCTTGGGGCCTGTTGGGCCTTGCAACCCTTGGGACCCTGGCAAGCCTCTCTCCCCAGGAATCCCTGGCTTTCCCACAAAACCACTGGGCCCTTGATCCCCACGCATGCCTGGTAGTCCAGGAGGCCCAATGGGCCCAGCTTCCCCTTTACCACCTGGAATTCCATGTTTGCCTGGCATACCCATAGAACCGGGAGGGCCTGGGGACCCAGGCATACCGGGAGGACCCATGTCACCTACTTCTCCATCCATTCCTGGCTCTCCCTTGTCCCCAATGAGTCCTGGGACACCTGGCTGTCCACGGTCTCCCTTCAAGCCAGGCAGACCGGGCTTTCCGTATCCTGTAGGGCCAGGCATTCCTGGGAGACCCCGCAGACCAGGTTCACCCTTGGGGCCCAAGGGCCCTTGCAAGCCTGGCACACCTGATACCCCTGGCACACCAATTCCATCCACACCTGGTGGGCCCCGTGGGCCCATGGGTCCAGGCTCCCCACTAATCCCTGGCTCACCTGGGGGGCCCGAGTCACCTTTGTCACCTGGAGCACCAGGCAAGCCATCGAGACCAGGTTTCCCAATGCTTACAGGCCCTGCAGGTCCTGGAGGCCCTGGAGGCCCACTATTCCCTCGTGGTCCTATCAGTCCTGGCTTGCCAATTCCATTTTCACCCTTCATACCACGCTCACCACGAGGGCCAGGCTCTCCTTTTGCACCTGGCTCCCCCCGAAATCCTGGTAGTCCTGGGCTACCGCTTGCTCCCGGTTTGCCGTTAACAGAGATGCCAGCTGGTCCAGGCAGCCCTGGTGGGCCAGGGAGTCCTCTTGGCCCTTGGTCGCCTCTCATGCCAGGCTCACCATTCACCCCAGGCATTCCTTTCATCCCTGCCTTGCCAGGAAGCCCTGGGTTGCCCGGTTTGCCAATGCCAGAAAAGCCAGGTGGACCAGCAGGTCCTGGTTGACCATGAAGCCCTGGTTTTCCAACTCCCGGCTTCCCAGGATATCCAGGTGGGCCGGGTGGTCCTCTTGGGCCAGGCTTTCCAGGAGGGCCGGGTTCTCCTTTGAGGTCCATTGGAAGCAGTGGTGGCATATCTGTGAAGAGAAGGACACTTCGATAAAGACCATGAACAAATGGAGTAGTAACAAAAGTCAAGAGAAGTGGCGATTCAGGCAGCCTGTTAAATCCAAGCTATGGATGGCTCTCAAGACCATTTCCCTTTGCATGTTGCTAGAGAATGTGGCTTCTGTTGCCCTAGCATGGATTTACCTGTTCAGGTAAGGTCCTTTGCTTTTGGGATCCTAAGGAAATAGGATGCCTGAACTACAAATTATACTATTGTTATCAATCAACATCATTGTCATTATTATTTCCCATTTTTCTCGGTCTAGGATTCAAGTCTGCTTGGAAAGGTTAAAACAGACAACATTTTAAAAATAATATACAAACATTTAAAATATAAGTAATAATATTAAAGGCAAGACTATTAAAAAGAAAGCAGCAAACAGTATAGAACACCCTGAAAGGCCCTTTTGCTCCTGAACCATCAGCCATTCAGTGCATGCTGAAACAAGTAACTTTTAGTTGCCTCCACAGCGTGGGAGCAACCACTGAGAAGGCCCCATGATCTCCCCAGGCGTACCTGTGGGGGGGTGGAACAGAGAAGAACCTCTGTAGAAGATCTCAGAAGAGACAGGCCCATATGGGAAAAATATGGCCTGAAGCTTTTTCACAGATATTTCAGCCCTTAGTTCAGCGTTTCTCAATCTGGGAATCGGGACCCTGGGGGGGGGGGGGGTCACAAGGGAGTGTCAGAAAGGTCGGCAAAGACCACCAGAAAACACAGTATTTTCTGTTGGTCATGGGGATTTTGTGTGGGAAGTTTGGCCCAATTCTATCGTTGGTGGGGTTCAAAATACTCTTTGAATGTAGATGAACTATAAATCCCAGCAACTACAACTCCCAAATATCAAGGTCTATTTTCCCCAAAGTCCACCAGTGTTCACACTTGGGCGTATTGAGCATCCGTGTCAAGTTTGGTCCTGATCCATCATTTGAATTCACAGTGCTCTCTGGATGTAGGTGAACTACAACTCCAAAACACAAGGTCAATGCCCACCAAACCCTCCCAGTATTTTCGGTTGGTCATGGGAGTT
The DNA here is from genome assembly GCF_025583915.1 of Anolis sagrei ordinatus. Lineage (NCBI taxonomy): Eukaryota > Metazoa > Chordata > Lepidosauria > Squamata > Anolidae > Anolis > Anolis sagrei. Next base: position 38,886,812 of record NW_026847771.1, read on the forward strand.
CTGTGTGCCAAGTTTGGTTCAATTCCATCGGTGGATTTCAAAATGCTATTTGATTGTAGGTGAACTATAAATCTCAGCAACTCCCAAATATCATGGTCTATTTCCACAAAGTTCACCAGTGTTCACATTTGGACATTTTGAGTATTCCTGCCCAGTTTGGTCCTGATCCATCATTGTTTGAATTCACAGTGCTCTCTGGATGTAGGTGAACTACAACTCCAAAACACAAAGTCAATGCCCACCAAACCTATCCAGTATTTTTGGTTAGTCATGGGAGTTCTGTGTACCAAGTTTGGTTCGATTCCATCATTGGTGGATTTCAAAATTCCATTTGTAGGTGAACTATAAATCCCAGCAACTACAACTCCCAAATCACAAAATCAATCCTCCCCAACCCCAGCAGTATTCAAATTTGGGGTTGTGCCACATTAGGTCCAGTGAATCAAAACATATCCTGCATATCAGATATTTACATTACGATTCATAACAGTAGCAAAATTACAGTTATGAAGTAGCAATGAAAATAATGTTATGGTTGAGGGTCACCACAACATGAGGAACTGTATTAAGGGGTTACAGCAATAGGAAGGTTCTCTCTCATTTGTTTGGTTTCTATGCACTGTGTATACTGTTTTATATGTTGTGATGTGTTATACTTTAATGTTATGTTGTTTATTTTACTGCAATTTGTATTTTTATATTGAAGTTGTTGTTTGGGCTTGGCCCCATGTAAGCCGCTCCAAGTCTCCATTGGGGAGATGGTGGCGGGGTATAAATAAAGATTATTATTATTATTATTATTATTATTATTATTATTATTATTATATATCTCCTCCTGAGAAAAATGTATAATATCACAAAGGACTACCACCTCACCCGCCTCATAGGAAACCTGCTACAAAACAGGAGCTTTTTTGTTGAGTTCCAGGGCCAGAGAAGGAGATGGCGGAAACAGAAGAACGGCCTGCCTCAGGGGAGCGTGCTCGCCCCATCTATGTTCAACGTTTACACAAATGACCAGCCACTGCCAGAAGGGACAGAGAGTTTCATCTATGCTGATGATCGTGCCATTACCGCTCAAGCAGGGAGCTTTGAGATGGTTGAACAGAAGCTCTCCGAAGCTCTAGGTGCTCTTACTGCCTTTTACAGGGAAAACCAGCTGATCCCTAATCCATCTAAAACACAGACATGTGCCTTTCACCTTAAGAACAGACAAGCATCCCGAGCTCTGAGGATTACCTGGGAAGGAATCCCACTGGAGCATTGCAGCACACCCAAATACCTGGGAGTCACTCTGGACCATGCTCTGATCTACAAGAAGCACTGCCTGAACATCAAGCAAAAAGTGGGCGCTACAAACAATATCATATGAAAGCTGACTGGCACAACCTGAGTATCACAACCAGACACAGTGATGACATCTGCCCTTGCGCTATGCTACTCTGCTGCTGACTACGCATGCCCAGTGTGGAACACATCTCACCACACTAAAATAGTGGATGTGGCTCTTAATGAGACATGCCGCATTATCACAGGGTGTCTGTGCCCTACACCACTGGAGAAATTGCACTGCTAAGCCGGTATTGCACCACCTGACATCCGCTGGGAAGTAGCAACCAATAGTGAAAGGACCAAGGCAGTGACATCTCAAACTCATCCCTTGTTTGGGTATCATCCAGCACGTCAACGACTTAAATCAAGAAATAGTTTTCTTAGATTTACAGAGACACTCGCTGGAACACCTCAGCAAGCGAGAGTCCAAAAGTGGCAGGCTCAGACCCAGTACCTCAATCCGTGGGTGATACCAGATGAGAGACTCCCTCCTGGGCACACAGAAGACTGGCCGATTTGGAAGGCACTGAACAGACTGCGCTCTGGCACCACGAGATGCAGAGCCAATCTTAAGAAATGGGGCTACAAAGTGGAATCCACGACATGCGAGTGTGGAGAAGAGCAAACCACTGACCACCTGCTGCAATGCAACCTGAGCCCTGCCACATGCACAATGGAGGACCTCCTTGCGGCAACACCAGAGGCACTCCAAGTGGCCAGATACTGGTCAAAGGACATTTAATCAACTACCAAGTTTGCAAAATTTGTGGTTTTTTAATCTGTTTGTTTGTTTTGTTCTGTTAGAAATGTAATACAATGTTCTGGTTGCGGATAAATAAAAAAGAAAAAGATCTTCAATGTATTGTCGAAGGCTTTCATGGCCGGAATCATTGGGTTGTTGTAGGTTTTTTGGGGCTATATGGCCATGTTCTTGAGGCATTCTCTCCTGAAGTTTCGCCTGCATCTATGGCAAGCATCCTCAGAGGTCTTGGAACAGTTTCCCCCCGTAGAGATGTTCAATGTATTGTCGAAGGCTTTCATGGCCGGAATCCATGGGTTGTTGTAGGTTTTTCCGGGCTATATGGCCATGTTCTGGAGGCAATTTTTCTCATGACATATAGCCCGAAAAAACCTACAACAACCCATGGATTCCGGCCATGAAAGCCTTCGACAATACATTGAACATCTCTACGGGGAGAAACTGTTCCAAGACCTCTGAGGATGCTTGCCATAGATGCAGGCGAAACGTCAGGAGAAAAATTGCCTCCAGAACATGGCCATATAGCCCGGAAAAACCTACAACAACCGATGGATTCTGGCCATGAAAGACTTCGACAATTATTATTATTATTAGGTTCCTACAATAAAACTGAGTTTCTTTCTCCATGCCATTGGTGTGTTTCCTCCTTAAATCAAGATCTCTAACCGCTGCATGCACTTTGTCCCTTTTCCCAATTTTCACCAGTCTTTTGACTAGCAGTTGTGTTGGATCGCATCTCCCATGGTGCACACTGAGACACTGGCTGTAGTCCAAATACATCTAGATGGCAGGAGCCCTCGGTGGCGCAGTGCCGAGGGGACTGAAGACCGACAGGTCGCAGGTTCGAATCTGGGGAGAGGCGGATGAGCTCCCTCTATCAGCTCCAGTTCCTCATGCAGGGACATGAGAGAAGCCTCCCACAAGGATGATAAAAACATCAAAAATCATCCAGGCGTTCCTTGGGCAACGTCCTTGCAGACGGCCAATTCTCTCACACCAGAAGTGACTTGCAGTTTCTCAAGTCGTTCCTGACACGAAAAAAAAATTCTAGATGGCACCAAGTAAGGGGAGGCTGTTCCATCTCACTCCAGTGGAAAAAACCATACGTATCCCAAGAAGGTTTGGCTATCGTTCGATTATTTCCTCCAACCATTGGGAAACTAATTCTCCAAATTAGATGCACATGTGTAGGGAAAGACACAGATGGCATCGACAGATGCACACACCCCAAACTTGGTGAGTGTATGGAAGTGGTGGGTGGGTAGATTATCTTCTGTTTTAAGAAAAAGCAGGGGAAAAAGTACCAGACATTCCTGATTTTACCCTCTGGGAAGATCTGAAGCTCATCTGCATATCAAAGGCTTACCCATACCCACCATCATAGTTAAGGCTGCGTGGACAGCTCAGGAAATCCACTTCTTGACACGATATAATAAAACAGCCAAAAAGAGAACCATTTAAGCTTGTATGCTTAAGGAAAAGGCCTTTCCCCCCTTCTTCGTCTTCTTTTGGCATTGGGGAACATGCCTTCCGTAGGAAAAATTATTTCAATATGTTTTTATTGCTAGAGTCGTGAGTTTGAAAATAATTGGTTTTCTAGGTCAGCACAAGGAAGCAAGTTAGGCCTACAAGGCAAAGGAAGCAAAACAAAACCCTAGTGTTACCGAGAGGGGTTTTGGGGAGCCGGGAAGGAGGGGGACCGGCTGGCAACGGATAGAGCTTGCCAACTCCAGCCAGCCAAGGAAGGAGACAGGAAAACCAAACCGGGGACGCTGGCTGCACAGGGAAAGTGGGGCACCGCCGGCCTGGTGGGATTCGATTTCAAAAGAACACGTTTGGCCACAGAAACAAGGCTCTGCTGTGTGGAACAGCAATGGCGCAGAGGATGTCCTGCCCTCCCAGAGAGGCTCATGGAGAACTTCCACTGAAGGCAACTAGAAAATGCTGGAGGGTGTTCAGTTGGGTTGGTTTTTTTAAGTGCCCAAACATCAGATGGGCTCCATTTTGCCCATTTCTCAGTTCCACCTTCTTGAATAGTGATATTATTCAGAATCAACTATTATGAAAGAACATGTATCCTCATTCATAAAAGAAGAAAAACGTAACACACTTGCTGTTAAACCAGGTATGGGCAAACTCAAGTCCGGGGTGAGGTGGTGGTGGTGGTGGTGGTGCGGCCCCTTGGGCTTTTTTCTTAGGCCCTCCTCTCTCACACCATCTTATACTCCCTTCTCACTTTCCTTTCTTCCATCCCTTCCTCATCTCCCTTTCTCCCTTTCCTTCCACCCCCTCATCCATCCTTCCTTCCCTCTTTCCTCCTCTTCCCTCCTCCCTCTCCTCCCTTCCATCCATCCATCCATCCATCCATCCATCCATCCATCCATCCATCCACTCCTTGTCTTTCTCCTTCCTTCTCCTTCCTTCCTTCTCTTCCTTCCTTCCTTCCTTCCTTCCTTCTTCCTTCCTTCCTTCATCCACCATCCATCCATCCAGCCATCCATCTTGTCTTTCTTTCTTCTCTTTCCTCCTCCTTCCTTCCCACCCTCTTTTTCTCCCTCCATTCTCTTCTTTTCTTCTCATTTCTTCTCTTCCACCCTTCCACCCTTTCGTTCTTCCTTCCCTCCGTTTTTCTTCCCTCCTTCCCTCTCTTTCCTTCCTTCCTTCCATCCATCCATCCACCCACCCATCCATCTTGTCTTGCTTTTCTTCTCTTTCCTCCCTCCCTCCCTTCCCACCCTCTTTCTTCCTCCCTCCATTCTCTTCCACCCTTTCGTTCTTCCTTCCCTCCGTTTTTCCTCCCTCCTTCCCTATCTTTTCTTCCTTCCTTCCTTCCTTCCTTCCTTCCTTCCTTCCTTCCTTCCTTCCTTCCTTCCTTCTTTCCTTCATCATCCATCCAGCCATCCATCTTGTCTTTCTTTTCTTCTCTTTCCTCCCTCCCTTCCTTTCTTCCCACCCTCTTTCTTCCTCCCTCCATTCTCTTCCACCCTTTCGTTCTTCCTTCCCTCCGTTTTTCCTCCCTCCCTCCTTCCCTCTCTTTCCATCCATCCATCCATGTTGTCTTTCCTTCCTTCTCTTTCCTCCCTCCCTTCCTTCCCTCCCACTCTTTTTCCCTCCCTCCATTTCCTTCCACCCTTTCGTCCTTCCTTCCCTCTTTCCTGCCTCCTTCCCTTCCCCTCCCTCCTTTCTTCCTTCCATCCATTTTGTCTTTTCTTCCTTCTCTTTCCTCCCTCCCTTCCCTCACACCCTCTTCCTCCATTCCCTTCCATCCTTTTGTTCCTTCCTTCCTTCCTTCCTCCCTCCTTCCCCTCTCCCTTTCTTCCTTTTCTCTTCTTACTTCCTTTCTTTCTCCCTTGTCCCTCCTTCTCTTTTTCCTTCCTCCTTCCCTTCCTTTTTCCTTCCTTCCCTCCTCTTTCTCTTCCTCCTCTTTCCTCCCTTCCTCCTTTTGTCTTTCCTTCCTTCTCCTTCTTCTCTCCTTCCTTCCTTCCTTCCTTTCCTTCTTCCTTCCTTCTCTCCTTTCTCCCTCCATCCATTCCCTTCCACCCTTTTTCTTCTTCCTTCCCTTCTTTTCTTCCTCCCTCTTCCCTCCCTTCTCCCTTTTTCTTTCCTTCCTTCTCTCCTTCCTTCCTCCTTCCTTCTCTCTTTCTCCCTCCTCCTCCCTCTTCACCTTTCATCCTTCCTTCTCTCTCCTTTCCTCCCTCCTCCCTTCCTTCTTTTCTTTTTCCCTCTCTTTCCTCCTCCCTCCATTCCCTTCCACCCTTTTGTCCTTCCTTCCTTCTGTCTTTCCTCCCTCCTTCCTTCCTTCCTTTTTGTTTTTCCTTCCTTCTCTTTCCTCCCTCCCTCCCTTCATTCCCCCTCCACCCTCTTTCTCCCTCCATCCATTCCCTTCCACCCTTTTGTTCTTTCTTCCTTCCCTCTTTTCTCTGTCCTCCCCTCTTTCCCTCCCTTCCTTCCTTCCTTCTCTCCTTTCTCCCTCCCTCCATTCCCTTCCACCCCTTTGTCCTTCCTTCCCTTTTTCCTTCTCTCTTTCTTCTCTCCCTCCCTTCTCTCCTTCTTTCTTGTTCTCTCCATTCCCTTCCACCCTTTTATCCTTCCTTCCCTCTTTCCTCCCTCCTTCCCTCGCTTCTTCTTTCTCCTTCCTTCCCTCTTTCCTCCCTCCTTTCTCCTTCCTTCCCTTTTGTCTTTCCTTCCTTCTCTCTTTCCTCTCTCCTTCCTTCCATTCCCTTCCTTCCATCCTTCTCTTCCTCTCTTCCTTTTTCCTTCCTCCTTTCCTCCTGGGGGATGTTTAACTAGAAGAAGACAGTTGAGAGGAAACATGAGAACCAGGTTTCAAGATGTAAAAAGCATGTCCCATTGAGGATGGAGGAGAAAACTGACTTTCTGCTGCTTTTTTCCGATTGGTCCCCTTTCTGTCCAAGACATTTTTACATGACCCTAGGTGTATGAAATAGGTTTTAAAAAATCAAACATTTACATTTGCAAGCCTTGTGAAACAAGCCAATTTTCCTTTTTGCGAAGTGCATGCTGAAGCACTTTCTGCAGAGTCGAGTGTAAACATTGCAGGGTGTTGCTGACAGATTTGTGTAAATGGGTGGCATTCGGGAACCTTTTACCATTGCCAAATATTTTGCGACCCCCAACATGGAGCTCAGGGGACCCCAATTGGGGTCGGGATCCACAGTTTGAAAAACAGCATTGTAGTAAATAAATATCTCACTGAGGCTGCCATGGAGTCCTCTCTGCATCATCATCACCATCAATTCCTTTTTCTCAAGACTAAGACACCAACTAAGACTAAGACCTTTGGCACAGTGGGTTAAAGCGCTGAGCTTGTTGACCGAAAGGTCACACGTTCGAATTTGGGGAGCGGTGTGAGCTTCCGCTGTCAGCCCCAGCCTCTGCCAACCGAGCCGTTCGAAAACATGCAAATGTGAGTAGATCAATAGGTACCGCTCTGGAGGGCAGGTAACGGCGCTCCATGCAGTCATGCTGGCCACATGACCTTGGAGGCGTCTACGGACAATGCTGGCTCTTCAGCTTAGAAATGGGGATGAGCACCACACCCCGACAGACACAACTGGACCTCATGTCAGAGAAAAACCTTTACCTTTACTTACCTAAGATCCCAACAACTAAATACGAGCAGTCCCCAAGTTGAAGACATTCAACTTACAAATGATTCATAGTTAAGAATGGGAAACTCACTCCTGAAAGAGTTATCATGGGGAAAAGGTGGGAGTTCTGTGTGCCATATTTGGTTCAATTCCATCATTGGTGGAGTTCAGAATGCTCTTTGATTGTAGGTGAACTATACATCCCAGTAACTACAACTCGCATATGTCAAGGTCTATTTTCACCCAAGAGTGCCTCAAGAGCAAAATCAACTATACTGCAAATGCTTACTTTGCGTAATGGGTTGAGCCGCCCCTGATTCCTCATATCTACAAGCCAATTTTTTCAAAACCCAATCATCACAGGGACAGAAAATTGATGTGAAATCGTTGGAATAGCAAAACAAATGTCACAAGACTATCTGAAAGTATCTATCTATCTATCAGAGTCCCCCTGGTGGCACAGCAGATTAAACTGCTGAGCTGCTGAAATTGCTGACCGAAAGGTTGGTGGTTCAAATCCAGGGAGCAGGTTGAGCTCTCGCTGTTAGCCCCAGCTTCTGCCAATCTAGCCATTTGAAAACATGCAAATGTGAGAAGATCAATAGGCAGGAAGTTAATAGTGTTGCCAACCACATGACATTGGAGGTGTCCATGGACAACGCCGGCTCTTCGGCTTAGAAATTGAGATGAGCACCAACCCCCAGAGTCGGACTCGGCTAGACTTAATGTCAAGGGGAAACCTTTACCTTTTACCTATCTATATATATGGCTGGAGTTACACTTACAAAATATACCTGTTCCTACACTGGGACCCACAAATGCAGCATTGCCCAGACACGAATCAAGGAACATGAAAGGCACTGCAGACTACTTCAACCAGAGAAGTCAGCCATAGCAGAGCATCTGATGAACCAACCTGGACACAGCATATTATTTGAGAATGCTGGAACCATCTAACAACCACCATGTGTGATGACACAGAGAAGCCATTGAAATTCACAACCATGGTCAATTTCAACAGAAAGGAGGAAACCATGAACATGAACAAAATCTGGCTACCAGTATTAAAAAAAACCCTTTAAAATCAAAACAGTAAATAAAGAACAACACTAAAAAAAGCAGGGGAAATTCAGACAAGAATCAATCTGGGCCAGCTAACACCTCCCAACAAAGGATTCCCCCAGGCAGGAAGAAGCAGGGCTTTGAATCTGCAAGGCCATTAAATGCTATTCAAGGTGGCCATTTGCAACATTCACACCTGCCTCAAGAGACAAGAGTTCTTTCTCCCACCTGGACCTTCCACAGATATATAAATGTCACTTGCCTAGTTTCCAACAGATCCCTTAACGCAGTGTTTCTCAACCTGGGGGTTGGGACCCCTGTGGGGGTTGCGAGGGGGTGTCAGAGGGGTCGCCAAAGACCATCAGAAAACATAGTATTTTCCGTTGGTCATGGGGTTTTCTGTGTGGAAAGTCCAAGTCTATCGGTGGGGTTCAGAATGCTATTTCATTGTTGGTGAACTATAAATTCCAACAACTACAACTCCCAAATGGCAAGGTCTATTTTCTCCAAACTCTACCAGGGTTCACATTTGGGCATATTGAGTATTGTGCCAAGTTTGATCCAGATCCATCATTGCTTGAGTCCACAGAGTTCACTGGATGTAGGTGAACTACAACTCCAAAAACTCAAGGTCAATGTCCACCCTGCCTTCCCAGTATTTTCTCTTGGTCATGGGAATTCTGTGTGCCATGTTTGATTCAATTCCATCATTGATGGAGTTCAGAAGGCTCTTTGATTTAAGGTGAACTATAAATCCCAGCAACTCCAGCATTACCAAATGACAAAATCAATCACCCCCAACCCCACCAGTATTCAAATTTTGGGCGTATTGGGTATTTGTGCCAAATTTGGTCCAGTGACTGAAAATACATCCTGCATATCAGATATTTACATTACAATTCATAACAGTAGCAAAATTACAGTTATGAAGTAGCAACGAAAATAACGTTATGGTTGGGGGTCACCACAACATGAGGACCTGTACTAAGGGGTCGCGGCATTAGGAAAGTTGAGAACCACTGCCTTAACGGGTTGTTGTAGGTTTTTTGGGTTATATGGCCATGTTCTAGAAGCATTCTCTCCTGATGTTTCACCTGCATCTATGGCAAGCATCCTCAGAGGTTGTGAGAAACCAGAGGACCTCACAACCTCTGAGGATGCTTGCCATAGATGTAGCTGAAATGTCAGGAGAGAATGCTTCTAGCACATAGCCATATATCCCGAAAAATCTACAACAACCCAGTGATTCCGGCCATGAAAGCCTTCGACAATACAGATCCCTCAACCTCTGAGGATGCCTGCCATAGATGTGGGTGAAACGTCAGGAGAGAATGCTCCTAAAACATGGTCACACAGCCCAGAAAATTCACAGCAACCCAGTGATTCTGGCCACGAAAGATTTTGGCAACACATTATACCTGTTCCGACTTACATACAAATTCAACTTAAGAACAAACCTACAGAACCCAGCTTGTTCATAACTTGAGGGCTGCCTGTGATGAAAACATACAACAGATAAATATGAAAATAGAATTAAATAGAATTAAATTAAAATAGAATTTTCCTTGCTTTACTTTGGAGGCAGAGGTATGCACAGCGAAGTGAAAAATAAATATACCTTATTCCATGTGGGGATACATCTATACCTTTAAAAATAAACTTTGTAAACACAAATTCATAACCAATCAGCTCCAGAATTGAGAAAATCAGTGGTGACTCCTTAGAGAAAGTTTCCAACCAATACCAGGCGTATGGATCTATTGATATCCATTTAATATCATTGAATTAGACTTGCAATGTGGAGGGTTGCTAACTTGGGGTGGCATCATGACTCTGATGTCATGCCACAAATGTCAACATAGGACATACAGCTCTTGCCTATGCTATAGGGAAACACGCAAGGGTTATAGAAAGCCATTTGCTCCAACATTTGACCGGGACAGTCAAAGGAAATCTGGTAACAGAGAAAGCAATAAAATCTGTCGATTTTTAGTTTTAGATGGGTCTGGGAGATTGAACCTTTCTCATGTTAGAACAGCGTTCCTCAACCTGGGGGTTGGGGCCCCTGGGGTGGTCACGAGCCGGTGTCAGAGGGGTCGCCAAAACCATCAGAAAACACAGTATTTTCTGTTGGTAATGGGAATTCTGTGTGGGAAGTTTGTCCCAATTCTATTCTTCGTGGGCTTCAGAATGCTCTTTGATTGTCAGTGAACTATAAATCCCAGCAACTACAACTCCCAAATGTCAAGGTCTATTTTTCTCTAACTCTACCAGTGTCCACAGTTGGACATGTTGAGTATTTGTGCCAAGTTTGGCCCAGATCCATCACTGTTTGAGTCCACATTGCTCTCTGGATGTAAGTGAACTACAACTCCAAAACTCAAGGTCAATGCCCACCAAACCCTTCCACTGTTTGCTGTTGGTCATGGGAGTTCTGTGTGCCAAGTTTGGTTCAATTCCATCGTTGGTGGAGTTCAGAATGTTCTTTAATTGTAGGTGAACTATAAATCCCAGCAACTACAACTCCCAATTGTCAAGTTCTGTTTTCCCCAAACTCCACCAGTGTTTACATTCAGGCATATTGCGTATTTGTGCCAAGTTTGGCCCAGATCCATCATTGTTTGAGTCCACAGTGCTCTCTGGATATAGGTGAACTACAACTCCAAAACTCAAGGTCAATGCTCACCAAACCCTTCCACTGTTTGCTGTTGGTCATGGGAGTTCTGTGTGCCAAGTTTGGTTCAATTCCATCGTTGGTGGAGTTCAGAATGTTCTTTAATTGTAGGTGAACTATAAATCCCAGCAACTAAAACTCCCAAATGTCAAGGTCTATTTTCCCCAAACTCCACCAGTGTTCACATTTGGGCATATTGTGTATTTGTGCCAAGTTTGGACCGGATCCATCATTGTTTGAGTTCACAGTCCTCTCTGGATGTAGGTAAACTACAACTCCAAAACTCAAGGTTAATATCCACCAAACTCTTCCAGTGTTTTTTGTTGGTTGTGGGAGTTCTGTGTGTTAAGTTTAGTTCAATTCCATCATTGGTGGAGTTCAGAATGCTCTTTGACTGTAGGTGAACTATAAATCCCAGCAACTAAAACTCCCAAATGTCAAGGTCTATTTCCCCCAAACTCCACCAGTGTTCACATTTGGGCATATTGTGTATTTGTGCCAAGTTTGGACCGGATCCATCATTGTTTGAGTTCACAGTCCTCTCTGGATGTAGGTAAACTACAACTCCAAAACTCAAGGTTAATATCCACCAAACTCTTCCAGTGTTTTTTGTTGGTTGTGGGAGTTCTGTGTGCTAAGTTTAGTTCAATTCCATCATTGGTGGAGTTCAGAATGCTCTTTGACTGTAGGTGAACTATAAATCTCAGCAATGGCAACTCCCAAACAACAAAATCAACCCCCCCCCCCCATCCAATCCCACAAGTATTCAAATTTGGGCATATTGGGTATTTATGCCAAATTTGGTCCAGTGAATGAAAATATATCCTGAATATTAGATATTTACATTATGATTCTGTACTGTATACAGAATTGAACCAGCCTTTCCCTCTGTCTTCTTGCCTCCAAACAATTACTGATCATCTACGGTGGGTGATCAGACTGTTGAACTTGAAGTCGAACATGACCCCCCCCCACCCATAAAAGATTGCTTTAGGTATTGTTAGATGGGGTCGCACTCCCCCTGAAGACACAGGTTCGCAGTTTGGGGGTGATCCTGGATTCATCGCTGAGCCTGGAACCCCAGGTCTCGGCGGTGACCAGGGGAGCTTTCGCACAGTTAAAACTTGTGCGCCAACTGCGACCGTACCTTGGGAAGTCTGACTTAGCCACGGTAGTCCACGCTCTGGTTACATCCCGCCTTGATTACTGCAACGCTCTCTACGTGGGGTTGCCTTTGAAGACAGTCCGGAAGCTCCAATTAGTCCAACGGGCGGCAGCCATGATACTAACAGGAGCGGAGCGCAGGGAGCATACAACTCCTCTGCTGCACCAGCTCCACTGGCTGCCGATTTGCTACCGGGCTCAATTCAAAGTGCTGGCGTTGGCCTTTAAAGCCCTAAACGGTTCTGGCCCAACTTATCTATCCGAACGTATCTCAGCCTATCAGCCCACCAGGACCCTAAGATCTTCTGGAGAGTCCCTGCTCTCTATCCCGCCGGCTTCACAAGTGCGGCTGGCGGGAACGAGAGACAGGGCCTTCTCTGTGGTGGCCCCCCGGCTTTGGAACACCCTCCCTATAGAGGTACGTTCAGCCTCCTCACTGATGGTGTTTAGGAAGAGACTCAAAACATGGCTGTTCAAACAAGCATTCGGCTAATCTGTGGCAACTCGAATCCTGATGACTAAGGACAGAAACATGGACAACGAATTCTGGATTGTGATTTCAACTCGAGATATATGGGATTATTATTGGTGGCCCAATAATTTGTTATTGTATGTGTATATGTTTTTAAATTGGAGATTGTTTTAATTGCTGTAAACCGCAATGAGTCGCCGATTTAGGCTGAGATATTAGCGGTATACAAGTATATCAAATAAATAAATAAATAAATAAATAAATAATAAGGGTTAAGCCTTGGTCAATTTGCCAAGACACTAACAAGAACAAGGACCCTTCCCATGTTAGATAGTGAGTACATTTAATCAAGGTTTTATGCCCTATGTTTCATATATAGCAGAAGGTAACACATTTATTACTGAGAAACCACCTCCCTTTACACTTATGTACTCTCTTGAACTTCTATGGGACTTTTTCCCTTCTGAAGGGCTCTTAGAAACTTTTTGGAAACTTTACCTTTTCAAGCTCCCTATGAATGACCTTTACCTGACCCTTCTGCCCTATTCCCTTTTATAAAAAATTGTATAAAAATATAAGAAGCCCCCTGGGTGACCCTGGGAAGGAGGAAATCACCTGATAGAAAAGAACCTTGTCAAAAGACTTATTTGCATGAACAATACAATGGGCAGCCACCCTGGGGCTCGGAGTCGGTCCCCCCAGCGGATGGTGCCCGCTTGGCATTGATGATCACCGCTTTGAGTCGCCCGAGGGCTGAGAAAAGCAGTATATAAATAAAGTAAATAAATAAATAAATGATCATATCTCAACAGGACAAAAGGGCCTTCGGAAAGCCACACTTGGTCCTGATCTGTTTGCCCATTCAAACCCTCCTCCACTGAAACTTCAGCCAAGACTGCCTCCTGTTTACCTCTCCGAACGTATTCTCCCCTATGAACTATCAAGATTATTAAGATCGTCTGGAGAGGCCCTGCTCTCGGTCCCACCGGCCTCGCAAGCGCGTCTGGTGGGGACGAGAGACAGGGCCTTCTCGGTGGTGGCCCCGCGACTCTGGAACTCTCTCCCACCAGAGATCAGAACCGCCCCTTCTATCCTGACATTTAGGAAACAGGTGAAGACATGGTTATGAAGACAGGCTTTTGACGAGTGAGACAACACCCTAATATAAGGATGGAAGATGATGTATAATTGATTTTAGTATGACGACTGACCACTGTAGTTTTGAATATATTTGTTGTTTTAATGTGTTACTGTAATATGAACTATGATGTTTTTACCGATTGTATGTGTTTTTATGGTTGGAAACCGGTCTGAGTCCCTCAAAAGAGGTGAGAAAGTTGGTATATAAAACTTTGAAATAAATAAATAAATAAATAAATCCGTGTTCCCATATCTCGGCACCAGGAAAATCCGGATTTTGGCAGGCTTGCCAGACTTCAACGTTTATTGCCACCAATCAAAGACAATAGGCTGGCTGGCTAGAAGGCCCCCTGAGGACTCGTCGGCCATTTGGACACTACATATCTCCATAATCCACTGCAGTTCTCATTGTTTCCCTCTCGTCCCACCTCCTTCTCTCCTGATTGGCCATGAGACCGAAATGACGTGAGCTCACCATTGGTTAAGGAGCTCAGGAGGCGGCCAAGCCTCCTCCCAGCTGTAGAGTGCCAACCAATCAGACAGCTCTGTATATGTATAAAAAGGCTTTATTTTGTATTCAATGTATGCTTTGCTTGACGAATTATTGCGGCTTTGCATCCTTTCCAGCTGGATCGCGATAAAATCAACTCAGTGGTGCTTCCTTCAGCTTTGGTGAGATTCTTTTGGGAACTTAGGGAAATCTTTAAAACTACGGCTTCTTTTCTTTTGTTCACCAAAGTAGCGAGCCCTCTTTGGTGGGTCCGCAGGGTCTCTCCTTCAGGGCGAGACCCTCCCAAATTCCTCCTCGACTTCCAACTGACAAAGCCAGAGAGGCCAGCAGTTTGCTTTGGAAGTTGGAGCAAAACAGAAACAGCGAGAAACTGCCACAAGGATTTTAGGTCATTGCGAGTGATACCTTTTGGATCTGAGTGCCAAAATGCCATCTGATTGAGTAGATTAAAAGACAATGATCCAGCGTCAAACTTAATTTCATCGAGGGCAGTATCAACTTTATGGCTGCCTTCAAAGGGCCGTTAAATCAATGGATGGAGAATTAATAGATACAGAAGGGTCAAGTCTCTCCCTCCCTCTCTCTAGATATGCATATATACACATACACACACTCACACATCAGTGGTTCTCAACCAGTGGGTCCCCAGATGTTTTGGCCTTCAACTCCCAGAAATCGTAACAGCTGGTAAACTGGCTGGGATTTCTGGGAGTTGTAGACCAAAACACCTGGGAATCCAAAGGTTGAGAACCACTGCTTTACATAGTGCAGTGTTTCTCAACCTTCCTAATGCCGCAACCCCTTAATACAGTTTCTCATGTTGGGGGGAACCCCAACCATTAAATTACTTCATAACTGTAACTTTGCTAGTGTTATCAATCGTAATGTAAATATCTGATATATGCATGATTTCCCTGGGAAGATGGTCAGCTTAGACCAGTGGTTCTCAACCTTCCTAATGCTGCAACCCCTTAATACAGTTCCTCATGTTGTGGTGACCCCCAACCATTAAGTAATTTTCATTGCTACTTCACAACTGTAATTTTGCTACTGTTACGAATTGTAATGGAAATATCTGATATGCAGGATGTATATCACTGGACTCAATTTGGCACAAATACCCGATACGCCCAAATCTGAATACTGGTGGGGTTGGGGGGTGGGGATTGATTTTGTTATTTGGGAGTTGTAGTTGCTGGGATTTATAGTTCACCTACAATCAAAGAGCATTCTGAACTTCACCAAATTGTTGTGGTGTATGCATTTTATGTATCTTAGGGTGCTCTCTCTCTCTCTCTCTCTCTCTCTCTGTGTGTGTGTATATATATATAGATATAGATATAGATATATATATATGGTGAAATGTGTTAATGTGTGTGTTTTAACCCTTGCACTATAATTGTGTGTGTGTGTATATAATTGTGGTATGTTTTAATGTATCTTGGTTTCTAATATATGTAATTCCTTTATGCTTGTGAGTAAACAGTATTTCTTGCTGTTTCTTTGTCAGTGTTGATGTGGAGAGTGTCTGGTTTGCCTACTCTGGAACATGCAACATATCATTGTCCTTCTTCAAGGGTTCCTTTCAAATCTATGATATTATGTTTGTATGTGTGTGAATTATATCTATCTATATCTATGGCTGGATTGCTCTTTGTCAGGAGGGCTTTAATTATGTTTTCTTGCCCTGGTGAAGGGAGTTGGACTGGATGGCCTTAAGTATTTTCTGTTGGTCATGGGGGTTCTGTGTGGGAAGTTTGGCCCAATTCAGGGGTTCAGAACACTCTTTGATTGTAGGTGAACTATAAATCCCAGTAACTACAACTCCCAAATGTCAAGGTATATTTCCCCCAAACACCATTTGTGTTCATATTTGAGCGTATTGAGTGTTTGTGCCAAGTTTGGTCCAGATCCATCATTGTTTGAGTCCATGGTAGTCTCTGGATGTACGTGAACTACAACTCCCAAACTCAAGGTCAATGCCCACCGAACTCTTCCAGTATTTTCTGTTGGTCATGGGAGTCCTGTGTGCCAAGTTTGGTTCAATTCCATCGTTGATGGAGTTCAGAGTCCTCTTTGATTGTAGGGGAACTATAAATCCCAGCAACTACATCTCCCAAATGACAAAATCATAATTTTTTGAGTGCTGGTCACTCCTTGTGTTGTGAGATGTTTTGTTGCCAAATTTGGTGTGATTTCGTTCATTGGTTTTTTTGTTTTTAAGGTACTCATTATGCACAGAGCATTTATAGCTATATAGATATATATAATGGTGATAGGGAGCCCCCGGTGGCGCAGTGGGTTAAACCACTGAGCTGCAGAGCTTGTTGACCGAAAGGTTGCACGTTCGAATCTAGGGAGCGGCGTGTGGTTTAACCAAGCTTCTGCCAACCTAGCAGTTCGAAAACATACAAAATGTGAGATCAATAGGTACCGCTCCGGCGGGAAGGTAACGGTGCATCATGCAGTCATGCTGGCCACATGACCTTGGAGGTGTCTATGGACAATGCCGGCTCTTCGGCTTAGAAATGGAGATGAACACCACACCCCAGAGTTGGACATTACTGGACTTAATGTCAGGGGGAAACCTTTACCTTTACCTATAATGGTGATGTGTGTTAATGTAGGCATTTTAACCCTTGATCTATGTGTGTGTATGTGTGCATTATTGTGGTGGTGTGTTTTAATGTATGCATTTTATATTATGTATTTTATGGTGATGTATTTTAACTGTATTGTGCCCTGTCTCAAACTGTGGGGAGATGCGGGTTGTTGTTGAAATGAAAGCTTTGCTTAAAAGCCAAGTTTAGGATGAGTAGTTCTCCCTAGGAACATTATCTAGGCTTTCCTAATATTATTGTCCTTTTTCTCTGGTGGTATCGTAAAAATAGTGGATTGGGAGAAGTCCACTCACCAGGTTGTCTTTAGTATTGCTTGGTATCAGAACTTAGAAGATGTGACTGGAAGACTGAAAGTTTGCCAGTTTTTGGGAAAACCCACTAGATGGCGCTGTTGCTGCAAGGAAGACATCCTGGGTCTGTGTACATTGGGGGCATTGCCTGATTGCAAAGCTGAGCCTAACCTTCATGATTAATTCTGCTCCTGTTCTTCAGTCCAGCAATAGGCTTCCCTTGTATTGCAAAGATGATTTTATTTACATTCAGCCTAATCTCACTGAATCGGGAGAATAAGGCATCAAGGAACATGAGAGAAATGGATTTAAAAACTAAACACTATTTTTTTTACTAGGAATGTTTACGTCACCCTACCTAACAGAAATTGACCGTATAGTTGTGCTGGAGGATATAGATCGGGCATGGGCAAACTTTGGCCCTCCTGGTGTTCAGAGTGCTGTCTGATTGTAGGTTAACTATAAATCCCAGGAACTACAACTCTGAAATGTGAAGGTCTGTTTTCCCCAAACTCCACCAGTGTTTGCATTTGGGCATATTGAGTATTCGTGCCAAGTTTGGTCCAGATCCATCATTGGGCTGTTGTAGGTTTCTTCAGGCTATAAGGTCATGTTCTAGAGGCATTCTCTCCTGATGTTTTGCCTGCATCTATGGCAAGCATCCTCACTACCTCTGAGGAGGTTTGCCATAGATGCAGGCAAAACGTCAGGAGAGAATGCCTCTAGAACATGGCCATATAGCTCGAAAAAACCCACAACAGCCCAGTCATTCTGGCCATGAAAGCCTTCAACAGATCCATCATTGTTTGGGTCCACAGTGCTCTCTGGATGTAGGTGAATTCTATACCCAAATCTCCTAAAAGAACTAGATCCAAAAACAGTGGCACAACGAATACAGGATATAGAGCAGTATTTCTCAACCTGGGGTTCTGGACCCCTGGGGGGGTCGTGAGGGGGTTTCAGAGGGGTCGCCAAAGACCATCAGAAAACACATATTTCTGATGGTCTGAGGGACCCTTTTGGCAGAGAAGGCTGAATATCTCTCCGCGTGTCCTCATCCTTGTTGGTGTTCATAGAATCATAGAATCAAAGAGTTGGAAGAGACCTCATGGGCCATCCAGTCCAACCCCCTGCCAAGAAGCAGGAATATTGCATTCAAATCACCCCTGACAGATGGCCATCCAGCCTCTGCTTAAAAGCTTCCAAAGAAGGAGCCTCCACCACACTCCGGGGCAGAGAGTTCCACTGCTGAACGGCTCTCACAGTCAGGAAGTTCTTCCTAATGTTCAGATGGAATCTCCTCTCTTGTAGTTTGAAGCCATTGTTCCGCGTCCTAGTCTCCAAGGAAGCAGAAAACAAGCTTGCTCCCTCCTCCCTGTGGCTTCCTCTCACATATTTATACATGGCTATCATATCTCCTCTCAGCCTTCTCTTCTTCAGGCTAAACATGCCCAGTTCCCTAAGCCGCTCCTCATAGGGCTTGTTGGTGAATGACAACTCCCAGAATTCAAAAACAGCCTCCCCAACGCCACCAGTAGTTAATGTTGGCCATGTCGGTAGTGTGCCAAGTTTGGTGCAGATCCATTTTGGGCTGGGTTCAGAGTGCTATTTGATTATAGGTTAACTATAAATCCCAGCAATTACAACTCCCAAATGTTAAGGTCTATTTTCCCCAAACTCCACCAGTGTTCACATTTGGGCATATTGAATATTCATGCCAAGTTTGGTCCAGATCCATCACTGTTTGAGTCGACAGTGCTCTCTGAATGTAGGTGAACTACAACTCCCAAACTCAAGGTCAATGCTCAACAAACCCTTCCAGTACTTTCTCTTGGTCTTGGGAGTTCTGTGTGCCAAATTTGGCTCAATTCCTTTGTTGGTGGAGTTCAGAATACTCTTTGATTACAGGTTAACTATAAATATAAGCAACTACAACTCCCAAATGGCAAAATAAATCCCTCCCAACCCCACCAGTTTTCAAATTTGGGCGTATCAGGTATTTTGTGCCAAATTTGGTCCAGAGACTGAAAATACATCCTGCATATCAGATATTTACATTACGATTCATAACAGTAGCAAAATTACAGTTACAAAGTACCAATGGAAATAATGTTATTGTTGGGGGTCACCACAATATGGGGAACTGTATTAAGGGGTCACGGCATTAGGAAGGTTGAGAACCACTGCTTTAAAGCCATCTTCACTGCACGACAGCTCCAAGAAAAATGCAGAGAACAAAACCAACCTCTGTACATGGCATTCATTGACCTTGCAAAGACATTCGACACAGTGAATCGCAGCGCTCTCTGGACCATCCTCCAAAAAATCGGGTGCCCAAACAAATTTGTGAACATCCTGCGGCTCCTCCATGATGGCAACAGTTTTGGACAGCAGTGGCTCCCAAAGTGACCCATTTAAAGTGGAATCCGGTGTCAAACAGGGATGTGTTATTGCTCCAACTCTATTCTCCATCTTCATCACTATGATACTTCACCTTGTTGATGGGAAGCTTCCCACCGGAGTGGAAATCATCTATCGGACAGATGGCAACCTCAGCAGACTGAAAGCCAAAACCAAGGTTACAACAACATCTGTTATAGAACTCCAGTATGCTGATGACAACGTCGTCTGTGCGTATTCATAAGAAGATCTACAAGCCACTCTAAACACCTTTGCAGAAGCATACGAGAAGCTCAGCCTGTCATTGAACATTGAAAAAACCAAGGTGCTGTTCCAGCAGACACTAGCCAACCCCTCTCCAATGCCAGAAATACAGTTTAATGGAGTAACATTAGAAAATGTTGATCATTTCCGCTACCTTGGCAGCAACCTCTCCACCAAAGTCAACATTGACACCTAAATACAGCACTGCCTGAACTCTGCCAGCGCAGCATTTTTCCAAATGAAGCAGAGAGTGTTTGAGGACCGGGACATCCGTAGGGATACTAAGTCCTAAGCGGTTCGGGACCCACCTACCTGCGTGACCGCATCTCTGTGTACGAACCCACACAATCTCTTCGTTCATCTGGAGAGGCCCTGCTCACAATCCTACCTCCATCGCAAGCGCGATTGGTGGGGACGAGGGACAGGGCCTTCTCGGTGGTGGCCCCTCGACTCTGGGACTCACTCCCCAAAGACATTAGGCATGCCCCAACTCTGGCAGTCTTTAAGAGGATCCTGAAAACGTGGTTGTTCCAGTGTGCCTTCCCTGAATAAGGAAACCCTAAGCAACATGTCCCTAATCACACTTTACTAATGATTTAGGATTGTCTGCTCAGTCCATCTCTCTCCAAATACCTATCCTAGTTATATGTCACCTTGTCATGCCCAGCATTTTAAAAATTTTAATTATTACATTTGGCCCTGCCATAGGTTTTTAATACATCTTGGTGTTATTGTTACTGTTTATTGCTTTGTTTATGAGTTTATTTATTGTCTGCATTGTTGTTGTTGCTGTTTTTACTGATGTATTTGGGCTCGGCCTCTTGTAAGCCGCACTGAGTCCTTCGGGAGATGGTAGCAGAGTATAAATAAAGGATTATTATTATTATTATTATTATTATTATTATTATTTGTGGGGCCGCCCTGAGTCCCCCCCCCCCCCGGGTGTGAGAAGGATGGGGTAAATATATATATAAAATAAATAAATAAACATCCACAAAAATCACATCCACAAAAATCAAATCTGCAGTTGTATGACCAGAAGAAGGAGAAGATGCTAAGATTAGCCCTGCATCCTTGAGGACAATTTTTGCTTTGCTCGGCTCCAACTACCTGGCTCTCTTGCCTCTCTCCCACCCAAGGTGCAACAGGCTGCCGTTGGGCTGTTTTCACAAACTAAACCTACTCCACGGTGGCATTGGAAGAACACATCGGAAGACATAAACACCAGCAGAGAGACACACACAGAGAGACTTGAATCAGAGCCCATCAGCAGCCCAAAACGTTCCTTTCTCAGTGAGACTGCGCTGGAGTCCGTGCTTCGTTTTGTTCTCTTTGGCTGAAGTTCAGATAACAACTTTGCAGCAGCTGGAAAAGGCAGAAGGGGAAAAGAGAGAAAAAAGAGAGACCTTTCCTCTGTTTAATGCGACTCAGCGGAGAGATGCGTGGGTTTAACCTTCTTCCGTACCACATGCTCTTGATGTAAAAGTCAAAGTATGTATGTTGGTTGGTTGGTTTGTACCACAAAGGCTCCTCCGTGGCTTGATGGATCTGGACCAGATTTGGCACACAGATCTCTTGTGATCCGACTTAAAATAATTGAATTAAAAGACACCCATTTCAAGCCAAGAGTAGAGGGAAAGAAACAGAGGCGGTTCTAGTTAATTTTCAACGGTAAGCAAACAGTATTTCGCGCCCCCCCCCCCCTATTTCCCAACCAATCACTGATATATATTTTCTGTTCGTCGTGGGAGTTCTGTGTGCCAAGTTTGGTTCAATTCCATCATTGGTGGAGTTCAGAATGCTCTTTGATTGTAGGTAGGATGTATAGTTATACATCCCAGTAACTGCAACTCGCATGTGTGAAGGTCTATTTTCCCCCAAGAATGCCTCAAGAGCGCCCCTGGGCAAAATCAACTATACTGCAAATGCTTACTTTGCGTAATGGGTTGAGCCGCCCCTGGAAAGAAAAGGAATTAAAGATAGTGTTTTTCAAACTGGGGTTCGGGACCCCTGGGCAGATCATGAAGGGGTATCAGAGGGGTCGCCAAACATCATCAGAAAACATAGTATTTTCTGTATTGTCGAAGGCTATCATGGCCGGAATCACTGCACTCCCTCATCTCTTTTGAAACCCTATACCAGATATATCCTACCTTGTTCATGCCCAGCGTTTATTTGTAAATTCTTAACTATTACATTTGGCCCGGCCACAGATTTTTAAATCCTTGTGTGTTACTTTTTGTTGGTTATTGTGTATATGTGATTTATATTAATTGTATTGTATTTATTGGTTTTTTTTTTACTGCTTTTTGTTTTTATTGATGTGTTGTTGGGCTTGGAGACATGGTGGCAGGGTATAAATAAAGTTTATTATTATTATTTATTATGGGTTGTTGTAGGTTTTTCGGGCTGTATGGCCATGTTCTAGAACAGTGTTTCGCAACCTGGGGGTCGGGACCCCTGTGGGGGTCGTGAGGGGGTGTTAGAGGGGTCGCCAAAGACCATCAGAAAACATAGTATTTTCTGTATTGTCGAAGGATGCAGGCGAAACATCAGGAGAAAAATTGCCTCCAGAACATGGCCATATAGCCCGGAAAAACCTACAACAACCCATAGTATTTTCTGTTGATCATGGGGGTTCGGTGTGGAAAGTTTGGTCCAATTCTATCGGTGGGGTTCAGAATGCTATTTCATTGTGGGTGAACTATAAATCCCAACAATTACAACTCCCAAATGGCAAGGTCTATTTTCTCCAAACTCTACCAGTGTTCACATTTGGGCATATTGAGTATTTGTGCCAAGTTTGATCCAGATCCATCATTGCTTGAGTCCACAGTGTTCTCTGGAAGTAGGTGAACTACAACTCCAAAAAACTCAAGGTCAATGTCCACCAGACCTTCCTAGTATTTTCTCTTGGTCATGGGAATTCTGTGTGCCAAGTTTGATTCAATTCCATCACTGGTGGAGTTCAGAAGGCTCTTTGATTTTAGGTGAACTATAAATCCCAGCAACTCCAGCATTACCAAATGACAAAATCAATCACCCCCAACCTCACCAGTATTCAAATTTGGGCGTATTGGGTATTTGTGCCAAATTTGTTCCAGTGACTGAAAATACATCCTGCATATCAGATATTTAGATTACGAATCATAACAGTAGCAAAATTACAGTTGTGAAGTAGCAACGAAAATAACATTATGGTTGGGGGTCACCACAACATGAGGACCTGTACTAAGGGGTCACGGCATTAGGAAGGTTGAGAACCACTGTTCTAGAAGCATTCTCTCCTGACGTTTCGCCTGCATCTGTCGCAAGCATCCTCAGAGGTTCTGAGGACCTCACAACCTCTGAGGATGATTGCCACGGATGTAGGCAAAATGTCAGGAGAGAATGCTTCTAGAATATGGCCATACAGCCTGAAAAACCTACAACAATCACAGTATTTTCTGCCCACTGCCCACGACGAGTAGTTTGAAGAATTCAGTCTCTCTAGTGGCAAACTACCACTCCCACTTTGAGACATGTTCTTTGAACAAACACAACACTAGACAGTCTTTAGGAATTCTGGGCTTTAGAGTCTCCTAGACGGGGCTGCTGGTACTGGGCCCATAACCCATGTCGCTGCTGTCAAACTGGGGTTCCAAACATTCAACCCCTTCTGCAGAAATTGCGCCCCTTCGTCCAAGAAGAAAAACCCAACAGAAAACAAACTGTCTTCTAGCAAAGAAATATTTATATAAAGATATTCACAAATAAAGCAGAGTCCTTGGATAAGACGCCACAGTCTTGTTCTTCAGACGTTGCAGCAATAATACACCTCCAGCAATTCCAAACCTTCAGCCAACCTCTTTCCAGCCTCTTTCCAACCTCCAACCTTCAGCCTCAAACCTCCAACCTCCAGCCTCAAAACTCAAACCTCCAACCTTAAACCTCCAACCTCAAACCTCAAGTAATACAATGTACTTAGTCTCTATTAGTAATACCTCAGCTCCCACAGGTGGCTTGATTGTTGCTGGTCATACAATGATTGGACATGATTCTTACAATCACTTACCCATTTTTCACTTAAGAAATGACATAAACAATATAAAACTCTGACAGTCATGGGGGTTCTGTGTGGGAAGTTTGGCCCAATTCTATTGTTGGTGGGGTTCAGAATGCTCTTTGATTGTGGGTGAACTATAAATCCCAGCAACTACAACTCCCAAATGTCAAGGTCTATTTCCCCCTAACTCTACCAGTGTTCACATTTGGGCATATTGAGTTATAACGGAGATCAACGACACCTTGGGCAGGGGGGACAAGCAACAATCCCAACAGTGCCCACCAGTTTAAAGGATTAACGTTCAGCTGGACACTACTTTAACAACGATCATTGACTACGACGAGGGGGAAAGACTCTCTTATCCCACCTCAGTAATGTTGTTAAGTGACCAACTGATTTAACGATGTTAATTACTGATGTAATTGGTAGTTTCGCCGCCACCACCTCAATTAATGTCTGAGGAAAACATAAGTGTGAATGTGAAATAGGTAAAGTTTGTTCAAGCCCTTTGTTCTTCTTCAATGGCTGCTTCTTTTGCTGACTGGACTGAGATTTAGTTGTCTTTAGGCTAGCTGAGATCTAATGATCGTGACAGACCGAGGCAGACACCAATTTAAAGTGAAATAAGCAACAGGTTTATTTAAACTTGATGAACAAATCAACTCTTAATAAGTGTGGTACAAAAGCTTAATGCGGTTTCTTGAGGCTTAGCTGGTTAGACAGGCAGTCTTTTCTTAAGACAATAACTTTTGTTTCTTGTGAGTTCCTTGCTTCACACTGTTCACTACACTGACACAGTGTGTCCCTGAGAACAGTCCACTGACTGCCTCACAGAGCAAACAGGCTTTCCTACACTGACCCTACTATGTACAGTGTTTCAGGAACCTTTGCCTATCGTATGCTCTAACCCCAAGGCTCACTTCAAAAGTTCTCCCTGTCTAAATTCTTCACAGCTCCCTCTTCCTAACTACACTCTTCGATGTTTAAAGCTCTTCTCCCCAGCTTGTCAAAAGACACAGCCTTTTTTCCCTCTCAAAGCTAACTCCTCCCCTGACTGCTCTAGCCAATCAGGAGTCGGCTGACTCCTCCCTCTTGCCTCTTAGCTCTCCTGCCTATCTCTCAACATGTCAGCTACTGACTTCAGGCTTCGGCCTTCCTGGCAAAAGGTTAGATTCATCACATGAGTATTTGAGCCAAGTCTAGTCCACATCCATCATTGTTTGAGTCCACAGGGCTCTCTGGATGTAGGTGAACTACAACTCCAAAACTCAAGGCCAATGCCCACCAAACCTTTCCTGTATTTTCCGTTGGTCATGGGAGTTCTGTATGCCAAGTTTGTGTCGACCCATTGTTGGTGGAGTTCAGAATGCTCTTTGATTGTAGGTGAATTATAAATCCCAGCAACTACAACTCCCAAATGACAAAATAATTTTCTCTTCTTTTTTTGTGGCAGAAAGTGAAGGAAAGATAGGAAACATTTGGATCTTGAAAGAGTTGGTCTTGGTCAGGATGAGATAAAAAGTGTATCCATTAAACTCCGTATTGCCTACTTCTGATACAGAATCCTAGAGTTGGAAGAAACCTCCAAGGGCCATCCAGTCCAACCCCCTGCCATGCAGAAAGGCACAATCAAAGCACTCCCAATAGACTGCCTTGGCTGAAAAGCCTCCAGAGAAGGAGACTCCACCACACTCCGAGGCAGCCTATGCTACTCTCCAGGAAGTTCTTCCTAATCTTTTCAGTCAAATCTCTTTCTGTGCCATTGAAACTATTGCTCCCTCTCATGTTCCCTCTCAACCATCTCCTCTCCCAGCTAAACATATCCAAGGAGGAAAGAAAAAAGGAGAAAGGAAGGAAGAAAGGGAGGAAGAGAAGGATGGATGGATGGAAGGAAGGGAATGAAGGGAGAGGAGGGAGCGAGGAAAGGAAATAATAATAATAATAATAATAATAATAATAATAATAATAATAATCTTTATTTCTACCCCGGCCCAATGGGGACTCAGAGCGGCTTACATGGGGCCAAGCCCAGACAACATAATACAGCAATAAAATCAAAGCATATACATCAGACAACATTATCAAAATGACATTAAAATAATAATAGTAATAATAAAAATTCCAATAGACACAATCACGATAGAGATGACAATGGGCGGGCCACATATACCAAATAATCGTAATAAAAAAAGCAATTAACAGACTATGATGAGATAAAATAGGAGCAGGAAGTTTAAATGGAACTCATAAAACACACAGATTTGAGGGGGTATAAAATATCATGCTGAGTACCTACTCGCCAAAGGCGCAGCGGAAACGCCAGGTTTTGAGGTTCTTTTTAAATGTTTCCAGTGAAGGAAAGACAAAAGAGAAGGAAGGAGGAAAGGGTGTGAGGGAATGGAGGGGGGGGGAAGAGGGAGGGAGGAAGGAGAGAAGGAAGGAAAGACGAAAAGGAAGGAAGGGAGCGAGGGAGAGAGGGAGGGAAAAAGGAAGGAAGGAAGGAAAAAGAGGAAAGGAGGGAGGAAAGAAGGAAGGAAGGATGGAAGGCAAGGAATGAGGGAGGGAGAAAGAGAGAGGTAAGGAAGGGAAGGAGGGAAGGAGGAAGGAAGGATAGAAAGGAGGAAAGGATAGGATGGTGAGAGAGAGGAGGGGCTGAGAAAAGAGCCCAAGGGGGCGCATCTGGTCCCCGGGCCTGGGTTTGCCCATACCTGTGTTGTGTTAAGCGTATCTCAATCAAGTCCAATGAAGAAGACCCAATAACATTGCACCCAGGCAAGAGGAAAAGGAACAGAAAAACTTTACTCTTATCAGCAGAGTGAAAACATAAACTTGCAATGTTACAAACAGTGCAACAAGCTTACATAGTCTTTGTAAACAATACAAAAATAAGGCTTCTTCATCTTCATCCAAATGAGAGAGCAGTAGAAATGGTTGAGTAAAAGGCACCTCAGATCAAAAACTGAACTAAAAACCATACAGTTATACCCCACCGGGTGTGGTCCAAACTTACTAGTTGACCTACATTATCAGCTGCACATAATAATTAACAGCATAAGGTTTTCTTTAACACACACACACATACTTGATCCTGTTACGACTTAACTGTAACAACCTACTATAAGGCTACCAGGTTCCATAGACTCTCAGAGTTGGAAGAGACTACAAGGGCCAAACACCCAATCAAACCACTCCAATCAAAGCCACACAAACCTCCAAAGAAGGAGACTCCACGAGACTCTGATGCAACGTATTCCACATTTGGAAAGCTCTTACCATCAGGATGTTCTTCCTATACATCCTGTATAGACTACTGCAATGCTCTCTACGTGGAGTTGCCTCTGAAGACTGCCCGGAAGCTGCAATTAGTTCAACGAGCGGCAGCCAGATTACTAACAGGAGCGGGGTACAGGGAGCATACTACTCCTCTGTTGCGCCAGCTCCACTGGCTGCCAATTAGCTTCCGAGCACAATTCAAAGGGCTGGTGTTGAACTATAAATCCCTAAACGACTCCAGCCCAGTTTACCTGTCCGAACGGATTCTTCCCTATGAACCATCAAGGTTGTTAAGATCGTCTGGAGGGGCCCTGCTCTCGGTCCCACCACCCTCGCAAGCGCGCCTGGTGGGGACGAGGGACAGGGCCTTCTCGTTGGTGGCCCCTCGGCTCTGGAACTCTCTCCCGCTGGAGATTAGATCTGCCCCTTCTCTCCTGACTTTTAGAAAGCTGGTGAAAACTTGGCTTTGGAATATAGCATTGGATGAGTGAGTCAATAACTCTTGACCACACGGACGGATGGTGTTGAATTGTGATTTCATTCTGACGACTTGGCCTTATGTAATTATATGTTTGTATTTTAATGTATTTTATGGATTAGTGTATTATGAAATGTGATGTTTTTATACTATCTATATATAAAAAAATGCTCTGTGCATAATGAGTTCCTTAAAAACCAAAGAACCAATGAACGAAATCGCACCAAATTTGGCAACAAAATGTCTCACAACACAAGGAGTGACCATCACTCAAAAATTATGATTTTGTCATTTGGGAGTTGTAGTTGCTGGGATTTATAGTTCACCTGCAATCAAAAAGCATTCTGAACTCCACCAACGATGGAATAGTACCAAACTTGGCACACAGAACTCCCATGACCAACAGAAGATATTGGAAGGGTTTGATGGGCATTAACCTTGAGTTTGGGAGTTATAGTTCACCAGATCCATCATTGTTTGAGTCCACAGTGATCTCTGGATATATCCAGAGATCACTGTGGACTCAAACAATGATGGATTTGGACCAAACTTGGCACAAATACTCAATACGCCCAAATGTGAACACTGATGGAGTTTGGGGAAAATAGACCTTGACATTTGGGAGTTGTAGTTGCTGGGATTTATAGTTCACCTACAATCAAAGAGCATTCTGAACTCTACCAATGATGGAATTGAACCGAACATGGCATACAGGACTTCCATGACCAACAGAAAACAGTGCAAGGGTTTGACCTTGAGTTTGGGAGTTGTAGTTCACCTACATTCAGAGAGCACTGTGGATTCAAACAATGATGGATCTGGACCAAACTTGACACAAATATTCCATATGCCTAAATATGAACACAGATGGAGTTTGGGGGAAATAGACCTTGACATTTGGGATTTGTAGTTACTGGAATTTATAGTTCACCTACAATCAAAGAGCATTCTGAATCCCACAAACCCCAGAATTGGGGCAAACTTCCCACACAGAACCCCCATGACCAACAGAAAATACTTAAGGCCAGTCAGTCCAACTCTCTTCACCAGGGCAAGAAAATGTAATCAGAGCCCTCCTGACAAAGAGCCATCCAGTCAAAAATATAGATAGATAGATAGATAGATAGATAGATAGATAGATAGATATGATTTTCTCTCTCACACACACAGATATAGTATCATAGATTTTAAAGAGAACCGTAAAGAAAGACTATGATATGCTGCATGTTCCAGAGTGGGCAAACCAGACAATCTCGACATCAACACTGACAAAGAAACAACAAGAAATGCTGTTTACCCGCAAGCAGAAAGAAATTACATATATTAGAAACCAACACTTTTGCATTACTTTATTTTCCTGATCACCAGACTGAGCCACAGCAACCCGTGGCAGGGGATGGCTAGTTGTTTTGTTGTGAACCGGCCTGAGTCCCTCTTCGGAGGTCGAGAAGACCGGGTTATAAAAGCTCTAAATAAAATAAATAAATAATGTTTGGGTGGGGGAAAAACATTATCCACAAACCAAAATAGAGTTACCCCAACTAAAGCCACTAATCAAACTATGTGCCAGTTTTAATCCGACAGAATATAAACAAAACCCGCTTCCACAATCTTACTAAAGGGAATTTTATGTTGGCACATCCGCTGTGTTTGAAATCCTGTCTCCAACTGCCTGTGTCCCCAGTAGGAACCCTAAAGGAAAAGAGAAACCCCAAATGCAAGTCTACATCAGAAAACACTGTCCTGCCAGGCTGGGCCCCCCCGTTTCCTCTCCTCTCTGGGTGGCTGTCTGATTTTATGGCTTTTTTTCTCAGCTGAAAAGCACACCAGCTTTTTCTGTCCAAGCCAAACTGACACCTGCGTGAAGATGACGGTGAGCCAATCCAAGGAGGCACTTGGGAGACACGTTCCTCTGCCCCTCCGCCAATGCAAATCCATCCAAGCCAAGAGACGGGTAAAGGATGCTGGGGATTGTGTTCCACCTCTTAAGACAAAACAAAAGGTGACTTGTTTGGCTTGGACACATTCATTAGACAAAGTGCCTCTTTTGCTTGTGACTTGTCCTACATTTGTACTGCGGGTTGAAGCAAACAGTTAGGACTTCCTTTTGAAGCCTACGCAATGAGGTAAGGGAGTGGAAAAGGGAGGGTTTCTGAATGGGAGAACAGGTTAACAGGCTACCTTACAGAAACTGCACACCATATTCTTTCCATTGCAAGTTTGTGATTTGAAGGAGGAAACTGGCAACTTCGAAGAAAGAAAGAAAGAAAGAAAGAAAGAAAGAAAGAAAGAAAGAAAAGCAATTCTATCCCCTCTTAACACCTTGTTTTCTGCCATCATATACTCCATATAGTAAAGGTAAAGGTTTCCTCTTGACATTAAATCCAGTTGTGTCTGACTCTGGGGGTTGGTGCTCATCTTCATTTCTTAGCCAAAGAGCCGGTGTTGTTAGCAGACACCAACAAGGTGGCTGGCATAGCTGCATGGAACATCATCACCTTCCTGCTGGAGTGGTACCTATTGATCTACTCTCATTTGCATGTTTTCAGGTTGGCTGGAGCTAACAATGGGAGCTCACCCCGCTCCCCGGATTCGAACTACCAGCCATTTGGTCAGCAAGTTCAGCTGCTGAGTGATTTAACCTGAGTGCTGTTAAGATGGTCCAGGAACCTGTTTAGTTCTTCTTCTCCGTGTCTCCAAATGGTGAAAGTATCATCCACATATCTGAACCATTTGTTGTTGTTCATTCGTTCAGTCGTCTCCGACTCTTCGTGACCTCATGGACCAGCCCACGCCAGAGCTCCCTGTCGGCCGTTACCACCCCCAGCTCCCTCAAGGTCAGTCCAGTCACTTCAAGGATGCCATCCATCCATCTTGCCCTTGGTCGGCCCCTCTTCCTTTTGCCTTCCCTTTTCCCCAGATAATTGTCTTCTCTAGGCTTTCCTGTCTCCTCATGATGTGGCCAAAGTACTTCAACTTTGTCTCTAGTATCTTTCCCTCCAGTGAGCAGTCGGGCTTTATTTCCTGGAGGATGGACTGGTTGGATCTTCTCGCAGTCCGAGGCACTCTCAGAACTTTCCTCCAACACCACAGCTCAAAAGCATCGATCTTCCTTCGCTCAGCCTTCCCTAAGGTCCAGCTCTCACATCCGTAGGTTACTACAGGGAATACCATGGCTTTGACTAGGCGGATCTTTGTTGCCAGTCTGATGTCTCTACTCTTTACTATTTTATCGAGACTGGACATTGCTCTCCTCCCAAAAAGTAAGCGTCTTCTGATTTCCTGGCCACAGTCTGCATCTGCAGTAATCTTTGCACCTAGAAATACAAAGTCTGTCACGGCCTCCACATTTTCTCCCTCTATTTTCCAGTTGTCAATCATTCTTGTTGCCATAATCTTGGTTTTTTTGACGTTTAGCTGCAACCCGGCTTTTGCGCTTTCTTCTTTCACCTTGATTAGAACGGCTCCTCAGCTCCTCCTCGCTTTCGGCCATCAGAGTGGTGTCATCTGCATATCTGAGGTTGTTAATGTTTCTTCCAGCAATTTTCACCCCAGCTTTGCATTCATCCAGCCCCGCACATCGCATGATGTGTTCTGCATACAAGTTAAAAAGGTTGGGTGAGAGTATGCAGCCTTGCCGTACGCCTTTCCCAATCTTGACCAGTCTGTTGTTCCGTGGTCAGTTCTGACTGTTGCTACTTGGTCCTTGTACAGATTCCTCAGGAGAGAGACAAGGTGGCTTGGGATGCCCATCCCACTTAGAACTTGCCACAATTTATTATGATCCACACAGTCAAAGGCTTTAGAATAGTCAATGAAGCAGAAGTAGATGTTTTTCTGAAACTCCCTGCCTTTCTCCATTATCCAGCGGATATTGGCAATTTGGTCTCTCGTTCCTCTGCCTTTTCTAAACCCAGCTTGAACATCTGGCAACTCTCGCTCCATGTATTGCTGGAGTCTTCCTTGCAGGATCTTGAGCATTACCTTACTGGCATGAGAAATAAGGGCCACTGTACGGAAGTTGGAGCAGTCTTTCGCATTTCCCTTTTTTGGTATGGGGATATAAGTTGATTTTTTCCAGTCTGATGGCCATTCTTGTGTTTTCCATATTTGCTGGCAAATGGCATGCATCACCTTGACAGCATCATCTTTTAAGATTTTAAACAGTTCAGCTGGGATCCCGTCGTCTCCTGCTGCCTTGTTGTTAGCAATTCTTCTTAAGGCCCATTCAACCTCACTCCTCAGGATGTCTGGTTCTAATTCATTCACCACACCGTCAAAACTATCCTCGATATTATTATCCTTCCTATACAGCTCTTCTGTATAGTCTCGCCACCTTCTCTTGATCTCTTCAGCTTCTGTTAGGTCCCTGCCATCTTTGTTTCTTATCATACCAATTTTTGCCTGAAATTTACCTCCAATGTTTCTAATTTTCTGGAAGAGGTATCTTGTCCTTCCTATTCTGTTGTCTTCTTCCACTTCCATGCATTGCTTATTTAAAAATAGTTCCTTATCTCTTCTGGCTAACCTCTGGAATTGCGCATTTAACTGGGCATATCTCCCCTTATCCCTGTTTCCTTTTGCTATCTGAACCATATAGTGGGCTTTTTTGTTGCTGCAGCAAAATAACTAAGAAGGTTCCTGGACCATCTTAACAGCATCCACCCAAACATCCAATTCACCATGGAAAAAGAAAATGAAGGAAAACTGCCTTTTCTAGATGTCCTAGTCATCCGTAAACCAGATCAACAATTGGGTCACACCGTTTACAGAAAACCCACACACACAGATAGATATCTACATAAAAACTCCAACCATCACACAAGTCAGAAAAGAAGCACCATTAAAGCCTTGGCAGACCGTGCAAACAGAATCTGTGAACCCCACCTCCTTCAAGATGAACTGAATCACCTAAACTGGACTCTACAGGCCAATGGAGACTCCACCACAGACATCAGAAGAGCTGCAAGACCAAGAACAAGCCACGAGAGTAAAGATGAAGATCCACCCAGAGGAAAAAGTGTTCCTGCCATACATCAAGGGAACCACTGACCGCATAGGGAAGCTGATGAAGAAACACAACGATACAAACTATCTACAGACCCACCAAGAAAATCCAACAAATGCTACGTTCAGCAAAGGACAAGAGGGATCCTCTCACTTTTGCAGGAGTCTACCGTATACCATGCAGCTGTAGACAAGTCTACATAGGGACCACCAAACGCACGCCCAAACACGAATCAAGGAACATGAAAGGCACTGCAGACTACTTCAACCAGAGAAGTCAGCCATAGCAGAGCACCTGATGAACCAACCTGGACACAGCATATTATTTCGAGAACACAGAAATGCTGGATCACTCCAACAACCACCATGTCAGACTACACAGAGAAGCCATTGAAATCCACAAGCATGTGGACAATTTCAACAGAAAGGAGGAAACCATGAAAATGAACAAAATCTGGCTACCAGTATTAAAAAACTCTAAAATTACAACAGCAAAATAACAGAGAGGAAAGAAACAAGGACATCTAATCACCTCTCAACAAAAGATTGCCTCAGGCACTGCCAGGCCATCAAATGCTAATCAAGGTGGTCAGTTGAAACATTCACACCTAGCTCCAACAGACAAGAGTCCTTTGTCCCACCCTGGTCATTCCACAGATATATAAACCCATTTTCCTAGTTCCAACAGACCTCACTACCTCTGAGGATGCTTGCCATAGATGCAGGCAAAACATCAGGAGAGAATGCCTCTAGAACATGGCCATATAGCCCGAAAAAACCTACAACAACCCAGTGATTCTGGCCATGAAAGCCTTCGACAATACAAATAACATCTAGGTTTACTAACAAACTTCTTGTATATATTCAGCATACTAGTCCATAGTCCAGTGTCTTTAAGCATATAGATATAGTCCAAACTGTTAATGAAGTCACTGAAGTCTAAAAGTCATACTTCTCTACTACAGTCCAAACACCCACCCACCTCCACCGAGGTCTAAAAAGCATACGAAATACAAAAATGGAGTCCTGAGTCTGCACATGCTCAGTACAATCACATATCTATAACCCCTCCCACACCAAAGAGATAAGTCAAACTGGCAAATCAACACACACATAGAATACAGGTTAGTAATTACTGTATATACATCAACAAACAAATAGTGACAGACTTGGGAAGTTGCTGTTCCCAACAGATTTAGCCTGATTGTTTAAGGGACACGATTTTTATTCACGGTTGTACACTATTGAGCATCCCCTTATTTTGAGTATCCATAAGGAGTCCTGGAACCAAACCCCAGCAGATACCAAGGATGCTTTGTTTTGTATTTAGATTAATCAGGTATATCATAGAATTCTAGGTGTCGTCTGTGCGCATTCAGAAGAAGATCTACAAGCCACTCTAAACACCTTCGCAGAAGCATACGAGAATCTCAGCCTGTCATTGAACATCAAGAAAACCAAAGTGCTCTTCCAGAAGTCACCAGCCAATCCCTCTCCAATGCCAGAGATATAGCTTAATGGTATAACATTAGAAAATGTTGACCATTTCCGCTACTTTGGCAGCCACCTCTCCACCAAAGTCAACATCGACACCGAAATACAACATCGCCTGAGCTCTGCGAGTGCAGCATTTTTCCCAATGAAGCAGAGAGTGTTTGAGGACTGGGACATCCGTAGGGATATCAAGGTGTTTGTTTATAAAGCTATTGTCCTCCCAACCCTGTTATATGCCTGCAAAACGTGGACTGTCTACAGACGTCACATTCAACTCCTGGAACGATTCCATCAGCGCTGCCTCTGGAAAATCCTGCAAATCTCTTGGGAAGACAAGCGGACAAACGTCAGCGTGCTGGAAGAAGCAAAGACCACCAGCATTGGTCCTCTGCCATCAACTCTGCTGGACTGGCCACGGTGTCCGGATGCCCGACCACCGTCTCCCAAAGCAGTTGCTCTACTCCGAACTCAAGAACGGAAGACGGAATGTTGTTGGGCAGGAAAAGAGATTCAAAGATGGGTTCAAAGCCAACCTTAAAAACTCTGGCATAGACACTGAGAAGTGGGAAGCCCTGGCCCTTGAACGCTCCAGTTGGAGGTCAGCTGTGACCAGCAGTGCTGCAGAATTTGAAGAGGCATGAATAGAGGGTGAAAGAGAGAAACATGCCAAGAGGAAGGCGCGTCAAGCCAACCCCGACCGAGACCGCCTTCCACCTGGAAACCAATGCCCTCACTGCGGGAGAAAATGCAGATCAAGAATAGGGCTCCACAGTCACCCACCGGAATACTGATCCTGGAAGACTCCTACTTGGCCAACGAGGGATCGCCTAAATAAGTAAGTAATGTGTCAAAAGGAAAATGCAGTATTACTTGGTCCTTTGGTTTAGGCTGCCAAACATCACGGACTATCCCCAAGACATACATGCATACAGAAGGAAAAGAGAATATTAGAAATGAAACTTACATGGCTATAAGCCATTTGTCTTTCAAGTCAAAACCCCCTCAGTCTGCTCTCCGAATTTGCTTCCGGCAAGCTACAAAACTTCCACCTCATGCCCCAAATCCTCCGACTTACCTATGTACTGCCCTTTGCCTTCCCGAAACGGAGGGCCGAGGGGTCCTTTCATCACGGGTTGCATGTACTTGATCTGTGGGTACCCTCCTCCGGCGCCACCCCCCGCCACTGCGGAGATGCCAAGTGCCATGAGCAGCAGCCACAGGGTCACTTCCTGGAGCATCGTGGAGTCTCGGTAGTCTCTCTAGAGAGGAAAGAGGAAAACAGAGTCACATGGTGGGTATCTCAAAGCTGGGCAATGGGTCTTGTTGACATGTGAGGAGAAGCGAGTACACTTCTGATCCAAGTCCCTTGACACCCAAATTCTTCTGGTGGGATCACAAGCCTGAAGGAACCAAAGTTCTTTCTGATTTCCGAGGCCCCATAGAATGCAGTGTCCCATCCATGGTAGATCTGGATGAAACATGGTATACATATCCTTCATGATTCAACTTAAAATACTGGTAGGATTTCAGGGGGAAGTGATAGATGGGAGTTGTAGTGGGAATCCCACCAATGATGGATCTGGACTAAATTTGGCACACATTCTGATTGAACCATTTCTATGATTGTAATGCTAACAATTCGTTTTCCTGATAAATGGCATTAGAAATGCATAACCTGAAAAATGCATAAGATAGTGAAATAATAATAATAATAATAATAATAATAATAATAATAATAAATAATAATGGACAAACTATAAAATGCAATCAGCCTGAAGCCTATAAATATCTGGGCGTACTACAATTGGACAATATCAAGCATGGACATGTGAAAAATGTGGTCAGCAAAGAATATATCCAAAGAGTCAGAAAGGTTTT
This sequence comes from Anolis sagrei ordinatus, assembly GCF_025583915.1. Lineage (NCBI taxonomy): Eukaryota > Metazoa > Chordata > Lepidosauria > Squamata > Anolidae > Anolis > Anolis sagrei. The sequence continues at coordinate 38,922,788 of NW_026847771.1, forward strand.
GAAGAGTAAATTAAATGGTGGAAATACGACCAAGGCTATCAACCCCTGGGCCATCCCATTCATTAGAAACATTGCTGGAATTGTGAACTAGACACAAGTAGAGCTAGATGATCTGGGTAGAAAAACAAGAAAACTGATGACAATCCACTACTCATTACACCCGCGTGGTGATGTCAACAGACTTGACCTACCCAGAAAATCAGGAGGCAGAGGGCTTCTGCAAGTGAAATGAACAGTAGAAGAAGAGAAACACGCACTGTGAAAGGCAGTCAAGAACCAACATTGAGGGAAGTCAATAGTAGTGAACTGCTTCATGTGCAAAAGACAAAGAGAGAATACTGTAAAAATACAATGCAGAGCAGAAGAGAAAACTGGCAAAAGAAGGCTCTCCATGGACAGTTCCTGGGAAAAATTGAGAGAAAAATTGACAAGGAAAAACATGGCTATGGCCCACAAATGGAACTCTGAAAAAGGAGATGGAGGGCCTGATTCTGGCAGCCCAAGAATAAGCCATTAGAACCAATGCTGTCAAAGCCAGAATTGAAAAGTCGACGACAGACCCCAAATATAGACTCTGCAAGGAAGCAGAGGAAATGATGGATCACACTGAAGCCATGGTCCTCTGCCATCAACTCCACTGAACCAGTCACGTTGTCCGGATGCCTGACCACCGTCTCCCAAAGCAGTTGCTCTACTCCGAATTCAAGAACAGAAAATGGAATGTTGGTGGACAGGAAAAGAGATTTAAAGACGGGCTCAAAGCCAACCTTAAAAACTCTGGCATAGAACTGGGAAGCCCTGGCCCTTCAGTGCTGCAGCTGGAGGTCAGCTGTGACCAGCAGTGCTGCAGAATTTGAAGAGTCATGAATAGAGGGTGAAAGAGAGAAACATGCTAAGAGGAAAGCGCGTCAAGCTAACCCCGACCGAGACCGCCTTCAACCTGGAAAACAATGCCCTCACTGCGGGAGACGATGCAGATCAAGAACAGGGCTCCACAGTCACCTACGGACCAACAAGAATCCTGGAAGACTATTCTACTCGGCCAACGAGGGATCGCCTAAGTAAGTAGCCTTTCAACCAAGCAGGGTTTCCTCAGAGAAAATTATTTGTGCTTGGGATTTGGCTCTTGAGATGTCTCCAATGCCAATGCCAAGGCCTCAATCTATTGCCTTCAAAATGCGCTGGCTTTGAAGAGTGAAGAAAGCCCTGAAAGGTTTGATGGCTTGAGAATTGAATGTATCAGAGACACAATACTACTTCGGGCTCACTTGGAGCTGAGCCCGAAGCAGTCATTCTCAACCAAGGCGCTTCTTAAAAATGTCAATGGGAGTTTGTTTGGTCAAGTACTTATGAGGAACCTTGACTGCTTATGATGGTCTGCGCTGCCAATGCGCCGCCTGAAGGGCCCACTTGTGTCCGATTAAAGGCCCTTCTGCAAACAAGGCTTTCCCCCCTCTTGCAATGTTTTCTGAAGTCTCCAAGAAGCAAAGGACAGCTCAATTCCTGGCAGGTTTAATGGCCCAGAACGCCGAAAGTGCTGTGGGCTAATTGAACCGCAATCGTCATTAATAAAAATTAAAGACCTCAGCTTTCTTTCGGCGAGGGAAAGAATGAAGAGAGCGACTCCTGGGCTGGATTTGATTGGAATTTCCTGAGCTGGTTTCACTGAAGCAGCAGAAAAGAAACAAGGGAAATGAGTACATTTGTGAACACAGAGAGAGAGAAAAAAGAGTTTTTCAAAAAACAGGGGTAACCGTGGAGAACGGCCCCCACATGGAAGTGATTGAAATGCTATGTGGGCTTGGCAGCACCTTGAAAGGGTTGAAGGAACAATGCCATTTTCTGTCTAACCCAAATGGTGTGTGCTAAATCTCTCTCTTTTTATTACTTTTAGCCTTGAGAAGAGTGCTCCTGTCTTTACCCAGGCAGTCGGAGGGACAGCTAACAGCTGATGTCCCTGTCACCAAACGTTTCCAAAACGTTTGTTTTGGCAACTCTCTTTCACGCTTCCCCGATCCTATCCAGACTGCCCTTTGACCACCAGCAGATTTATTTGACTCCTAACTGCCCACATACATTGCATTTGTAGGGCCTTTCTCTGACCGAACATGCCCAGGGGATGCCCAAACATTTTGAAGTTTTGAGATCCTGTGGGAAGCTTCTCTCATGTCACTCCTTCCCACCTGCTACTAAGGAGGCTGTTCATGTTGTAGTAGAGTCTGCTGGCAACGCTGCAACTGATAGTAGGAGTGGTAGAGGAAGGAAAAGAGGCACTCAGGTGTTAGATGAGGAACAGTAAAGGAAGAGGATCCGGGAGATACTTATGTCACCCACTGATGAAGAGTCCTTCGAAGGGTTCTCCGAGAGTGAAATGAGTGAGGAGGAGGAAGGAGATACAGTAGATGGGATAGAGGGACTAAGAGGATTACTCGAGAGCAGGAATCAGACGAGGAGCGTCAGAGAAAGAAGATTCGGGACATACTTACTGCTCCCACAGAGGAAGAGGATTTTATGGGTTTTTCTGGGAATGATGGGTCTGGGAGTGACGGGGATGAAGAGGAACCACTGGATTGGACCAAGGTACAGGAGGTTCAGAATGTGTGTACTCAATCAACGTCTAGTGACACTTTTGCGGGGTTTTCTGGTGGCAGGGATTGGCAATCAGGTGATACTGTGGAATCATGGGTAGACCTAAGTCTTGACAAGAGGTGGAAGAGTTGGAGGGATGGGCGTTGGTGCTCGGCTGTGGAAGCTAAGCCAGCTGAGAGTGATGAGGATGGGGTGGAGGGCAGCTCATAATCAGATGATGAGCTGTAAGATAAATGTAGGCACTGAAATGGTAGAACTTGGCAGTAGGCAAAGTGTTGGTTTTGTGCCTTGGGTCTTGTCGCTGCCGCTTTCCTGTTGGGCTTGGGTCCTGGATCTGCAGGTTGCTGTTTTGCTTCATGTACCGACCGGCTTGGATTCTCTTAAGTGCGGATTTCCCCTCTCCTTGACTTCGGACTGCTTTTGACAACACACTGCCTTGTGGACTTTGGATCCTTCAACTGAGATTTCTTTGACTTTGGACTGCATTTGGATGACGGCTTCTCTTCACGGCCCTTTGTTTGTTTGTTTTCCTTGAACTGTGTGATTTTGGTGTGTTTTGGAAGAACTCCTGTTTAATCCGGGTTTTTTGCCAGTATAATCTGGATTATTGACTAAGTTTCTTTTACAAGCTAGAAATTGCTACAACTTTTGAGTTTTGACCAGAGGCACTGAAGCAAGTGTCTCTGAGTCCTGTTTACTTTGCTTTAATAAACTATTCTTGTGGACATACTCCTGAGTCTGGCTCTTTAAGGCGTCTGGGTTCCGACAGTTCAAGTCCTGAACCGGTGCTTGGCCGCTGTAACAGACTGGATGAGGGCGAAGAAACTGAAACTAAATCCAGACAAGACAGAGGTACTCCTGGTCAGTCGTAAGGCCAAACAGGGCATAGGGTTACAGCCTGTGCTTGACGGGGTTACACTCTCCCTGAAGGCGCAGGTTCGCAGCTTGGGAGTGATCCTGGACTCATCACTGAGCCTGGAACCCCAGGTCTCAGCGATGGCCGGGAGAGCTTTTGCACAATTAAAGCTTGTGTGCCAACTGTGCCCGTACCTTGGGAAGTCTGACTTGGCCACAGTGGCCCACGCTCTTGTTACATCCTGAATAGATTACTGCAACGCACTCTACATGGGGTTGCCTTTGAAGAGTGTTCGGAAACTTCAACTAGTCCAACGGGCACAGCTAGACTTCTCACTGGAGCATCATACAGAGAGCATACCACCCCTCTGTCAGCTCCACTAGCTGCCAATTCAGTTCCGAGCACAATTCAAAGTGCTGGTCTTGACTTATAAAACCCTATACAGCACCGGCCCAGCGTACCTGTCCGAACGTATCTCCTTCTACGTCCCACCTAGGAATTTAAGATCTTCTGGAGGGGCCCTGCTCTCGGCCCCGCCCTTGTCACAGATGAGATTGGCAAGGATAAGGGACAGGGCCTTCTCGGTGGTGGTCCCTCGCCTGTGGAATTCACTCCCCGGGGAAATTAGATCATCGTCATTCCTCCTCTCTTTCAGAAGGAAATTAAAAACATGGATATGGGACCAGGCCTTTGGGTAATCTGGCAGACTGACAAGGACAATGACGACTAAAGCTTTGGAAACGGACTATGATAAGCGGAATGAATTTATTAATTACGGACTTGGCGAAACGATGGCCACCAAGCTGGCTTTTTATTGTATTGATGTAATGTTTTAACTGTTTATAATTATTGTTACTATGTATTTTATTGTGTTGAATTGTAGGCATCAAACGTATGCAGGTTGGAAGCCACTCTGAATCACCCTTAGGGGGTTGAGAAGGGCGGGATAGAAGTACCCTAAATAAATAAATGAATAAATAATGTCCGTTACTCAGTATTCGCAAATGCCTGCTCCAATAGCCATGTCTTGAGTTTTTTCCGAAATGCTAAAAGTGAAGAAGCCGATCTAATCTCCATAGGAAGGGTGTTCCATAGCCGAGGGGCCACCACTGAGAAGGCCCTGTCTCTCGTCCCCGCCAGCCATGCTTGTGATGATGGCGGGACCGAGAGCAGGGCCTCTCCAGACGATCTTAAGGTCCTCGAAGGTTCATAAGGGGAGATCTGTCTTGTGACTGGGAAATACAGGGAGTGAAGTGGATTGGCTGTTGCTCAGTGACATGTGTACGAGGGGAAAGAAGGAAGGAAAGAAAGGGAAGGAGAGAGGGAAGGAAGGAATAGAAGAAGGGAAAGAAAGGAAAAGAAGAGGAGGGGGGGTGAAAAGGAAAAAAGAAGGAAGAAAGAAAGTGGAAAGGTATGAATATTGTCCTATGCTAATTTGGTGCCAATTCGTCCAGCGGTTTTTGAGTTCTGTTAATCCCACAAATGAACATTACATTTTGATTTATATAGATAACTAGCTGTCCCCTGCCAGGCGTTGCTGTGGCCCAATCTGGTGATCTGGAAAATAAAGTCACGAGAAAGTGTTGGTTTTAAATATATGTAATTTCTTTATGCTTGTGGGTAAACAGTATTTCTTGCTCTTTCTTTGTCAGTGTTGATGTGGAGATTGTCTGGTTTGCCTATTCTGGAATATGCAACATATCATTGTCCTTCTTTAAGGGTCCCTTTCAGATCTATGATACTATATCTGTGTGTGTATGAATTGTATCTATATCTGTCTGTCTGTCTGTCTGTCTGTCTGTCTGTCTGTCTGTCTGTCTGTCTGTCTATCTATCTATCTATCTATCTATCTATCTATCTATCTATCTATCTATCTATATCTATGGCTGGATGGCTCTTTGTCAGGAGGACTTTGATTACGTTTTCTTGCCCCGGTGAAGGGAGTTGGACTTGGATGGCCTTTAGTATTTTCTGTTGGTCATGGGGGTTCTGTGTGTGAAGTTTGCCCCGATTCTGTCATTCGTTAATGATGTTAATGATGTTAATGACTTGTGATGCTTTTGTTTTTAAATGCATAATGGTTTTGTATTCTGTATATCGAAACTGTTGTAAACCGCTCTGAGTCGCCTAAGGGTTGAGAAGAGTGGTATACAAATAAAGTAAATAAATAAATAAATTCGTGTGGTTCAGAACGCTCTTTGATTGTAGGTGAACTATAAATCCCAGTAACTACAACTACAACTCCCAAATGTCAGGGTCTATTTCCCCCAAACTCCATCTGTGTTCATATTTGGGCGGATTGAGTGCTTGTGCCAAATTTGGTCCAGATCCATCATTGTTTGAGTCCACAGTGCTCTCTGGATGTAGGCGAACTACAACTCCCAAACTCAAGGTCAATGCCCACCAAACCCTTCCAATATTTTCTGTTGGTCATGGGAGTTCTGTGTGCCAAGTTTGGTTCAATTCCATCGTTGGTGGAGTTCAGAATGCTCTTGAATGTAGGTGAACTATAAATCCCAGCAGCTACAACTCCCAAATGACAAAAACATAATTTTTTTGAGTGATGGTCACGCCTTGTGTTGTGAGACATTTTGTTGCCAAATTTGGTGTGATTTCTTTCATTGGTTCTTTTGTTTTTAAGGTACTCATTATGCACAGAGCATTTATATATATATAGATTTTTTGTCCACCTCTTTGGAATTTAGGAGAAGAAAACCTGTTTTTCTGTAATGTTAGGGATTTGCCTAAAAAGGGAAAAGAAAGCCAGTATTAAAGGATCTCAGCTGTGAAAATATGCTTTCATCTATATAAAAGAAAGCTGACGGAAGCATGGTTAGGGAAGGGAGATGTCTGATTCAGCAGTTTGGGTTCCCTTACCTGGCATGACCTAAACACGTGTGCTCTTTCTTGCTAAGTCAGCTTTAATGATTGGAGCATTAAACCAGAACCAGTCAGGCTGGAGTTCAAATCCTTCTCAAATGTGTAGGGCTGGCCATACTTGCTTCTCTCTATTCTCAGGGCCACTGCTTCCTTTGCAAGCTCCCCCTTTCCTTCGATGAAGACGTGGGATCCCATGCCAGCAAAGTATATTAAAGCACTTGTGCCCTGGTTACTCAACAGATGGGAACCTGGCACAGGACCCGGTCTCCAGGACATCAGCACTTAGCTCTGTGGAAGTTTATGAAAGGACGGGATGGAGAAGACAAGCGCCTTTTGGTCTCGCCTTGAACCCCGGCAATCACCCATTAAGCCCCAGACAAACATAAATCAGTTTAAACTGGGTGTGGAAAAGCAAGTGAGTTGGATGTATAAGCCAAATCTTCCTTGGTAACCAGGACTGTAAAGATGTGAATAGCATGTGTGTGTGTAAAAGTGCAAAAAAATAATAATAATAATACATGGTATAAGCCCAGTTCAAAATTAACATTCAATCCTATGCAAGTTTCAACAATTGTACCTAATGTATTGTCGAAGGCTTTCATGGCTGGAATCACCGGGTTGTTGTAGTTTTTTTCGGGCTATATGGCCATGTTCTAGAGGCATTCTCTCCTGACGTTTCGCCTGCATCTATGGCAAGCATCCTCAGAGGTAGTGAGGTCTATTGGAACTAGGAAAAAGGGTTTATATATCTGTGGAATGACCAGGGTGGGACAAAGGACTCTTGTCTGCTGGAGCTAGGTGTGAATGTTTCAGCTGACCACTTTGATTAGCATTTCATAGAATCATAGAATCAAAGAGTTGGAAGAGACCTCATGGGCCATCCAGTCCACCCCCCTGCCAAGAAGCAGGAATATTGCATTCAAATCACCCCTGACAGATGGCCATCCAGCCTCTGCTTAAAAGCTTCCAAAGAAGGAGCCTCCACCACACTCCGGGGCAGAGAGTTCCACTGCTGAACGGCTCTCACAGTCAGGAAGTTCTTCCTCATGTTCAGGTGGAATCTCCTCTCTTGTAGTTTGAAGCCATTGTTCCGCGTCCTAGTCTCCAAGGAAGCAGAAAACAAGCTTGCTCCCTCCTCCCTGTGGCTTCCTCTCACATATTTATACATGGCTATCATATCACCTCTCAGCCTTCTCTTCTTCAGGCTAAACATGCCCAGCTTCCCTAAGCCGCTCCTCATAGGGCTTGTTCTCCAGACCCTTGATCATTTTAGTCGCCCTCCTCTGGACACATTCCAGCTTGTCAATATCTCTCTTGAATTGTGGTGCCCAGAATTGGACACAATATTCCAGGTGTGGTCTAACCAAAGCAGAATAGAGGGGTAGCATTACTTCCCTGGATCTAGACACTATGCTCCTATTGATGCAGGCCAAAATCCCATTGGCTTTTTTTGCCGCCACATCACATTGTTGGCTCATGTTTAACTTGTTGTCCACGAGGACTCCAAGATCTTTTTCACACGTACTGCTCTCGAGCCAGGCATCCTCCATTCTGTATCTTTGTATTTCGTTTTTTCTGCCTAAGTGGAGTTTCTTGCATTTGTCACTGTTGAACTTCATTTTGTTAGTTTTAGCCATTCATCTCTCTAATCTGTTAAGATCGTTTTGAATTCTGCTCCTGTCTTCTGGAGTATTGGCTATCCCTCCCAATTTGGTGTCATCTGCAAACTTGATGATCGCCTTCTAGCCCTTCATCTAAGTCATTAATAAAGACGTTGAAACATTCACACCTAGCTCCAGCAGACAAGAGTCCTTTGCCTCACCCTGGTCATTCCACAGATATATAAACCCATTTTCCTAGTTCCAACAGACCTCACTACCTCTGAGGATGCTTGCCATAGATGCAGGCAAACATCAGGAGAGAATGCCTCTAGAACATGGCCATATAGCCCGAAAAAACCTACAACAACCCAGTGACTCTCCTTAGTTTCTAAGGACAAAGGACTCTTGTCTGCTGGAGCTAGGTGTGAATGTTTCAACATACCACCTTGATTAGCATTTGGTGGCCTGACAGTGCCTGGAGCAATCTTTTGTTGAGGGGTGATTAGATGTCCTTGTTTGTTTCCTCTCTGTTTTTGTGCTGTTGTCATTTTAATTTTAATACTGGTAGCCAGATTTTGTTCATTTTCATGGTTTCCTCCTTTCTGTTGAAATTGTCCACATGCTTGTGGATTTCAATGGCTTCTCTGTGTAGTCTGACATGGTGGTTGTTGGAGTGGTCCAGCATTTCTGTGTTCTGAAATAATATGCTGTGTCCAGGTTGGTTCATCAGGTGCTCTGCTATGGCTGACTTCTCTGGTTGAAGTAGTCTGCAGTGCCTTTCATGTTCCTTGATTCGTGTTTGGGCAATGCTGCATTTGGTGGACCCTATGTAGACTTGTCCATAGCTGCATGGTATATGGTAGACTCCTGCAGAAGTGAGAGGATCCCTCTTCTCAAGGGAACTGGGACTCAAAAAGATCTTGTTGTAGGCATCTACTTCAGACCTCCAAGCCAGGAGGAAGAACCTGATGAAGTCTTTTGCCAACAGTTGACCAAACAGGCACAGAGAAGAGATGTAGTAGTCATGGGCGATTTCAACTATCCCAATATTTGCTGGAAAACAAACTCGGCCAAGAGTACAAAGTCCAACAAATTCCTCGCTTGCCTTGCAAACAACTTCATGGTCCAGAAAGTAGAAGAGGCAACAAGGGGGTCAGCTACTCTTGATCTCATCCTAACAAATGCGGAGGACCTGATCGATGTGGTTGAAGTGGTCGGATCCTTAGGGGCAAGTGACCATGTGCTCCTGCAATTTGAGGTACAAAGGAAGGCCGAAACTAAGACAAGTCAAACCCGCATTTTGGACTTTAGGAGAGCTGATTTCCGAAAAATGAAGGAAACACTGAGCAGCATTCCATGGACACAGATACTAAAAGACAAGGGAGTTACGGATGGATGGGAGTTTTTCAAGAGTGAAATACTCAAGGCGCAATTGCAAACGTGCCAACAAAGAGAAAAAATAGGACAAGTGCAAAGAAGGCAGAATGGATGTCCAAAGAACTTCTAACTGTGCTAAGACACAAAAGAGACATGCACAAGAAGTGGAAAAAGGGAGAAATCACCAAAGAAGAATTCAAACAAATAGCCAACACCTGTAGGGAAAAGGTCCGCAAGGCTAAAGCACAAAACGAGCTCAGGCTTGCCAGGGACATTAAAAAAACAATAAAAAGGGCTTCTTTTCTTATGTCAGTAGAAAAAGGAAGAACAAGGAGGCAACAGGGCCTCTTCGAGGAGAAGATGGGGCAATGCTGACAGGGGATAGGGAAAAGGCAGAACTGCTTAATGCCTTCTTTGCCTCGGTCTTCTCACAAAAAGAAAGTCATCTTCAACCTCAGCAAGATTGAGTGAATGAGGGATTAGAGGACATCCAACCCCAAATTGGGAAACAAGTCGTCCAGGAATACCTGGCCGCTCTAAATGAGTTCAAGTCCATCTGAACATGAGGAAGAACTTCCTGACTATGAGAGCCGTTCAGCAATGGAACTCTCTGCCCTGGAGTGTGGTGGAGGCTCCTTTTTTGGAAGCTTTTAAACAGAGGTTGGATGGCCATCTGTCAGGGGTGCTTTGAATGCAATTTTCCTGCTTCTTGGCAGGGGGTTGGACTGGATGGCCCATGAGGTCTCTTCCAACTCTATTATTCTACGATCCTATGATCTATCCTATTAAAACCTGTCAGTTATGATTGACTGCATGAGGAGGAACAAACTGAAATTGAAACCAGACAAGACGGAGGTACTTCTGGTCAGTTGCAGGGCTGATCAGGGTATTGGGCTGCAACCTGTGCTGGATGGAGTCACATACCCCCTGAAGGTGCAGGTTCACAGTCTGGGTGTCCTCGTGTACAGTGTACTCAGCACTGACCTTGGAGGCTGGGAGGGCCTTCGCACAGTTAAAGTTTTTGTGCCAGCACCTTGAAAAGCCTGATCTGGCCATGGTAAGACCTATGTGCTAAGTCCTTTCACTACTGTCTTCTTAAAAATTAGCCCACTGCAACCCCATATCTGTATTTCATTTCTCAATTTTTTCCAAACCTAAACACTCCAAAGCACCTTTCCCCAGATCTGGCAACTTTGCTCTTCATAAAGCAAATTTAATTCTTTGTGGATTCATTCAACAAGACACTACACAATGCAAGCAAAGCAACAAATCCACATTTCACCATTTGGAATGGTAATTTAAATGACTTTGAGAACACACTATTGTTGCTGTACAGGCTTTGAACTATTTTATCCTCATGTTTAAATCTCATTGAAATTGAGGAGGGCGTTCATTCTCCCTCCTCCTTTCTTCCTATTCTCTGTCTTCTTATTCCTGGGGAAAGCGTAAAATAAAATTTAGCACAGAACTGCAATCTCTCCCTGGTTTTAGGGTTATAAAAGGCAGACTTGTGATGCTACTAGCCTGCCTCACAACGTATGAAACCATAAAACCATCTGTTGAGATGCAAAGTTGGGAGAACAAGGAAAGTTGCAGAAAATTAGGAATCAGGACAATTCACCAAGGGTCAAGGTTCCCGGCTCCCTGGGAAGACCTTCATCTCCAAAACAATGAACCTGTAGCTGATTTAGGAGAGTACGAGATCCCAGCCAATGTGAATTTACAAGTTTGTAACACAGACCCTCTTGTCCTGCGAAGCTGTAAAAGCGGAACAACATTCAGCCTTGAAGGAAAAAACACAAAGCAGGCCCCCCAAGGAAAGGATAAGTAATAGGGAGACACAAAACGGATTCTGGCAAAGCAAACCAATTGAATTCATGGGACCTGAGATACTACAACATTGTAGCAACAACTTTGAGCAGTTGCAAAAGCAGAAGCCACAGAAAGACAGAAGCATAACACTGGGCAACACACATTTTGGTGACTCAAATGTTAGCCCTGTTTCTGGGTATATTTGACCAGCGGATTCCAAACATGGCACCATTTCCCCCCTATCAACTCTAGTTTTTGAGATACAGAACATATGCCATCTACGAGGGGTGCTCATTCAAAATTTCCCCTCACCCACTTCCTGTGGACTGAGAGCAATGAAACTTGGCACAGTTATGAGTCCTTCTCTCCATCGGTGCCACCTACGGACACACACTTCTCCCCTCTTTGTAAGCAACGGCCAAAACCTTAACAGCATCCACCCAAACATCCAATTCACCATGGAAAAAGAAAATGTCCTAGTCATCCGCAAACCAGATCAACAATTGGGTCACACCGTTTACAGAAAATCCACACACATAGATAGATATCTACTAGGGCTGGGCGGTTTCGTTTCGTAATTTGTTAAAAATTCGTTATTTTTTTTTTATAACGAAGCGATAACGAACCATTCAGGAGCAACTAAAAAACGAAACGAATTTTTAAATTCGTTTCGTAATTGTTTCGAATTCGTTTTGTATTCGTTTCGTTATCGTTTTGAAATCGTTTCGTTATTATTTCCGCATGTCTGGGGCAAGTTTTATAGTTGTTGTTTGTTTAATCAGTGAAAAAAATTTATAAATATCACACCAACAGTCAACAACAGAGGGAGAGGGAAGCTTCAGAAGTTCCCCCTGTCCCATTTGGAGGTTTTTTAGCGTATTGCGCGGTCGCGTCCGCCATTAACGAATCGATTCGTAATTGTTTCATTATTGTTTCGTATTGTTTTGTAATTTACGAAATTTCGTAAATATCAAACTTTTTAAAAGAAAAATTTCGGAATTCTTTTAAAAATCGAAACGCAAAAACCCCAAAAAAACAAATCGATTTTAGAAACAAATTATTATTATTTCAGCTAGATATCTACATAAAAACTCCAACCATCACCCAAGTCAAAAAAGAAGCACCATTAAAGCCTTGGCAGACCGTGCAAAAAGAATCTGCGAACCCCGCCTCCTCCAAGATGAACTGAACCACCTCAACTGGGCTCTCCAGGCCAATGGAGACTCCACCTCAGACATCAGAAGAGCTGCAAGACCGAGAACAAGCCACGAGAGTAAAGATGAAGATCCACCCAGAGGAAAAGTGTTCTTGCCATACATCAAGGGAACCACTGACCGCATAGGGAAGCTGATGAGGAAACACAACATACAAACCACCTACAGACCCACCAAGAAAATCCAACAAATGCTACGTTCAGCAAAGGACAAGAGGGATCCTCTCAACCTCTGCAGGAGTCTACCGTGTACCATGCAGCTGTGGACAAGTCTACATAGGGACCACCAAACGCAGCGTCCAAACACGAATCAAGGAACATGAAAGGTACTGCAGACTACTTCAACCAGAGAAATCAGCCATAGCAGAGCACCTGATGAACCAACCTGGACACAGCATTTTATTTGAGAACACAGAAATGCTGGACCACTCTCACAACCAGCCATTGAAATCCACAAGCATGTGGACAATTTCAACAGAAAGGAAGAAACCATGAAAATGAACAAAATCTGGCTACCAGTATTAAAAAACTCAAAAATTACAACAGCAAAACAACAGAGGCACATATTTCACTCTCAACAAAAGATTCCCCCCAGGCACTTCCAAGCCATTGAATGCAAATCAAGGTGATCAGCTGAAACATTCACACCTAGCCCCAGCAGACAAAAGTCCTTTGTCTCACCCTGGTCATTCCACAGATATATAAACCCATTTTTCCTACTTCCAACAGACCTCACTACCTCTGAGGATGCTTGCCATAGATGCAGGCGAAACGGCAGGAGAAAAATTGCCTCCAGAACATGGCCATATAGCCCGAAAAAACCTACAACAACCCGGTCAAAACCTCGCTTGTAGAAGTCGACAGGTTGCTCCAAAAACATAGGAAATCAAAGTATTATAATCTGAAAAATGCTTGCCCTTCATAAATAACTTCATTGTTGGAAAGAGGTGGAAGTCCGATGGTGCGAGGTTGGGTGAATAAAGGGGATGCGGTCAAATTTCAAAGCCACAGGAGCATGCTTCCATTTGGGCAACATGTGAGTTGTGAACTGGTGCACTGTCTTGAAGAATTTATTTTTTTATTTACTGTATTTATACCCCACCCTTCTCACCCCAAAGGGGACTCAGAATGGCTTACAAGTAGGCAACAATTCGATGCTGCGTAAACCGACTTACAAACAAAGGAAAATCATATACATTAAAAACCAAAAAGTTAAAAAGGATCTAGACATTAAAACCAATAATTTAAAACCACACAATCCAAAATCATAGTCTAGGAGCCATTCCAGTCATAATCGCACTTACTCCATATCCACTTCTTGCTCTGAATTATTTTTCAAAGGCTTGGTCCCACAGCCATATTTTAATTACTTTCTAAATGTCAGAGAGGAGGGAGCTGATACAATTTTGCTGGGGAGGGAGTTACACAGCTGAGGGGCCACCACTGAGAAGGCCCTGTCTCTCATCCCCACCAACCGCACCTGGGAAGGAGGTGGGACCAAGAGCAGGGCCTCCCCAGAAGATCTTAACCTCGAGATAGTTCATAGGGGGAGCTACGTTTGGGCAGGTAAGCTGGGCCAGAACTGTTTAGGGCAGTGGCTCTCAACCTTCCCAGATGCCATAGCCTTCAACTCCCAGAAATCCAGAAAAATCGAGGGTCTCTTCCAAATCTATGATTATATGAAATATTTAGAGTGGCAGGTTTAGAGGTGGCAGGGTTTATTTATTTAGCAATACTGAGCATGTCACTTAACTTGTTAAGTCTTTTAAAATGTGGAGGTGTGTGTATTTTCTATGGTTTAGAAAAGCTACACCTCTGTTAAAGTATCAAAACTGACATGTTGTCAGAACATTTTTCTTTTAATAAGATTGTGTTTTTTCTATCTTGCTTCCAAACACATGTGAGAACTTCATTGTTGCAAGGCTCTTCCGTCCCAACTTCACAGCTTTCTTAACTTTGTTCTCTCTTCCCAAATGACTTCTTCCCAAGTCGGGTTTTCCCAAATCCATGCTGGTGCTTCCTTTTGGAAGGATTCCTCTTCTTCGGGTCTTTGCAGGAGATAGTTAGATAGATAGGCGATAGATAGTTGCAAAAAGGCCAGCCACTTCCTTGCTACAAATCAAGTCGGACACCTTTGGTGAGCATACCACATTGTCTCTTGGTTTTGATGGCCTCCCACAATTTCCGCAGCAGTGAAGCCTAGTCTGCCCCAGTGATCATGGTACAGTTTGCTAGGAAATCCATCGATCCTACCCCATGCTGGTCCTACGTTGGGTTGCCTCTGAAGACTGCCCGGAAGCTGCAGCAAGTACAACGCGCGGCAGCCAGATTACTAATGGGTGCTGGGTACAGGGAGCACACCACTCTGCTGTTACTCGAACTCCACTGGCTGCCGATTAGCTTCGGAGCACAATTAAAAGTGCTGGTGTTAACCTATAAAGCCCTAAACGATTCCGGCCCGGTTTACCTCTCCGAATGTATTCTCCCCTACGAACCATCAAGACCATTAAGATCGTCTGGAAGGGCCCTGCTCTCGGTCCCACCGCCTGCACAAGCACGGCTGGTGGGGACGAGGGACAGGGCCTTCTCGATGGTGGCCCCTCGACTTTGGAACTCCCTGCCATTAGAGATAAGAACTGCCCCCTCCATCATGACGTTCAGGAAACTAACAAAGACCTGGTTGTGGAACGCGGCATTTGACAACTGATTTAATTCTTTGCCCACATGAAAGGAGGAGGATGAATGGGATTGTGATGGTGTTGGACGATTTGGCTCTTTTAACTGGGATGATAATGTTTTAATGTGTATGGTGCTGATATTTTAATCGTGTAATGAAGTGGCATTGTGTTGTTATTGTATATTCTTTGTATGTTAACACATGTTGTGAACCGGTCCGAATCCCTCTTTGAAGGTGAGAGGGTCGGTATATAAAACCTCGAAATAAATAAATAAATAAATAAATAATACTGTGAGCGTGACCTTGCCTGCCTAGAGTTGGGCACGTGCCTTCTTTGGAGGCGGTGAGTCATGATGCTTCAATTTCATCAAGTGGGCTTTAGTCTCAGGATCATAGTGATGGACCCATATTTCATCCTGTGTGATCAATCTGTTGAAAAAGTCCTCCTGGTTTCCATGGCACATCATTGTCAATAGGGCCTGAGAACATTCAACTCGTTCCTGCTTCTAGAAAGGTGTGAGCAGCCAGGGGACCCAACAAGTGGATACCTTATGCATGTGAAGATGGTCTTGGGTGATTTTTTCCCACGGACCCCACACTAATCTTGGCATTTTGAGCTACGTGGTGAATGGTTCTGTGGCGATTTTCCAAAATGGTGACCTTCACTTGCTGGATGGTGTGTTCATCAATAGCAGAGTGGGGTCGCCCTGGAATTGGAGCTGTTTCCACCGAAGTCCGACCACATTTGAATTGAAAAAGATCTTGGAGTCCTTGTGGACAACAAGTTAAACATGAGCCAACAATGTGATGTGGCGGCAAAAAAAGCCAATGGGATTTTGGCCTGCATCAATAGGAGCCTAGTGTCTAGATCTAAGGAAGTAATGCTACCCCTCTATTCTGCTTTGGTTAGACCACACCTGGAATATTGTGTCCAATTCTGGGCACCACAATTCAAGAGAGATATTGACAAGCTGGAATGTGTCCAGAGGAGGGCGACTAAAATGATCAAGGGTCTGGAGAACAAGCCCTATGAGGAGCGGCTTAGGGAACTGGGCATGTTTAGCCTGAAGAAGAGAAGGCTGAAAGGAGATATGATAGCCATGTATAAATATGTGAGAGGAAGCCACAGGGAGGAGGGAGCAAGCTTGTTTTCTGCTTCCTTGGAGACTAGGACGCGGAACAATGGCTTGAAACTACAAGAGAGGAGATTCCATCTGAACATGAGGAAGAACTTCCTGACTGTGAGAGCCGTTCAGCAGTGGAACTCTCTGCCCTGGAGTGTGGTGGAGGCTCCTTCTTTGGAAGCTTTTAAACAGAGGCTGGATGGCCATCTGTCAGGGGTGATTTGAATGCAATATTCCTGCTTCTTGGCAGGGGGTTAGACTGGATGGCCCATGAGGTCTCTTCCAACTCTTTGATTCTATGATTCTATGACGGTGCCAGTTCTTGACTTCATTATATGATGGGGAATCATCACCATAAACATCTTTCATCTCATTGAACATCTCTTTTGGTGTGTGGACTTTCAAGTAAAGGAATTTGAGGACTGCTCTGTATTCCACTGGGTCCATTATCAAACCTCACACTATTTCAGCACCTGTCAAATCAAGACTGTTATGAGTTCTGAGTAGTAATTTGGAATGTAACCTATAGAGACTTACATGTCAAGTAACCTATAGAGACTTACATGTCAAGCCATTCAGCAGTGGAACTCTCTGTGTGGTGAAGACTCCTTCTTTGGAAGCTTTCAAACAGAGGTTGGATGGCCATCTGTCAGGGGTGCTTTGAATGCAATATTCCTGCTTCTTGGCAGGGGGTTTGACTGGATGGTCCATGAGGTCTCTTCCAACTCTATGATTCTATGATTCTGAACTCCATCATTTAGGTCCCAATATGGAATTACCATATATATTGCATATACATGAGAGTGACTTATACATGAGTATATATGGTAATTACTAAACAGAAAAAGGAGCTCTTGTTCAGGGAAGTGGATGCTTTGCATTGCTGCCAGCATTTTGGAACATATATGTATTATGTACGTCTTAACCTATTTAATACAGACATTGCTCAGCCTGCCAGGAGCCTTGAAGCAATGCAGAACAGATTGGCATTGTCCATATAACAGTCTTAGCATACACCCAGGAGTACTGTACAGGAAATGTAGTGCTCTTGGACCTTGCCGTGCCAAGACTAGAAAACCAGCCTTGTGGGCTGTTGTGTGTCACCCACAGTGCTTTGGCAAGCATTTGTGTCCTAAGGATGGAGGATTTGCAAGTGATGGATGGCATGAAATCTTGTGCCTATTCTTGGATCTTAGCTACATCCTAAGTTTTCTCTTTCCTTATTTCCTTCATGTCTTGTAATTCCTTAAGTAGAATTTATGAAGCATGACTTCAATATACACACATAGCCCCCGGTGGCGCAATGGGTTAAACCATTGTGCTGACAGGATTGTTGACCGACAGATCAGTGACCGACTGACCGGTTCGAATCCGGAGAGAGTGGGTGAGCTCCCTCTGTTAGCTGCAGCTCCCCATGCAGGAACATGAGAGAAGCCTCCCACAGGATGGTAAAAAATCAAGCATCCGGGCATCCCTGGGCAAAGGCCTTACAGATGGCCAATTCTCTCACATCAGAAGCAACTTGCAGTTTCTCAAGTTGCTCCTGACATGAAAAAAAACCCATAAACTTTGCTGAAATAGATTCAAAGCCCTACGCAAAATAAAATTGTCTCACTGTCTTGTTTTTTAGACCTGTTCCTGGGGTTCTTTGGAGCTCTGATTCAGAAAAATGCATTGGATAGAGTGCATCCTCTCTCGTTTCTTAGATGTGGTCATAATGGTTTTCTGTGGGTGAGCAGATGGCAACCAATATGAGGGGTGCTCATTAAAGATTTCCTCTGACCCAAGTCTATTTATCACAAGATGTTGAAACTGCATGTGTGTGATGATGTAAGTCTCTATAGGGTATGTTACAATTTACTACTCAGAACTCATAACAGTCTTGATTTGACAGGTGCTGAAATAGTGTGAGGTTGTGAACTGGTGCACTGTCTTGCAGAACTTTAGGTTCTTCCTAAAGTTTTATTCCTCCCCCCATTTTTTTTGCAAGACTTAATGTATCCAAAAAGTAAAGTTACAAGGCACGTAGCTTTCGCAGGGAATTTTCTCAGGGGAAGTTGGTATCACTGCTGTGTAGCGGGAAGCCAGCAGAAGCAAACGAGCAGTGCCAGCCATCAGTAGCTCATCGACTGGTGTTGTGGTGAAGGTTAGAGATGACCATCCTCATTCCATTTCCCTCCAAGTGAACGCCACTGCGGTTCATCACAAAATTGTTTCAGTTTATGGAGAGGACGTAATGTCAAGAGAGCATGTGACAAAATGGGTACGGAATATATTGTGAGGCCATGAAGACACTTCACAGAGCCAACCTCTGCTTATATTCAGGATGGCTTATACTCGAGTATATATGATAAATCCAGGGTGCCATACAGCTTACGCCTATATTTGTTTTGAGTTTAAGCATAATTGAAAAACCCTTATTCATACTGATAGGTGGACATAAAAGATAGAGTTGCTTTGATAGCCTTTTTGGCTACTGACATCTATCTATCTATTTATCCATCCATCCATCCATCCATCCTACCCAAATGTCATTCAGTGGCACAAATACAAATTTTGTTTTAAGTTTCAACAAAAACGTCATTCTGTGGCATGGACAACATGTGAGCTTCATTTTGGTTGACAAAGTGCTGGTCTTGACCTACAAAACCCTATACGGCTCTGGTCCGGCGTACCTGTCCGAATGTCTCTCCTTCTACGTCCCACCTCGGAATTTAAGATCCTCTGGGGAGGCCCTGCTCTCGTTTGTTGTTCATTCGTTCAGTCGTCTCCGACTCTTCGTGACCTCATGGACCAGCCCACGCCAGAGCTCCCTGTCGGCCGTTCCCACCCCCAGCTGCTTCAAGGTCAGTCCAGTCACTTCAAGGATGCCATCCATCCATCTTGCCCTTGGTCGGCCCCTCTTCCTTTTGCCTTCCACTTTCCCCAGCATAATTGTCTTCTCTAGGCTTTCCTGTCTCCTCATGATGTGGCCAAAGTACTTCAACTTTGTCTCTAGTATCCTCCCTCCAATGAGCAGTCGGGCTTTATTTCCTGGAGGATGGACTGGTTGGATCTTCTCGCAGTCCAAGGCACTCTCAGAACTTTCCTCCAACACCACAGTTCAAAAGCATCTATCTTCCTTCGCTCAGCCTTCCCTAAGGTCCAGCTCTCACATCCGTAGGTTACTACAGGGAATACCATGGCTTTGACTAGGCGGATCTTTGTTGCCAGTGTGATGTCTCTACTCTTTATGATTTTATCGAGACTGGACATTGCTCTCCTCCCAAGAAGTAAGCCCCACCTTTATCACAAGTGAGACTGGTGGGGACGAGGGACAGGGCCTTCTCGGTGGTGGCCCCTCGCCTGTGGAATTCGCTCCCCGGGGATATTAGGGCATCGACATCCCTCCTCTCTTTCAGAAGGAAGTTAAAAACTTGGATTTGGGACCAGGCTTTTGGGTAAGCTGGCAGATGGATAAAGGAAAATGACAACTGGAATAGGAAAGGTTATGATAATGCTGGATGGACTACAGATTTGTGAATTGGCGAACGTTGACCACAAGATTGGCTTGTTATTGCTGTTATTGCTGTTAGTGTATTAATTTGATTGTTTTAATCAGTTATAAGTGTTGTTGTTATATTGCAAGTTGTATATTGTATTTTGCGAATGTTTGGCATCGAATTGTGCCTTTTTGTAAGCCGCCCTGAGTCCCCCCTATGGGGTTGAGGAGGGTGGGGTAGAAGTACTAGAAATAATAATATAAATAGGGTTGGTAGGTTTTTCCGGGCTATATGGCCATGTTCTGGAGGCAATTTTTCTCCTGACGTTTCGCCTGCATCTATGGCAAGCATCCTCAGAGGTAGTGAGGTCTGTTGGAAGTAGGAAAAATGGGTTTATATATCTGTGGAATGACCAGGGTGAGACAAAGGACTTTTGTCTGCTGGGGCTAGCTGTGAATGTTTCAGCTGATCACCTTGATTTGCAACCCAGTGATTCCGGCCATGAAAGCCTCCGACAATACAATAATATAAATAAATAAATGGAATTTGCACACACCTGATGTCACCAGCGGGGTATTTCCTTGTCAGTTTTATATTAAAATCCATTTTAATTTGATTTTCAATATGTTTCGGTGAAACCTCACAATGCTTTTGCAGAAGCCTATGCTTGTGTGGAACATCGTTTGGGAATTTCCACAGATATATAAACCCTACTTTCCTAGTTTCCAACAGACCTCACCTCATCTGAGGATGCCTGCCATAAATGTGGGCAAAACGTCAGGAGAGAATGCTTCTGGAACATGGCCATACAGCCCGGAAAATTCACAGCAACTCAGTTTGGGAATCACTGGTCTGGACAGACAAGGAAAATCAATCTTCAGCTCTTCTCTCCCTGTTCCCCTAAAACACATGTGAACAGAAGCTGTCTCTTGCCTCTTTTTCATATTCTCTTCCTCTGGCTCCTAAAGGGAAGCAACAACCCTCCACAAAATCCCAAATTTCATCTTTAACTCACCTGCCTGCCTCTGAAATGCCTCCTTTTCCAGGCCCTGGCTGCCTCCAAATTCCTGCTCCAAAGGTTCCTGCCCGCAGCCTGAATACTTTGATTGTCTCCTGCCAAACTGTGACGTCTAGGCCCACTTACATATTCCCTCTAAACATCAACAAATCTCTGTCCCAAGACAAAGTGGCCAATTTATGACTTTGAAGGGGCCCTCTGTGCAGGGATGAAGGCAGCATTAACCACACACTTCAGCTTTAGTTTCACCTTGTAAACTCTGCGGCAAATGAATTATTTTCTCATCTAACATTGGTGGGACCAAGAGGTCAACAAGAGAGGTGAACGTGAGTATAGAGAAGACTCGATCATGAATGAGATTTCTAACCTCTGGACACTCTGTTTCCCTGGCTTTGCAATACGTGTTGCTTCAAACGATACACAATCTATGGGTGTGCAGAGAAAACACCAAACCTCACACACAAAAGAAAAACTAACTTTAAAATCTCCATACAGCTTGAGTATTCCTTATCCACAATGCTTAGGACTAGAAGTGTTCTGAACTTTTGATTTTTTTTTGTATTTTGGAATATTTGCATATACGTAATAAAATTCTTTGGAGATGGAATCTAATTCTGAAAATGGTATTCATTCCAGTTTCATACACATATACTAAAAGTAAATTTATACAGAATATTATTAATAATTTACCAAAAGTTGTGCAAACTTTGTGTACATTGAACCATCAGAAAGCAAAGGTATCACTATCTCAGCCACCCATGTGGGTAACTTTGGATTCTGGAGTATTCTGAATTTTGGAATATGGATAAGGGATATTCCACTTGTATTTCTTTTCTTCCTGCTGAGAGAAGTTATTAATCTGGAAGAACACGTGATTTAGAAGAGGCTGCAGCAGTTTGCTTTCATCCGAGGTGACTGGGAAGGGCAAGATTCTGTCTCTCCTCTTCTGCTAGCTGAGATGACTGAGTGGAAACTACAAGGGTTATCTGGAAACTAAGATTACAAGGCACATAGCTCTTGCGGGGAATTTTTGCGGGGGAAGTTCGTATCACTGCCACGTAGCAGGAAGCCAGCGGAAGCAAACGAGCAGTGCCAGTTGTCAGTAGCTCATCAACTGGCACTGTGGTGAAGGTTAGAGATGAGCATCCTCATCCTAAGATTACAAGGCACGTATCTCTGGCGGGGAATTTTTGCGGGGGAAGTTGGTATCACTGCCATGTAGCAAGAAGCCAGCGGAAGCAAACGAGCAGTGCCAGTTGTCAGCAGCTCATCAACTGGCATTGTGAGGTTAGAGATGAGCATCCTCATCCTAAGATTACAAGACAAGTATCTCTTGCGGGGAATTTTTGTGGGGGAAGTTGGTATCACTGCCACGTAGCAGGAAGCCAGCGGAAGCAAACGAGCAGTGCCAGTTGTCAGCAGCTCATCAACTGGCATTGTGAAGGTTAGAGATGAGCATCCTCATCCTAAGATTACAAGGCACGTATCGCTTGCGGGGAATTTTTGCAAGGGAAGTTGGTATCACTGCCATGTAGCAGGAAGCCAGCGGATGCAAACGAGCAGTGCCAGTTGTCAGTAGTTCATCAACTGGCATTGTGGTGAAGGTTAGAGATGAGCATCCTCATTCCGTTTCCTTCCAAGTACAAAGTTTGCACTGTAATACGCTACCTAAATGCTAAGGATATGAATGCCGCTGCGATTCATCATGAAATCATTTCAGTTTATGGAGAAGACATAATATCAAGATAGCATGTGATAAAATGGGTATGGAATATATTGTGACACCATGAAGAAACTTCGCAGAGCCATCCAAAACAAACGTTGTGGAATGCTGACGGTGGGTCTGCCTCCTTCGTGACAATGCATGTCTGCACACCGCTCACACAACACAAGAGTTGTTGGCTTCATTTGGTTGGGATGTTTTAAGCCACTCCTCTCACAGCCCCGCTCTTGCATTCAGTGACTATCATCTGTTCACTAAATTGAAGGAACACCTGGGTGGAAAACACTTTTCCGAGGAAGACGAGGTGAAAATCGAAGTGATGAACTGGCTGAAAACGGGGGAGGGAAACTTCTATGAGACATCCCACGGATGACAAAATGTATTGAACTGAACGGTGATTATGAGGAAAAATCATAATCCTCGTACTTTTGCACTTTGAACTGCAGCAATTCAGCAAGGAGATGGGAAGAAGAGAGAAAAACTGGGATGCTTCAATGGCATCTGAAAAAATAGTATGACAATGGATTAATCAGGGCTGTCCGACAAACTGGGACACTTGGAGTGCATGATGCATTCATTTTGGACTTTATGTTTTCAATGCAAGGAAGCCGGTACTAAGATAATCTAATGTGAGCCAGTTCCTCAGAGGAATTTGCATCCAATTCTTTCCAATCCAAGGCGCTCCTGGCCGATGCGCTCAGGTTTAGCGTTGTGGTTGGATTCCTAACCTCCATGTTTTATTCCACCGGTTGTTCCTGATCTCGTTGGCTTCTGCTCCTCTTCTGTAATAGATCGCTGACGGCGGCTCGAGGCCGGAATGACTGCAGCCAGCGATGTCCTGCCAGAGTTCTGAGAAATGGGAACAAGGGCTTTCTGCCGCATAGAATGTGACTACTGAATGAATGATGATGAATGATTTTTATTGACTCACCCCCAGGGCCACTGCAATTTCAACATAACATGAAACATCTGTTTACAGGAGGAATGAAAAATTAAACTTCTAAATGTGACTGAAACCTCTTTACTTATTTCATCGATTTCGAACCTGTCCTTCAGCAGGGTTGCTCACATGTCCTCCAGGAAAATGTCTTACCTATAATTTCCTTCTTTCAAAACGATACCATTTGTAAGAAGTGGGGACAGGACAGATAATTCTACATTGGCTTTCTGAAATCTGCTCCTGTTTTAAATTCCTTCTAGTGAGAGCTCAGCATCACAAGTAGTCTTTCTTATTAGATCCTTCGCCTTTTCCTCCTTTCTCTTCTTCGTCGTCCGCTTCCTCTTCATCCACCTCTTCCTCCTCTTCTTTGTTCTTCCTTCTTCTTTTGTTTCCTTTATTGATATGAGTATCCATACCAGCAAAATAGGATGCCATTGCAACATATTTTTTTGCACAATGTAGAACTAAATTATGGAATTCATTGAAGGTGTTTCCAAACTTAAGATGCTTTTAAAGGACTAAATGAGGTGCCCTCAAACCCTTTAAACCAGTGGTTCCCAACGTTTTTTTGACCAGGGACCACTTTGACCAGGTACCACTTGACCAGGAATCACTTGACCACAAACCACTTAACCAGGGACCACTTGACCAGGGATCACTCTGACCAGGAACCATTTGGCCAGGAACCACTTTGACCAGGGATTACTTTGACCAGGGACAACTTTGACCAGGGACCACTTTGACCAGGAACCATTTGGCCAGGAACCACTTTGACCAGGAACCACTTTGACCAGGGATTATTTTGACCAGGAACCACTTTGACCAGGGACCACTTTGACCAGGGACAACTTTCACCAGGAACCACTGTGACCAGGGACCACTTGATCATGGATCACTTTGACCATGGACCACTTAACCAGGGACCACTTGACCAGGGACCATTTTGACCAGGGATTATTTTGACCAGGAACCACTTTGACCAGGGACAACTTTCACCAGGAACCACTTAACCAGGGACCACTTGACCACTTGACCAGGGACCATTATGACCAGGGACCACTTTGACTAGGAACCACTGTGACCAGGGACCACTTGATCAGGGAACAACTTTCACCAGGAACCACTGTGACCAGGGATCACTTGACCAGGGACCACTTTGATCAGGGACCACTCTGCAAAATTAGTACCAAAAGGGTTACAACTTTAGATTTGTTTTGATTATCTGGGGTGTTGATTAAAAAAACTGCGTTGATTAAAAAAACTGCATCATAAAGCTGGTGATTTCCATGTCAGGACTGTTGGGGAATCTAGCTCAGGTTTTAGGTACCAATAAAGGAGCTATCCAAGGTGCTGAAACTATTGGGGAGTAGGCTTATGCACAGATTCGGAGTGGTCGGTTCCCTTCGGCTAATCCGGCTAGTTTGGCTTGGTTGAATAGCTGTAATGGCAAGGGCCCATCCGTCATGTTTTTCCCTTCGTAACAGGATCACGTGGCAGCCAATCACGGCTCCTCCTCCCCTATTTGGCATCACGAGGTGCGCAAAGAGGCTGCCGTGTGCTGCTTGCATGGGGTTTCTCTGTGAGCCCAGTATGTTGAGTCAATTGGAATGGAAGAACACTGAGAAAGCTTCATTTCTGTGAGTTTTTTGGGTGTATGGCCATGTTCCAGAAGCATTTTCTCCTGACGTTTCACCCACATCTATGGCAGGCATCCTCAGAGGCTGCGAGGTATAGTTGGAAACTAGGCAAGTGAGGTTTATACGTGCCATAGATGTGGGTGAAACGTCAGAAGAGAATGCTCCTGGAACATGGCCATACAGCCTGGAAAACTCATAGCAACTTAGTGATTCTGTCCATGAAAGCCTTTGAAAACACATTGTGTCTGCTTCCTTAACTCCATTGCTGAAACCCAGGCTCACTTGCTGGGAAAAAAGGAAAAGGGTCTCAGGAATGGAAAGGGGAGCCTCATAAGTTCCCCATTGCCACCAATGGACTGGATCTAGCTGCATTTTTCGGCTGCGGACCGAAAATGGCTATCTGGCTACCTGCCTGTTTTCAGGAGGCATGCGAAAATTGATACAGGGTGTACCAGAATCCAGCCAGCAGAAATGGATTGAGGTTCAGCCGAAATGCACAAGCCTATTGGGGAGTTGGATGAGTTCAGCAAGATTTAGACTAAAATCTGGATAGATTACGAATCAATAACTGTTGACCACAAGGCGGATGGTGGTGAATTTGTGATTTACCTTGACGAATTGGCTTCATGTAATTCTTGATCTGTATTTTAATGTGTTTTAATGTATTAATGTACTATGATGTTATTATGCTTTAGTTTCTCTGTTGTTAGCCGGTCTGAGTCCCTCCTCGGAGGTCGAGAAGACCAGGTTATAAAAGCTCTAAATAAATAAAATAAATACCCTACTCCTCTATAGCTCCAAATTGACATGGTAGTGATTGCTGTTTGAATGCTAAGGAAAATATAGCTTCTTCTTAATACCATCTCTGGAGGTGATGTCTTCATAATGCAATTAAGAAGCTTCTAAAACTTGGAAATCTTTGTGATTTTTAGAGGGAAATTATTGTCAGCGTGCTGTATGTTTTAAAGTACTAGTCAGGCCACATTTGGAGTATTGTTGATAGGCCTGGATGTCTGAATAAAACTATGCAAAATCATTGGAAATCTACGAGGAAGTGCAGAAAGAACTGGATACGATTAAAGAACCCAGCCTTGAGAGAGATGAGAGCCATCTTATGGATTGTTCAATTGCAATATAAGAGGAGCTTTTTGTGAGTTTTATATCTTCCTATCTCATCGGTTTCAAGTTTTATAAGTCACTCCTGAGTTCCAGATTTGGGGTAAAAGATGGGAATATAACCAAATCAGCAGCAGGGAAGAAGAAGAGGATGTTCAGCTAGAAAAGAGAACGTGGAAGAGAAGACATGGTGATAAAACTACCTTGGACCTTCTAAAAGCTGATTGTCCAGCCTCCTTCCAGCAGATCAGTAGATGAGGATCTTGTTTTTACAGATATATTTGCTTTTTATATTATATTTTAAATGCTGAATTGTAATAATAATTGTTTTAACTGTATTTTGATATTTGTTATGGCATTGAATCACTGCCGATTGTGAACCGCCTTGAATCGCCTTGAGATGCCTCTGGCTGAGAAAGGCGGTATACAAATGCGGTAAATAAATAAGTAAGTAAATAAATAAATATAATAATAATAATAAACCTTTATTTGTACCCCACTACCATCTCCTGAAGGACTTGGTGTGGCTTACAATAGGCTGAGACCCAATACAACAATAAACAAGACAACAATACAGCAATAAATAAACTCAAGCAATAACATTAATAATAACAACACGACGCAATTAAAAACCAATGTCAGGGCCAGATGTAAAGGCTAAAATTTAAAAAGCTGGGCATGACCGGGTGAAATGGATAGATATTTTGGAGAATAGGTAGGGCGTGCAGACAGACCTAGATCTCTAGTAAAGTGCATTTGGGACAAAGTGCTTGGAGTTTCCTATTCTGGGAAGGCACACTGAAACAGCCACGTTTTCAAGCTCCTCCTAAAGACTGCCAACATCTGGGCATGCCTGATATCCTTTGGGAGTGAGTTCCAGAGTCGAGGGGCCACCACAGAGAAGGTCCTGTCCCTTGTCCCCACCAATCGCGCTTGCGATGCAGGTGGGATCGCGAGCAGAGCCTCTCTGGAATATCGACGATATGGTATGGGTTCATATACTGAAATGCGGTCACGCAGGTAGGCGGGTCCCAAACGGTTGAGGGCTTTGTAGGTAAACACCTGCACCTTGTATTGGGACCGGAAAATGAACGGCAGCCAATGGAGCTCCTTAAACTGGAGGGTTGATCGCTCCCTGTAAGGAGCACCAGTTAACAATTTGGCCGCTGCCCGTTGAACCAGTTGGAATTTCCAAGCCATTTTCAAGGGCAGCTCCACGTAGAGTACATTACAGTAGTCTAATCTGGAGGTGACTAAGGCATGGACCACCCTGGCCAGATCCGCCTTCACGAGGTACGGTCGCAGTTGGCACACGAGTCTTAATTGTGCAAAGGCCCTCCCAGCCACCGCCGACGCCTGAGCTTCAAGCGTAAGTGAAGAGACCCGAACTGCAGACCTGTGACTTCAGGGGGAGTGTAACCCCATCCAACACAGGTTGCCACCCTATACCCCGATCCGGTTTACAATCGACCAGGAGGACCTCTGTCTTGTCGGGATTGATCTTCAGCTTGTTCCTCCTCATCCAGACAGCCACAGCAGCCAGGCACTCGTCCAGCACCCGAGGGGCTTCCTTGGAATTAGGTGGAAAAGAGTAGTAGAGTTGTGTAGAGATGGCACCCAACTCCAAAACTCCGGATGACCTCTCCCAGCGGTTTCATGTAGATGTTAAAAAGTATGGGAGACAGAATGGAACCTTGCGGGACCCCACAGGTCAAAGGCCAGGGGTCCGAGTAGGCGTCTCCCAGCTTCACCATCTGGGAACGGCCCTCTAGGAAGGATTAGAGCCACGACAGAACCGTGCTCCCAAGGCCCATCCCGGAGAGTCGTCCCATGATCGATGGTATCGAAAGCCGCTGAGAGATCCAAGAGTACCAGCAGGGTCACACTCCCCTTGTCCAGCTCCCTACGGAGGTCATCCACCAAGGCGACCAAAGCCATCTCGGTGCCGTGGACAGGTCTGAAGCCAGACTGTGATTGGTCCAGGTAATGGATGTCATCCAGAAAGCCCTGCAGCTGAGAGGTGACCACCCGCTCCAACACCTTGCCCAAAAAAGGGAGGTTGGAGATTGGTCTGTAGTTGCTCAACACCGTGGAGTCAAGGGAGGCCTTTTTCAGGTAATAAGTAATACAAGGACTAAATAAGTCCAAGGGTAGATAAGAACTTCCTTTGGGGCTGGTCCTTCAAACAGGGAAGATCACTCTTTATGGTGCAGCACCAAAGAGAGAAAGGAAACAACTAGACAGAGACTTGAAAGTCAAACTACGTATTATCTAAATGCATGGCACAGCTGGTAGTCCAAAATAATGGAAAATTGGCACTTTTATCCTTCTGATTGCAAGATAGTGTTGCTTCCTTTTGTGATAACTTCACCTCCCGTTATGACTATTATCCATTTCTACATTGCTTTCAAAGTTGTAAAGCCCTGGCACAATTCTCATTTGATCTTTCAATTAATCCCATAGGGTTCTTGTAAGCAGAGAAGTGATAGCTTCAGCCAAGGCTCCCCAGTCTTCATCATGGCTGAATTTGGGAAGTTCGTATCTAACTGGGTTGTTGTAGGTTTTTCCGGGCTATATGGCCATGTCCTAGAGGCATTTTCTCCTGACGTTTCGCCTGCATCTATGACAAGCATCCTCAGAGGTAGTGAGGATGCTACCTCTGAGGATGCTTGCCATAGATGCAGGCGAAACGTCAGGAGAAAATGCCTCTAGAACATGGCCATATAGCCTGGAAAAACCTACAACAACCCAGTGATTCCGGCCATGAAAGGCTTCGACAATACATTCGTATCAAACGTCCTCAGCAATGCATTCATGGAAGAAGACTGACTTGAAGCAGTTTGTCTTGGAGAAAGGTGTCTTGAGTAATCGGAGCTGATGGAGAGGACAGGCAAAGAAGAACACCAACTAGGAACCAAGAGCCATACTTAGCAGGAGCGTTTTCTATTATGGAAACTGGCGGTGCCTCAAGCTGTCAAAACCCATGCCAGCTGAATGCTGCTTTTTGCCGTTTGGCAATATGGCATTCTGCTGCCGTCACATTTCCAGTCTCAACAAACAGGCCAGACAAAAGCCTGATTGAATAGCAATTCATTCTGGAGTGGCTAAGAAAAAGTTTTCCTAAGGCATTAACAACAAAGGGCTCATCTACGCCAGGCTTGAGTCAGAATCTGTGGACCATGGGCGGCATGTGGCTCAGCAGGACTGTGAATGTGTCCCTCGTAAACTTACTTAGAGCACTGTAAGTTTTTTTGTAATTTGATTGGAACGGAAGAATCAGAGTATGTTACATCTACTAATATAGGAGTATTATCCATACAGTCTTGCCCCCATCGCCACTCGCTGATTGCCATGGGACTTTGGTTGGTTTGTTTTTATTTTCTTTGGAAGACGCTTGTGCGTAATTTTTTTTAATGTGTGGAGGTCAGTGCACAACTGATCAACACACAGTCTTCACAGAGTGAGGTTCCACTGGTAGTTTAACACAATGACCGTGGCTTCTCAATCTGTCGCAGCCTTCTTCCGCCTTCACAGCCATTGTAACATGTACCATGTTATCCTCCGCCTGCTCCGCCGTTGAGGTCTTTGGGTCTTCGGACTGTGCTTGGTCTGGAACCTCCCCCCCGGCCACTCCTGGGAGTGCACGACTCCAGTTGTTGTGCCCACAGGTTCATCGGAACACGCAAGCCCCCTCACCACGACAAGGTGACAGTCCATCGAGGGAGCTACCATTTCCGCTACCTTGGCAGCCACCTCTCCACCAAAGTCGACACCAAAATACAATACCGCCTGAGCTCTGCGAGCACAGCATTTTTCCGAATGAAGCAGACAGTGTTTGAGGACTGGGACATCCGTAGGGATACCAAGGTGCTTGTTTATAGAGCTATTATCCTCCCAACCCTGCTATATGCCTGTGAGACGTGGACTGTCTCCAGACGCCACATGCAACTCCTGGAACGATTCCATCAGTGCTGCCTCCGGAAAATCCTGCAAATCTCTTGGGAAGACAGGTGGACAAGCGTCAGCGTGCTGGAAGAAGCAAAGACCACCAGCATTGAAGCGATGGTCCTCCGCCATCAACTCTGCTGGACCGGCCACGTTGTCCGGATGCCTGACCACCGTCTCCCAAAGCAGTTGCTCTACTCTGAACTCAAGAACTTTTAAAGGAGATTTAAAGGAGATTTAAAGAGATTTAATTTAGAGAAAGAAAAAAAGTCCTTAAAAATGGACCCAAATGTTATAAAACTTGGTGGGCCAAGAGTGGTAGATGTGCCCTACATGTGTGGTGATTTTCACCACTCTAGTCCTAAAACTGAGGGGAAGGGGAGTCTGGGAAGTCCACCCATGTTGGTCAATCATCCAAAAATGTTTGTTCTTTCGGACCCAGAATGAAAAAGCTCATTCAGAAAGGCGGTGCTCGAAAACAAAAACAGATTCTATACAAATGCACAAGGCTACCCCGGAGGTTATAATGTAGTATGTTCCAAAAGGTTTCGTCATTATTATTTTTATTTGTTTATTTGCTATACTTGTATACCGCCGTTTCTCAGCCTAGCCGGCGACTCAACGCGGTTTACAACAACTTATAACAAACAATAGTATACAGTTTAAAAGCATAAAAACATAATCCACAGTACATATATCAATAAACAATCCAATTCATCTCTTGACTAAAATCGTGATCCAGTTTCGTCGTCCAGATTGCCAGTCCTTCAATCATTACACTTATTGCACTGAGTTAACCGAACGCCTGCTCGAACATCCACGTTTTTAGTCTTTTCCTGAATACCATCAATGAGGGAGCTGATCTTACCTCCATGGGAAGGGCGTTCCATAGCCGCGGGGCCACCACAGAAAAGGCCCTGTCTCTCGTCCCCGCCAGCCGCACCTGTGAAGCAGGCGGGATAGAGAGTAGGGCCCCCCCAGAAGATCTTAGGGTCCTGGTGGGCTGATAGGCCGAGATACGTTCGGATAGGTAAGTTGGGCCAGAACCGTTTAGGGCTTTAAAGGCCAACGCCAGCACTTTGAATTGAGCCCGGTAGCAGATCGGCAGCCAGTGGAGCTGGTGCAGCAGAGGAGTTGTATGCTCCCTGCGCTCCGCTCCTGTTAGTATCATGGCTGCCGAGCGTTGGACTAATTGCAGCTTCCGGGCCGTCTTCAAAGGCAGCCCCACGTAGAGAGCGTTGCAGTAGTCTAAACGGGATGTAACCAGAGCGTGGACTATTATCTCAGGACAAAGTAAAAACAGTCAAACATATTGATAAGAGGCAAAGGTGGGATGGTTTGACATGCCAAGAGGAATGATGTTTATTCGAATCTTACCTGTGCATACACCTTCAGGGCTAATCTTTAGCCATTTTTTGACCAACACCCACCCCGCAAAGTGAGCGAAGCATAAGGTCTTACCTGCAGTCTTGGTATGGTGAGACCATGTGCAGATGTTTTGCAGAGACCTGAAGTCCAGGTTCACAGCATCTCTAATGTCCTCTTTGTCGTTGTGCTAAATAGTAGTTGGCCAAGATCAGAGTCATAGTCCTAGAAGGTAGAGAAAGAGGAACTATGTTATAAAAATGAACTTCAGAAGTCCAAGAAATTTTTATAATAGGCCGCAGATTCCGAGTTTATCTACACCAGGCATGAGCAAACTTTAGCCCTCCAGGAGTTTTGGACTTCAACTCCCACAATTCCTAGCAGCCATGCCTGATCTACACTATATAGTAAAGGTAAAGGTTTTCCCCTGACATGAAGTCCAGTCGTGTCTGACTCTGGAGTGTGGTGCTCATCTCCATTTCTAAGCCAAAGAGCCGGTGTTGTCCGTGGACACCTCCAGGTCATGTGGCTGGCATGACTGCATGGAGCGCCATTACTTTCTTGCCGGAGCAGTACCTATTGATCTATTTTCGAACTGCTAGGTTGGCAGAAGCTGGGGCTATCAGAGGAAGCTCATGCCGCTCCCCGGAATCGAACCTGCGATCAACAAGCTCAGCAGCTCAGTGCTTTTACCCACTGTGGGCTATATAATTATATATAATATAATTGCTATATAATTATCTATATAAATAAAAATGTAATGTTCGTTTGTGGGATTAATATAACTCAAAAACCACTGGATGAATTGACACGAAATTTGGACACTATACCCTTAACAGATCAACGAGTGACCATCACTCATTAAACCCCCCAAAACAGCAGAAAGGACTTAAAAACCCAATAAAGCTAAATGAAGAAAAGCTAAATGATGACACAGAAAAAAAAGGGAAGGAAGAGGGAGGGAGGGAGGGGGGTAGGGAGGAAGGAAGGAAGGAAGGAAGGAAGGAAGGAAGGAAGGAAGGAAGGAAGGAAGGAAGGAGAGAAAGAAAGAAGGAAATAAAGAAGGAAATAAAGAAGGAAAGAGCAAAGGAAGGAAGGAAAGAGGTAGAGAAGGAAGAAAGGAGAGAAAAAAGGAAGCAAAAGAAAAGGGGGAAGGAAGGAAAGAGGTAGAGAAGGAAGGAAGCATAGAAGGAAAGAAGAAAAGGAAAGAAAGGAAGGAAAGAAGGAAGGAAGGAGGGAAAGGAGAGAAATGCGTGGCAAGTACAGCTAGTTTATAATATAATTGCCCTATATAATTAGTGCAATATGGCACCACTTTACTGAGCATCTACGCCGGAATTAATGCAATTTGACCACTTAAATTACCATTTCTCAATGTTATGGAATCCTGCGAGTCGTAGCTTTATAAGATCTTTCTCATTCTCCGTCAACGAGTGCTGGTGTTTCACCAAACTATGACTCCCAGGATTCCACAGCATTCAGCTATGGCAATTAGGGCAGTGTCAATCTGCATTAATTTTACAGCGTATATGACATGAAGACATGATGGCAACAGTCTTGGACAGCAATGGCTCCCAAAGTGACCCATTTAAGGTGGAATCAGGTGTCAAAAAGGGATGTGTTATTGTCCCAACTTTATTCTGCATCTTCATCGCTATGATACATCATCTTGCTGCTGGGAAGCTTCCCACCAGAGTGGAAATCATCTTTCGGACAGATGGCAAGCTGTTTAACCTCAGCAGACTGAAAGCCAAAACCAAGGTTACAACATCTGTTATAAAACTCCAGTATGCTGATGACAACGTCGTCTGTGCAAATTCAGAAGAAGATCTACAAGCCACTCTAAACACCTTCGCAGAAGCATACGAGGAGCTCGGCCTGTTATAGAACATTGAGAAAACCAAAGCGCTCTTCCAGCAGTCACCGGCCAACCCCTTTCCAATGCCAGAGATACAACTTAATGGTGTAACATTAGAAAATGTTGACCATTTCCACTACCTTGGCAGCCACCTCTCCACCAAAGTCAACATCGACACTGAAATACAACACCGCCTGAGATCTGCGAGTGCAGCATTTTTCCAAATGAAGCAGAGAGTGTTTGAGGACTGGGACATCCGTAGGGATACCAAGGTGCTTGTCTATAAAGCTACTGTCCTCCCAACCCTGCTATATGCCTGCGAGACGTGGACTGTCTACAGACATCACATGCAACTCCTGGAACAATTCCATCAGTGCTGCCTTCAGAAAATCCTACTCTCTTGGGAAGACAAGTGGACAAACATCAGCGTGCTGGAAGAAGCAAAGACCACCAGCATTGAAGTGATGGTCCTCCGCCATCAACTCTGCTGGACTGGCCATGTAGTCCGGATGCCTGACCACCGTCTCCCAAAGCAGTTGCTCTACTCCGAACTCAAGAACAGAAAACAGAAAGTTGGTGGACAGGAAAAGAGATTTAAAGATGGGCTCAAATCCAACTTTAAAAACTCCGGCATAGACACTGAGAACTGGGAATCCCTGGCCCTTGAGCGCTCCAGGTGGAGGTCAGCTGTGACCAGCAGTGCTGCAGAATTTGAAGAGGCACGAATGGAGGGTGAAAGAGAGAAACATGCCAAGAGGAAGGCGTGTCAAGCCAACCCTGACCGAGACCGCCTTCCACCTGGAAACCAATGCCCTCACTGCGGGAGAAGATGCAGATCAAGAATAGGGCTCCACAGTCACCTATGGACCCACCAGTATATTGATCTTGGAAGACTATCTCTCGTTGGAAGGCCAACGAGGGATCGCCTAAGTAAGTAAGTAAGTAAGTAAGTGAGTGAGTGAGTGAGTGAGTGAGTGTATATACCCAGAGACAGGAATCCCCTCTCCATTCTTTGGAAGCTTTTAAACAGAGGCTGGATGGCCATCTGTCAGGGGTGATTTGAATGCAATATTCCTGCTTCTTGGCAGGGGGTTGGACTGGATGGCCCATGAGGTCTCTTCCAACTCTTTGATGCTATGATTCTATAATTAGCATGCAACTAAGGAGCAATTTAAAGCTTATGCACCCTCTTTGTTTGCATTTGAAACATATACAATCTCTCGGTGTGTATCTCATTCTACACAACCTGGGCTACAAGCGGTTCCAACCTCATCTTGAGTGGCACAGTCTCAATCTCACTTGCTTTCACTCTGGGAAAAGAGGGGAGGAAGCCTTGCTTGAAAGGCGACTATTGATTTATGAGCACTTCCATTTAAATATCAATCACAGAGAGGACAGATAGGCAGGGTTTCTGTTCATTTCAGCGCTCATTCTTTTGAAAAGTTGATGTGTTTGTTCCATGATGGGAGTTCAGCGATTTCCCCCCTCCCCCGCCCCGGAGGTTGGGATAAATAGACAACTTGTTTAAACAGGGCATTCAAAAGAAAAGATCAAATCTGGTAAAGGGTGTGGGAATATATGTGTTTTTAGTGCTTGGGCAGGAAATAGTCTTAACCCACACCAATCAAACAGAAACCGAAAACAGCTATAGCTAAGGGAGATAGATTATGCCGTAGATAGGGAGATATTAAACCATCATAGAGAAAGAACCTTCTTGGATTAGTCTAATAACTTCAGCTTTATGACAACCCAATAAAACTTTAAGTGGTATTTCCAAGCATTTAAATCACGGTACTGTGAGATGGATAACATCGTTTCATAAGACAGAAAGTAGACCTTGGGGACACACATCAAGCAACGGATTATTCAAAACAGTCCATGAGCAACTCGCAAACGATAATGTTGGACGAGACGTATGATCATACAGTGCAATATTAAGCTAATGCAGTCTAGAGATCCCAAAAGGTAAATATCCAGCAGCTACTTTGTTGTTTGGAGATTCTATGAATGAGAGACCTCCAGGCCATCTTACCAGGAACAGATCCGCTCAAGCCTTGCATACTCAGAGCCATGGCTTCCTTGTTTGAGTCTATCCAACTTTTCCCTCCAGCTCCCCAAGCTTTATATCATATCTTCTAGTCATCTCTTTTCATGGTATGTCCAAAGTAGGATTGCCTCAGCTTAGTCATCTTGGCTTCTAGGGAGAGTCTAGGTTTGATTCGCTCTAGAACAGTGGTTCCCAAACTTTTTTTTTATTATCAGGAACCACTTTCACCAGGGACCATTGTGACCAGGGACCATTTTGACCAGGAACCATTGTGACCAGGGACCACTTTCACCAGGGACCGTTTGACCAGGGACCACTTTGATCAGGGACCACTTTGACCAGAGACCACTTGACCAGGGACCACTAGACTAGGGACCACTTGACCAGGGACCACTTTGACCAAGAACCACTTTGAGTAGGGACCACTTTGACCAGGGGCCACTTTGACCAGAGACCACTTGACCAGGGACACTTTGACCAGGGACCACTTGACCAGGGACCACTTTGACAAGGAACCACTTTGACCAGGGACCACTTTGACCAGGGACCACTTTGACCAGGGACCACTTTGACTAGGGACCACTTGACCAGGGAACCACTTTGAGTAGGGACCATTGTGACCAGGGACCACTTTGACCAGGGACAATTGTGACCAGGGACCACTTTGGCCAGGGACTACTTGACCAGGGACCACTCGACTAGGGACCACTATGACCAGGGACCACCTTAACCAGGATCCACTTTGACGAGAGATCACTTTGACCAGGGACGGCTTTAACCAGGAACCACTTTGACCAGGAACCACTTTGACCAGGGACCACTTTAACCAGGAACCACTTTGACCAGGGACCACTTTGACCAGGGACAACTTTGACTAGGGACCACTATGACCAGGAACCACTTTGACCAGGATCTACTTTGGCCAGGGACCACTTTGACCAGGGACCACTTTAACTAGGAACCACTTTGACCAGGGACCACTTTGACCAGGGACCACTTTGGCCAGAGACCACTTGACCAGGGACACTTTGACCAGTTTTGGACTCTTCTTCTCTGTGTGTGGTTGTGCAAACTGGACAGTGAAAAAAGCCAATAGGAAGGAAATACATTCATTTGATGAGAAGTGATGGCAGAGAAGAGTTCGGTAGATAAAATGAACTGCTGAAAAGACAAATGAAATGGCTCTAGAGAAGTGGTACCCAACCTGTGGGCCGTGAGACCTAAATTAAGGTTCATGGCTCTATATTATTAAATACGGCTTTCAGTGGGTGAGCAGATGGTGACTACTGCATGGCATATGTTCTGTATCACAAACTAGAGTTGATGTGGTCTATCCGATGCAACTGTCTGAATCAGCACCCCAAATAACCAAAACTGAATCTAAAGTTTACCAAAAACTGATTCGTAACCCTGGTCAAGTGGTCCCTGGTCAAAGTGGTTCCTGGTCAAAGTGGTCCCTGGTCACAATGGTACGGGAGTCGTGAGGGGGTTTCAGAGGGGTCGCCAAAGACCATCAGAAAACACATATTTCTGATGGTCTTAGGAACCCTTTTGGCAGAGAAGGCTGAAGATCTCTCTGACTGTCCTCATCCTTGTTGGTGTTGGTGAATGACAACTCCCAGAATTCAAAAACAGCCCTCCCCCCAACGCCACCAGTAGTTAATGCTGGCCATGTCGGTAGTGTGCCAAGTTTGGTGCAGATCCATTTTGGGCTGGGTTCAGAGTGCTATTTGATTATAGGTTAACTATAAATCCCAGCAATTACAACTCCCAAATGTCAAGGCCTATTTCCCCCAAACTCCACCAGTGTTCACATTTGGGCATATTGAGTATTCATGCCAAGTTTGGTCCAGATCCATCACTGTTTGAGTCCACAGTGCTCTCTGGATGTCGGTGAACTACAACTCCCAAACTCGAGGCCAATGCCCAACAAACCCTTCCAGTACTTTCTATTGGTCTTGGGAGTTCTGTGTGCCAAATTTGGCTTGATTCTTTTGTTGATGGAGTTCAGAATGCTCTTTGATTATAGGTTAACTATAAATCCCAGCAACTACAACTCCCAAATGACAAAATGAATCCCCCCCCCCCAACCTTACCAGTTTTCAAATTTGGGCATATTGGCTATTTCTGTCAAATTTGGTCCAGTGAATGAGAATACATCCTGCATATCAGATATTTACATTACGATTCATAACAGTAGCAACATTTCAGTTACGAAGTACCAATGGAAATAATGTTATGGTTGGGGGTCACCAACACATGAGGAACTGGATTAAGGGGTCACGGCATTAGGAAGGTTGAGAACCATTGATATAGAGACTCAGAAAGACATTGCCACCCTTAGTAAAAGCTGGCTCACTGAAATGGTTAAGTCGCTTCAAACATACTTTTCAAACAGCTGAATACCTAAAGACAGAAATGCCTAAACATCTAAGGAGGGGTATTCACTAGAACCAGATTTGAACAGACAGATACAATGGTTAAACATGGAAGATTTAACCAAGTTCCATATAATGAACGATTCTGTATCCGTGGGGCGACAGAGGTAGAGGACATTACACATGTACTGTTTAGTTGTATTTTGTACAAGAAAGAGAGAAATCAATACCTCGGACCATTCATTATACAGAAGACTCACTGGGATCCCCATATCAAAACTACATTCTTAATGGCTGGCCAGAATGCTAAGATAACACACCAAACAGCCCTTTTCCTTCATAAAGCAACACAGCTGAGAACTGCGTATCTGGAGGCGATTGGGGTAAACTGTAGTGGTGATGCAGATATCTGAAGTGGCTTGGGATTGTGTAATAGCTGGTCTATTTTAACCTTTGGGTTGTTGTAGGTTTTTCCGGGCTATATGGCCATGTTCTAGAGGCATTGTCCCCTGACGTTTCGCCTGCATCTATGGCAAGCATCCTCAGAGGTAGTGAGGTCTGTTGGAAGTAGGAAAATGGGTTTATATATCTGTGGAATGACCAGGGTGGGACAAAGGACTCTTGTCTGCTGGAGTTAAGTGTGAATGTTTCAACTGACCACATTGATTAGCATTTAATGGTTTGGAAGTGCCTGGGGAGGGTGGAATCTTTTGTTGAGAGTGATTTGATGTGCCTGATTGTTTACTCTGTTGTTTTGCTGTTGTAATTTTTGAGTTTTTTTTTAATACTGGTAGCCAAATTTTGTTCATTTTCATGGTTTCTTCCTTTCTGTTGAAATTGTCCACATGCTTGTGGATTTCAATGGCTTCTCTGTGTAGTCTGACATGGTGGTTGTAAGAGTGGTCCAGCATTTCTGTGTTCACAAATAATATGCTGTGTCCAGGTTGGTTCATCAGGTGCTCTGCTATGGCTGACTTCTCTGGTTGAAGTAGTCTGCAGTGCCTTTCATGTTCCTTGATTCGTGTTTGGGCAATGCTGCATTTGGTGGTACCTATGTAGACTTGTCCACAGCTGCATGGTATACGGTAGACTCCTGCAGAGGTGAGAGGATCCCTCTTGTCCTTTGCTGAACGTAGCATTTGTTGGATTTTCTTGGTGGGTCTGTAGATAGTTTGTATGTTGTGTTTCCTCATCAGCTTCCCTATGCGGTCAGTGGTTCCCTTGATGTATGGCAGGAACACTTTTCCTCTGGGTGGATCTTCATCTTTACTCTCGTGGCTTGTTCTCGGTCTTGCAGCTCTTCTGATGTCTGAGGTGGAGTATCCATTGGCCTGGAGAGCCCAGTTGAGGTGGTTCAGTTCATCTTGGAGGAGGTGGGGTTCGCAGATTCTTTTTGCACGGTCTGCCAAGGCTTTAATGGTGCTTCTCTTTTGACTTGGGTGATGGTTGGAGTTTTTATGTAGATATCTATCTGTGTGTGTGGGTTTTCTGTAGACGGTGTGACCCAATTGTTGATCTGGTTTGCGGATGACTAGGACATCTAGAAAAGGCAGTCTTCCTTCATTTTCTTTTTCCATGGTGAATTGGATGTTTGGGTGGATGCTGTTAAGATGGTCCAGGAACCTGTTGAGTTCTTCTTCTCCATGGCTCCAAATGGTGAAAGTGTCATCCACATATCTGAAAACTTGAAAACTTCTTTTTTTTTTGCTGTTTCCAGGGCTTGTTTTTCAAAGTGTTCCATGAAGAAATGAGCTATGACCGGGCTGAGAGGGCTCCCCATAGCTACTCCATCTTTCTGTTCGTAGAATTCATTGTCCCACTGAAAGTAGCTGGTGGTGAGGCAATGGTGAAACAGAGCTGTGATGTCTTCTGGGAACCTCTGGTTGATTAGTGCAATGGTGTCTGCTACCGGGACCATGGTAAATAGAGACATCACATCGAAGCTGATCAGTTTGTCATTGGTATTTAACTTGAGATTGCTGTTTTTTTCTATGAAGTGGGCTGAGTCCTTGATGTAGTGTGTAGAGCTGATGACTTGGAGCTCAGTCAAGCTAGGAGCACCATGTGGTCATGAAAGCAAAAAGGGAGCCGGTTATCGGCTCCTGCTTGCTTTTGTGTTAAGCTGATTTTCATACCAGGAGGGGGCTTCCTGTTACGTTGCAGGAGTTGCATGTGACGTCTGTAGACAGTCCACGTCTCACAGGCATATAGCAGTGTTGGGAGGACAATAGCTCTATAAACAAGCACCTTGGTATCCCTATGGATGTCCCGGTTCTCAAACACTCTCTGCTTCATTCGGAAAAATGCTCAGGTGCTGCAACTCCTGGAACGATTCCATCAGCGCTGCCTCCGGAAAATCCTGCAAATCTCTTGGGAAGACAGGCGGACAAACGTCAGCGTGCTGGAAGAAGCAAAGACCACCAGCATTGAAGTGATGGTCCTCGCCATCAACTCCGCTGGACCGGCCACGTTGTCCGGATGCCCGACCACCATCTCCCAAAGCAGCTGCTCTACTCCGAACTCAAGAACGGAAAACGGAATGTTGGTGGGCAGGAAAAGAGATTTAAAGATGGGCTCAAAGCCAACCTTAAAAACTCTGGCATAGACACTGAGAACTGGGAAGCCCTGGCCCTTGACCGCTCCAGCTGGAGGTCAGCTGTGACCAGCAGTGCTGCAGAATTTGAAGAGGCACGAATGGAGGGCGAAAGGGAGAAGTGTGCCAAGAGGAAGGCGCGTCAAGCCAACCCCGACCAAGACCGCCTTCCACCTGGAAACCAATGCCCTCACTGCGGAAGAAGATGCAGAGCAAGAATAGGGCTCCACAGCCACATACGGACCCACAAGAACACTGGAAGACAATCATCCTCGGAAAGCGAGGGATCGCCTAAGTCCTGTTATGTGGTCCCAAAGGGAACAAAAGGAACGAAAGAACGGATGAAATGGAAGAAACGAATTCCACGCACATCTCTAGTGTGTAATTCTCAACCATACAATGGCTGCTGCAACCATTCACCTGCCAAATATCACACATTGGCAGCATGTGTATGAAGGAAGTCACAACCCTCTTCCCCTTAGATGCATTAATGATCTAATGAGCCCAATACTCAATCAGAACACAAATTTATTTGGCTGGAACCTTATTTTTTATTTCATTTTATTATAGTTATTTAGTATCCTTCAAGGACTTCCAGAGTAGCTTGCACCAATTATGGTTTATAGCTTCTTTCTGCTCCGTTTCTCCTGTTTGGAACATTGATGCTCATTGAGGGAAAAACAGAGATTGGAAAATATTGATGGCTTCTCCACACATGATAGGCTTTGGCAAATAAAATGGAATGATCCTATGATCTTTGGACTAAGACTTTGAATCCCCATTCGGACTCAGGCAAGTCACACTCTTCAGCCTCAGAAGAAGGCGATGGCAGAGCCCTTCTGGCCAAGAAAGGTTAGTCTTCAGAGAAGGATCACTTGTAAGTATCTCAAAAACACACAACAACAAAAAGTAATGTCCAAAAATTCTTCCTTGAATGTGTGTGAGCACAAATATAGCACATCTACTATTATGGCTGTTGAACAAACTTCCATTTTCTTAGGATTGGTCAATATCCCAAGAAAGTTAGTAGATATTTCCTCAACAAGAGCTGAGGATACGGAATTAGGAAATGTGAAGATCTCTCAAGTGGTTTACATGGAAGACTATAAAATATTAGAAAGTGACACCCTGCTCTCTCTAGTTAAATAAGTTTCTTTAGAAGAGAAAGAGCTAAACCCCCAAAAGACCCTTTTGTGCAGACTATTGGTTCCGGCCTAGCTTATCTATCCGAATGCATCTCTCCCTATGAATTTTCCAGGAAGTTGAGAAGTTGATATAGTCTGAGGAGGCCCTGCTCTCGATCCCACCTGCTTCACAGGCATGTCTGGTGGAGACGAGCCACAGGGCCTTCTCAGTGGTGGCCCCTCAGCTGTGGAACTCCCTGCCTAGGGATATTAGATTGGCCCCCTCCCTACTGACCTTTCAAAAAAGAGTGAAAACCTGGCTCTTTGAGCAAGCATTTGGATCTTCAGCCTGACCGGATAAACTCAAATTGGAATATGAACTAGGAACGGCTCAGATGATAGAACGGATTTGAACTAGAAGACATTGTTTTAATAATTTTATTGTTATTGCTTTTATGGGTTTTAAATGTATTGTAATGTGTGTGTGTGTGTTTTTGGGGTTTTTTTTGCTTTTAACCGATGTATGTATTTTTATATGGCATCTAATTGTGCCGATTTGTATGCCGCCCTGAGTTGCCTTCGGGCTGATATGGGCGGGATAAAAGTGACGTAAATAAAATAAATAAATAAATAAATAAATAATATCTTTTGGGGTCTGATTCAGATACATTCTGGGCACCACAATTGAAGAGAGATATTGACAAGCTGGAACATGTCCAGAAGAGGGCGACTAAAATGATCAAGGGTCTGGAGAACAAGCCCTATGAGGAGCGGCTTAAAGAGCTCAGCATATTTAGCCCGAAGAAGAGAAGGCTGAGAGGAGATATGATAGCCATGTATAAATACGTGAGAGGAAGTCATAAGGAGGAGGGAGCAAGCTTGTTTTCTGCTGCCCTGGAGACTAGGACGTGGAACAATGGCTTCAAACTACAAGAAAGGAAATTCCATCTGAACATTAGAAAGAACTTCCTGACTGTGAGAGCTGTTCAGCAGTGGAACTCTCTGCCCTGGAATGTGCTGGAGGCTCCTTCTTTGGAAGCTTTTAAAGAGAAGCTGAATGGCTATCTGTCGGGGGTGCTTTGAATGAGATTTTCCTGCTTCTTGGCAGAGGGTTGGACTGGATGGCCTATGAGGTCTCTTCCAACTCTATGATTCTAGGAATGCATGTTATTTGCCTTTATGTACTGCAAGCACCAAGTCCTGGGTATGTTCAAGATTTCTCTGCTCTAGTTTTCCTTCACGGTTACGAAAGAGACAGTGGTTCCAACACAGGAAATACCCATTCCTTTCGGCTAAATTCTGTTCCGGAGAAGGCCACTTTTGAGTGTCTATGGCACCGACTCCCCGCTTTGACAGCAGATGCTTTGTGGAAGATGAAAACCAACTTGGAGTATGACGGAGGAAACAGCAACATTTCCTTTAAGGTGCTATTAAAGAAGCAGCCATCAATCTTTATTAATTCTGGCAGAATGGATTTTCTTTTCACTATTTCCGTGGAGAGAATATGTATTTCCCTACACAGCACGCTTCTCCTGTTGGCTGCTGTCTGCGGCTAAGTGCAACTTCTTCATGGACCTTTGGAAAGCTTGTTGTGCACATGGGATGATGGATTGCAATAATTATCATTCACTTTGAGCCAGAAAACTCCCTTTTCTGGGTCCTGAAGCAGCAGACCAGGATTGACCCATGAAGGCACTTACGCTG
This sequence comes from Anolis sagrei ordinatus, assembly GCF_025583915.1. Taxonomy (NCBI): domain Eukaryota; kingdom Metazoa; phylum Chordata; class Lepidosauria; order Squamata; family Anolidae; genus Anolis; species Anolis sagrei. The sequence goes on from NW_026847771.1 coordinate 38,965,847, forward strand.
TGGCATGATCTGGAGTAATAATAATAATAATAATAATAATAATAATAATAATAATAATACTTTATTTGTACCCCGCTACCAGCTCCCCAAGGGACTCGGTGCGGCTTACATGAGGCCGAGCTCAAACACAACAATATAAGCAATAATAACAGCAATACAAGCAATTAAAAACACATAGACAATAAAAAACAACATTATCAATAAGACAACACATAATTAAAAACAGTGGGAAGGCCAAATGTTATGTTAAAATTGGAAATAGTGCTGGGACATGAACGGAAGGTGATGCTGGTGTTTGTGGAAGGGCATAAGAGCAGACCTAAAGAAATGTAAAGTGCTTTGGAGGACAAAGTGCTATGGGTCATTATTCCGGGAAGGCACACTGGAACAGCCACGTCTTCAAGTTCCTCCTGAAGACTGCCAAAGTTGGAGCCTGTCTGATGTCTTTAGGGAGTGAGTTCCAGAGTCAAGGGGCCACCACCGAAAAGGCCCTCTCTCTCGTCCCCACCAATCGCGCCTGCGATGCTGGTGGGATCGAGAGCAGGGCCTCCCCGGATGATCGAAGGGATCGTGTGGGTTCATATACAGAGATGCGGTCACGCAGGTAGGCAGGTCCCAAACCGTTCAGGGCTTTGTAGGTAAGAACCTGCACCTTGAATTGGGTCCGGTAGATGAATGGCAGCCAGTGGAGCTCCTTGAACAGGAGGGATGACCTCTCTCTGTAAGGAGCCCCAGTTAACAACCTGGCTGCCGCCCGTTGGATCATCTGAAATTTCCGGGCCGTTTTCAAGGGCAGCCCCACATAGAGTGCATTGCAGTAATCCAGTCTAGAGGTGACTAAGGCGTGGACCACCTTGGCCAGATCCGCCTTAGTCACCTCTAGTATGCCTAATTATTACGTAATCCTCAATGTTGCTCTCCAAAGGTATCAATATGTTAGAAAAAGTTTGTCCATATCTGCTGTAATCTAATGCTCAAGTCACGATATCATGCAGGCGACTCCTTAGTAAACATTAGGCATGGGTGGGTACAGTCGTTATCTTCTAAAATCGGAATTAATTTGGAAAAAAATCCCTTTTGAACCTATTTCGAGCCATGCAGGAATAGTGGGAGAAGTAATTCCGAATTTAAACCACTTACCCATTGTTCGGAATTATTTTCGGATGTCTCCCACAGTTATTTTGATTTTTAGAACAATTAAGCAACTTTGGCAAAGCCTCGCGGTTTCCCTTCCCTGGCTGGTGGCGAACGGCGATGCAGTGGGACGAGATGGGCATGGCTAAGAACAGCTCTTCTTGAAGGCCACGTTTTAAAATCTCTCAGTTTCCCTTCCCTGTTAGTTTTAAAATCTCGCGGTTTCCCTTCCCTGGCCCCCAGTGGCCTTCAGGAAGAGCTGTTCTTAGCCACGCCCACCTCGTCCCTCTGCATCGCCCTTCACCGCCAGCCAGGGAAGGGAAACCCCGAGATTTTAAAACTAACAGGGAAGGGAAACTGCGAGATTTTAAAACTGTTTGTTTAGGCTTTCTGACTTTGTCAAAGTTACTTAATGGTTCTGGAGGGAGGGAGGGAGGGGCACCTTCCATTAACGAAGCAAACGAAGCGATTCGGATTTCTGCTATTTCCGATCTTTTTCAAGAAAATTTCAGAAATCATTTCAGAATCGAATCGCCAGTACCCCCTATATACAAAACGAGTTTAGAACCATTTTTTTCTTGATCACCCAAGCCTAGTATTTATTTATTAATTTTATTTAATTTATATACCGCTTTTCTCAGCCCTTAGGCGACTCAAAGCGGTGAACAACATCAATACAAAACATCACCAGACAAGTATAGGGCAATTAAAAACAATTGTAACATAAATCATTAAACATCCGTATAACAATCATTAGCGCCTCAACAGTAAAATCAGAATCCAGTCTCATCATCCATTATTCCGTATTCCTATGTTCAATTACACTGTTTCATCAAATGCTTGTTCGAACAGCCAGGTCTTAATATATACAATGCTAATAGAGGCCGATGGATGTACAATACAGGACTTGAAAACTATGTGGGAAACGGAGTTACAAATCTCGGAACAAGAAATGAGAAATGTGGTAGAGATAATAGGGATGGAAAGGAATACTAAAGTACGAGAAACGAGGAGGAAAATATTGCACAAATGGTATCGCACACCCTGCCAATTAGCATACTACTATAAAGAGGGGAGTAGTCAGTGCTGGCATGGATGCCACCAGAAAGGGCACTTTATGCACATGATGTGGGAATGCGAATATGTACAAGATTTTTGGCAAACTATACAAAATGTGTCAAATCAAATATTAGGACATGAGTGGGTCATAACAAAGGAATTAGCGGTATTAGGGAAAAGAGAGGAAATGGGAAATAAAAGGGAAATAAAAGAAGCAATAATTGAATGTGCACAAGCAGTAATAGTATTAGGGTGGAAAGATAAATCAAAATGGACAATAAATAAATGGTACCATTATATGGTGGAGCAAATGGAATTTGAAATTATGAATGTGAAATTAAATGATTTAAAAATCAATGAAAATCGAATGAGAGAAATGGAAGATAGATGGACAAGGGTAATGAACTATATTATGAATCATTCTGGAGATCAGGTCATAAGAAATAAGATACAAATGCTATATAGCATACAGGATGGAAATGTATAAAGATAAAGAAATAATGATTGTCTCAAAAAGAAATGAATATGTGAAAGATAATAATCCTCATGTTGGTGGTGGGAATTGTAAATGTTTTGTGTGTGCAAAGTATGTATTTTCTGTATTGTAAAAATAAAAAGTTGGGGAAAAAAAAAGAACAGCCAGGTCTTCACTTTCCTCCGAAACGCCAGCAGGGAGGGGGCCGATCTGATATCTGCAGGCAGGGCTTTTCACAGCCAAGGGGCCACCACTGAGAAGGCCCTGTCTCTCGTCCCTGCCAAGCGCGCCTGTGATGCAGGCGGGACAGAGAGCAGGGCCTCCCCAGATGATCTTAGTGTCCTATCCAGTTCATAAGAGGAGATGCGTTCGGAGAGGTAAGTAGGGCCAGAACCGTTTAGGGCTTTATAGGCTAACGCCAGCACTTTGAATTGTGCCCGGTAGCAAACTGGCAGCCAGTGGAGCTGGCGCAACAGAGGAATAGTATGCTCCCTGAGTGCCGCTCCTGTTAGCAACCTGGCTGCTGAGCGCTGGACCATTTGAAGCTTCTGAGCAGTCTTCAGAGGCAACCCCACGTAGAGAGCGTTGCAGTAGTCTATACGGGATGTAACCAGAGCGTGGACTACCGTGGCTGTCATAAAGGATATTTGCCCTCTTATTGCTGTTTATTGTTTTCAGTGTCGTCATCCTTGCTTTTATGGAGAAACTTTTTTTAATGTCTCCGAAACTGTAACCACTTCAGGCTTGGTTATTTGTTCATTCTGTAAACAATGCACAGCTCATAAATGTGTTTTTATCAATTGCACAGTTTGCCAAGGAGCCGAGGACACTGCTTTGATCTGGTCGGCTTGGCTCTATCTAGCATGGGAGCCTTTCCATGCAGTCATCGGGAAAACGACAACACACAAACAAATGTTTTGTAGTGCTCCAGGCAAAACTGGGGGAGTGGGGAGGAGGAGACGAAAAGTCAGCAAAGGGAAGGGAGTTCCGATTCAACACATGGGTTCACTCTTGCCCAGAATGAGAAAATTTGGCAAAGATGCATTCACTTTTTACAAGTTTTGTTTTTAACTACTTCAGAGCTAATAAACCTCTGAACAGACTTCACAGGAAACTGATGTTTATCAAGTGTTAATTACCTTATTTATTGCCAGGATGTTTATGCCAACACTTTACAAGCTATGTCAATAATATAACTGGCAAGGAATGAAAAGAAGACTAAAGGTGCATCCACACTGTTGAACATCATGCCTGTGGAGCCGTGAGAGTTATAGTTTTACAATGTCTTTAGCCTTCTTTGCTAAAGTGTTGCTTCTCAGCAAACATCATCATCATCATATCTATATATATAAAAATGCTCTGTGCATAATGAGTACCTTAAAAACAAAAGAACCAATGAATGAAATCACACCAAATTTGGCAACAAAACATCTTAGAACACAAGGAGTGACCATCACTCAAAAAATTATGATTTTGTCATTTGGGAGTTGTAGTTGCTGGGATTTATAGTTCACCTACAATCAAAGGGCATTCTGAACTCCACTAACGATGGAATTGAACCAAACTTGGCACACAGGACTTCCAAGACCAACAGAAAACACTAGAAGGTTTTGGTGGGCATTGACCTTGAGTTTGAGAGTTGTAGTTCACCTACATCCAGAGAGCACTTTGGACTCAAACAATGATGGATCTGGACCAAACGTAATACGAATATTCCATTTGTTCAAATATGAATACAGATGGAGTTTGGGGGAAATAGACCTTGACATTTGGGAGTTACTGGGATTTAGAGTTCATCTACAATCAAAGAGCATTTTGAACCCCACCAATGATGGAATTGGGCAAATTTCCCACACAGAACCCCCATGGCCAACAGAAAGTGCTTAAGGCCATCCAGTCCAACTCCCTTCACCAAGGCAAGAAAACATAATCAAAGCCCTCCTGACAAAGAGCCATCCAGGCATAGAGATATATAGATATATATTATTCGTACACAGACAGATATAGTATCATAGATTTGAAAGAGACCCCTAAAGAAGAACAATTGTATGTTGCATGTTCCAGAATAGGTAAATCAGACAATCTCCACTTCAACACTGACAAAGAAACAAGAAATACTATTTACCCACAAGCATAAAGAAATTAAATATATTAGAAACCAACACTTCCTCATTCCTTTATTTTCCAGATCACCAGACTGGGCCACAGCAACGTGTGGCAAGGGACTGCTAGTTTCTTATATTTATTTATTTATGCCCCATTTGATCTCTCCCAAAGTGGCCTGACATAAAATCATCAGTATACAATTTAAAATATGCAAACATTAAAACAGAACTTTAAAAATCAGAGTTAAAATCCATCAAAACATATTTAAAGGGAAAAACCACAACATCCTCCAAGATTCCACAGCATTGAACCATGGCAGTTCAAATGGTGTCAAAATGCATTAATTCGATAATGTAAATGCTCCCTAAGTGAGGAATCAATGGCCCCATGTTTGCAAAACCTTACAAAAGCTGTAGGAGTGTCTTGGAGGTCTCTTATTTATAGCCAATCTCAATCAAAGATCACTTGACAGCAATGAAAACAGCAATAAAAACCAAGAAAATATTATTCCACTATTATTAAAGGTAAAGATTTCCCCTTGACATTAAGTCTAGTCGTGTCCGACTCTGGGGGGTGGTGCTCATCAACCAAAGAGCCGGTGTTGTCCGTAGACACCTCCAAGGTCATGTGGTCGGCATGACTGAATGGAGCGCCGTTACTTTCCCACAGAAGCGGTACCTGTTCATCTACTCACATTTGCATGTTTTTGAACTGCTAGGTTGGCAGAAGCTGGGCCTAACAGCAGGAGTTCACCCCGCTTCCAGGATTCGAACCGCCGACCTTTTGGTCAGCAAGTTCAGCAGCTCAGAGGTTTGACTGGCTGCACCACCAGGGGCCCCCTATTAAATAATCATACTAAAATTACTAATAACCATTAATACAGATTATTATTACTAGACTTCTTATTGCTCAAAAACCCAACCAATCAAAAAGAATTCTTAGATAATTTTATCCTTTAGATCCTGCATTTATATGATCATTTGGGTCAACACAGCATCCATACTTCCGTCATGGATGTTTTAGTCCAAAATCAATAAAAAATAGGACAGCAGCAATTAATTAAAAAAAATCTAAATTTTGTTTTATTCTGATCCTACCATCTGCATGTGCATATTTATCTACACACATAAAGGTCAAAATATGTATGTATGCATGTTTGTCTGTTAGTACTGTAAAGGCCACTGCCTGGTGAAGTGGCCTTCTGTGATGTCACCGGATGGGCTGTTGCTAAGTGAAGTGTCCCTCTGTGATTTCACTGGGAAAGGAAGGTGACCTGGGTATAAGGAGAAGGTGAAAGGGAAGAGCCCCAAAGAGAGCCATGTTGCCATGGACACTTTGCGAAGTTGGCCTTCTCCAAGTTGGAAAAGGGAGAATGTAGGCATAGGGTTACAGCCTGTGTTGGATGGGGTCGCACTCCCCCTGAAGACGCAGGTTCGCAGCTTGGGTGTGACCCTGGACTCATCGCTGAGCCTGGAACCCCAGGTTTCGGCGGTGACCAGGGGAGCATTTGCACAGCTAAAGCTTGTGAGCCAGCTGCGCCCGTACCTTGGGAAGTCTGACTTGGCCACGGTAGTCTACGCTCTGGTTACATCCCGTTTAGACTACTGCAACGCTCTCTACGTGGGGTTGCCTTTGAAGACAGCTCGGAAGCTCCAACTACTCCAACGCTCGGCAGCCATGATTTTAACAGAAGCGGAGCGCAGGGAGCATACAACCCCCCTGTTGCGCCAACTCCACTGGCTACCGATCTGCTACCGGGCTCAATTCAAAGTGCTGATGTTGGCCTTTAAAGCCCTAAACGGTTCCGGCCCAAGCTACCTATCCGATCGCTTCTCTGCCTATGAACCCACCAGGACTTTGAGATGTTCTGGGGAGACCCTGTTCTCGATCCCGCCTGCTTCTCAAGCACGGCTGGCGGGGATGAGAGATAGGGCCTTCTCGGTGGTGGCTCCTCGGCTGTGGAACGCCCTTCCTACGGACATTAGACTAGCACCATCTCTAATGGTATTCCGCAAAAAAGTGAAGACCTGGCTGTTTGAGCAGGCGTTCGAATAATTAGTGCAATGATTGGTTAATGAACACTGGAATGGAACAATGGATGACGAATCTGGAACATGTTTTTGATGATGAGACGACAGTGAATGGGTATTGTAGTAACTGTTTATTAATTGTGTAATGTGTTAGGTTGTTACCTGTTTTTATACTGTAGCACTGAATTTTTGCTGTTCGTATTTGTTGTGAACCGCTGTGAGTCACCTTCGGGCTGAGAACAGCGGTATATAAGTAAGGTAAATAAATAAATAAATAAGTAGCTATCCAAGGCATAGGTAAATTTCGGCCCTCAGGCCCTTGTCTTTCCCCCCTCAGCCTCTTAAGCCTGAGGCTGTTAGGAATTGTGGGAGTTGAAATCCAAAATGTGGAATAATGTAAAATAAACCATGTGTAGTTCACGTTTGAACAGCCCTCACACTGCCTTGCCAGAGAAAGAAAAAAATGCCACGCAGGTGAACAGTAAAGAACAAGTAGTTTACTCTTTGCAGTTCAGAACAACAACTCTACTACTCTTTTCCACCTAACTCCAAGGAAGCCCCTTAAGTGCTAGACGAGTGCCTGACCGCTGTGGCTGTCTGGATGAGGATGAACAAGCTGAAGATTAATCCCGACAAGACAGAGGTCCTTCTGGTCGATCGTAAACCAGACCGAGTTATAGGGTGGCAACCTGTGCTAGACGGGGGTCCGCAGTCTTGGGGGTTCTCCTGGATTCTTCACTTACGTTTGAGGCTCAGGCGTCGGTGGTGGCCGGGAGGGCCTTTGCACAATTAAGACTTGTGCGCCAACTGCGACCGTACCTCGGGAAGGCGGATCTGGCCAAGGTGGTCCACGCCTTAGTCACCTCTAGACTGGATTACTGCAATGCACTCTACGTGGGGCTGCCCTTGAAAACGGCCCGGAAATTTCAGATGATCCAACGGGCGGCAGCCAGGTTGTTAACTGGGGCTCCTTACAGGGAGCGGTCATCCCTCCTGTTCAAGGAGCTCCACTGGCTGCCATTCATCTACCGGACCCAATTCAAGGTGCAGGTTCTTACCTACAAAGCCCTGAACGGTTTGGGACCTGCCTACCTGCGTGACCGCATCTCTGTATACGAACCCACACGATCCCTTCGATCATCCGGAGAGGCCCTGCTCTCGATCCCACCAGCATCACAGGCACGATTGGTGGGGACGAGAGAGAGGGCCTTTTCGGTGGTGGCCCCTCGACTCTGGAACTCACTCCCTAAAGTCATCAGACAGGCTCCAACTCTGGCAGTCTTCAGGAGGAGCTTGAAGACGTGGCTGTTCAGTGTGCCTTTCCCGGAATAATTGATTCCATAGCACTTTGTCCTTTACATTTTCTACATCTGCTCGTATGCGCTTTCACAAACACCAGTATCACCTTCCGTTCATGTCCCAGCATATTTCCAATTTTAACTTTACATTTGGCCTCCCCTCTGTTTTTAATTGTGTGTTATTTTATTGATAATGTTGTTTATCTTATTGTCTATGTTTTTTAATTGCTTGTATTGTTGTTTTATTGCTTGTATTGTTGTTGTTTGGGCTCGGCCTCATGTAAGCCGCACCGAGTCCCTTGGGGAGATAGTAGCGGGGTACAAATAAAGTTAATAAATAAATAATAAATGTATATTGTGATCAGTTGCATCAACTCACACAATGTCTTCCTATGAGAGGTTTAAAGTCCCAAAGTCAACTGTGTGTCCAGTAATCTTCTTTCCTGAATCTGCAATTTGGTGATGGATCTGGGCATTGTATATTTTTATCCTGTTTCCCCTTCTGCTCCCTCACCCATATTGTGCTTTAGTAGTTATATTTATATTTTTAATGTACCAAACATACCAAGTTTGTATGAAAATGTGACTCTATTTCCTGTGCTGGTCAATGACCGAAATAAATGATTTGATTTGAGGTTTAAAATGGCTTTTATTTGGTCCATGTAGATAAATTCTTTCAGCAGCTAATGAAGCAAGAGCACACTCCAAACTCTGTCTCTCTCTGCTTCTCTCTTCAAAAACTATCTCTCTCTGCATCTGTATAGCTCAAGCCTGAACAAAAATGTAACAGTAACCAAAAGTCCCAGGCTCAGCCATCTCTCTGGGCATTGCCCAACCAATCAGCTTCATGCATCTTATTTTACAGTTGACTCACACACTGTTGCATGCTCCAAAACAAAACACCTGGAGGGCCGAAGTTTTCCCATGCCTGAGCTATCCCAATGACATCCAGGGCATGATAGGGCTCTTCATACATATAAATATGCATATACATACACATATACAAAGCCCTAATATTATACACTGTGCACATGAAGAAAGGGATTATCATTCGCTAAGTGTGTGTTAAAGAAAATACATTGGTCTCAATGATGTCACAAGATCCTACGCTGTTATCTTGAAACGTATGGCCACATTTGCTTTCCAAATAGGAACCCAATGAGGCAAAACACAAACTGCGGATGCCATTCCTCCTGACTTGTATGTAACATGCTGCCTCGTGCACCAAGCAGCCCCTGCCTTGAAAATTCCATCTTGTAAACTTCATTACCATTATTCTTATTATTTTTCTCCTGCTGTCTGAGATCCAACCCCAAGCCCTTCTCCGTCCTGTTTGCTGCCTCCCCTCCTCCCGGTAATTTCAAGATCCATTGAAATACCAGACAGCGAGCAGCATTAATAGGAGGGTATGGCTGCCAGGTGCATACTTTGGCCAGCCAAACAATGCATGCCAAACCACAGGTATTTTATGAGACGTTTCCTGTTATGAAGATTTTTTTTCCCTGCAGAGATTCTTTGTGATTGCGGGCCCCCACCCTCCCATTTTCCTACTTTTCCTCTCTCCCTTTCCGCTCTCCTTTAAGGGGCTTTTCGTCTTAGGGAGCTGTGTCATGCTACAAAACATCGCTGTTTACATAGCACCATCAAAGTGGGGCCTTTTACAAAGCACATTTCCTTGCAAATACGGGTAAAAGCAAATCCTGTTCCATTCTGAATGTCAAACAAACCAAAATGCCCCTCCGCAAGCCTCTTGTAATGTTTCAAGAACCCCACTTTACAACAACAACAATCGTGCAAAAGACAAAGAGTGAATACCATAAAAATACAATGCAGAACAGAAGAGAGAACTGGCAAAATAAGGCTTTCCGTGGACAGTTCCTGGGAAAAATTAGAGGAAAATTGACAAGGAAAAAACATGGATGTGGCTCACAAATTGAACTTTGAAAAAGGAGATGGAGGGCCTGGTTCCTGCAGTCCAAGAACAAGCCATTAGAACCAATGCCATCCAAGCCAGAATTGAAAAGGTGATGACAGATCCCAAGTGTAGATTCTGCAAGGAAGCAGATGAAATGATGGATCACATACTCAGCTGCTGCAAGAAGATTGCGTAGTTGGACTACAAGCAGACGCACAACACAGTTGCTCAGATGATCCATTGGAACTTGTGCCACAAATACCATCGGCCTGCAACAAAGAACTGGTGGGATCACAAGCCTGAAAAAGTTACAGAAAACGAATATGTCAAACTACTCTGAGAATTCCGAATTCAGTCTGACAGAGTTTTGGAGCACAATACTCTTGACCTCACAATTATGGAAAAAACAACGTATGGATTGTTGATGTTGTAATCCCAGGAAAAGCTGACATGATATGAGGATTTAAAGATCGAACTGCAAAGTCTCTGGCACAAGCCAGTCAAGATGGTCCCAGTGAAGGAGAACTGGATGAAAATGTTTCATAGGTGGTATATGACCCCAGTTAAACTAAATCACATGTACAAGGATGTGTCAAAAGCCTGCTGGAAATGCAGTGAACATGAGGGCAGCTTTTTCCATTTATGGTGGAGCTGTGTAGAATCTCAGAAGTATTGGAAAGATATTTATGAAGAAATGCAGAAAATACTCAATAAAAAATTTCCAAGAAAAGCAGAATACTATCTGTTGGGAATTGTAGACGCTGACATAATATTAGACTCGAATGAAGATATCCTGTTTACGTATATGACAACAGCCGCTAGAATTGTCTTTGCGAAACTTTGGAAACTGAAAGAAATACCAGATAAACTCCTCTGGATAAACAAGCTGAACGAAATTAAAGACATGGATAAATTAACTTTTTTACTAAAAAAGAATACAGGCAACCCAATCAAACAGACCAATTGGTCAATAATTGATGATTATATTGAAACTAATTATAAGGACCTATAACTGTACTGAGGATATAACGATGAGATAAACTGGAATAAGTATAAGACATGGATTAAAGAAAAGACTGAACGGGCAGAATCAGAAGGAAGTCCAACTTTTGTTTGTTTGTTTGTTTTTGTTGTTTTTGTTGTTTTTGACTTCTTGATTTTTGATTTTTGACTTTTTGATTTTCTTTTTATTTTGAGGGGTTTTTTTTCTTTTTTTTTTTTACACGGGGACTATGGACACTACTATATATATATATATATATATATATATATATATATATATATACTTTCTTAATTTTCTTAACTTCTCTAATTTTCCTACTTTTCTATTCTCTTGAATTATTCCCCCACTTTCGCTGTAATTTATAAAACTTAATAAAAATTTATATATATATATAAAAAAGATGGTCCCAGTGGTGATTGGCACACTGGGTGCAGTGCCTAACTTTAAAACCATCAGCGATGACAAAATTACCACCTGTCATCTACAAAAGGCCGCCCTACTTGGGTCTACACGCATTATTCTCCGATACATCATTCAGTCCTAGACACTTGGGAAGTGTCCGACGTGTGATGAAATACAAAAGCCAGAACAGCAATCTTGTTCGCTGTGTACTAATCTTGTTATGTATCAAATAATAATAATAATAATAATAATAATAATAATCCAGACTGACAAAGTTTCGGAACACAATACACCAGACATCATGACTGTGGAAAAGAAAAAAGTCTGGATTATTGATGTCGCCATATTGAGGAAAAACAACAGGAAAAATTATTTATTATTATTTACATCGCTTCTACCCCGCCCTTCTCACCCCCGAGGGGGGGGGAGCCCCCGGTGGCGCAGTGGGTTAAACCCCTGTGCCGGCAGGACTGAAGACCGACAGGTCGCAGGTTCGAATCCGGGGAGAGGTGGATGAGCTCCCTCTATCAGCTCCAGCTCCTCATGCGGGGACATGAGAGAAGCCTCCCACAAAGATGATAAAAACATCAAATCATCCAGGCGTCCCCTGAGCAACGTCCCTGCAGACGGCCAATTTTCTCACACCAGAAGCGACTTGCAGTTTCTCAAGTCGCTCCTGACACACACACCCCTCCGAGGGGGGACTCAGGGCGGCTTACATGGGCAACAATTCAATGCCATAATATCAATACAACAAAATAAAATCAAATACATAGAAAATTAACAATTAACAAAATCACATATTCATATACTAACATAGTCACCTAATCAAAATCACATATCCGTTTCCTATTGTCATAATCCTCAACCGTTATCAAGATCTCAAAATCGAACTGCAAAGGCTCTGGCATAAACCAGTAGAGGTGGTCCCAGTGGTCATTGGCACACTGGGTGCCGTGCCAAAAGATCTCAGCCGGCATTTGGAAACAATAAACATTGACAAAATCACGATCTGTCAACTGCAAAAGACCACCTTACTTGGATCTGCGTGCATCATTCGAAAATACATCACACAGTCTTAGACGCTTGGGAAGAGTTCGACTTGTGATTTTTTTATATGAAATCCAGCATATAGATCTTGTTTGCGGTGACATTAATAATAATAATAATAATAATAATAATAATAATAATATCTTTATTTGTATCCCACCACCATTTCCCCAAAGGAATTTGGGGCGGCTCACAGAAGCACTTCAAGTGCCACATACAGACAATCATGCATAAGTATAAATGCAATGGCACAGGTACAATCAACAGCCCATAAGAATCTCACCAAAAAGTTATAAAAATATAAAATTATAAAATTTCTAAAACGCAGCAGAACCTGCGGATAAGCCGGCTATCTGTCGTAACAGTCAATGGCATGAGCCTTGTCCATCAGATAATATAATAATAATAAAAATAAAACTTTATTTGTGTATGGCCCTATCTCCCCAAAGGGACTCAGGGTGGTTTCCAACATATAGGCAAACATTTAATTGCCAGAAAGAAACCATACAAACAATTGCAACAAAATAAACACATTTGACAATATATTGCCACCTAAGTAAACTTAACAAATTGATAACAACAGCTGAAAACATCATAAAATACAACAAATTCTACTAAAACATACTAAAGATAAAGACATTAACACCAATTTCATTATAGCTCCATCTAGTAGGAATTCAGCAAAACCAATGGCCAGGGTTATAGCCAGTCGCAGCCAATTATAAAGGGCTGGGCAAAGAGCAAGTCAATGGGCCGGGGGAAAGGATAAAGTGCAGGACAGAGTGCTGTCTGGCTAACTGGGAACTGGGCCTGAGGACTAATCATCCATGGACCAATATATAGATATAAATATAAGTTATATGGCAGTTCCTCATAAACATAGTATCATACCCATAGGATTGCATGGTCTGATATCTACAGGTCTTCATACAGATATGCCTGAGTTAAGAAATTACTCCAAAATTGAAAAATGTTCACATGGATAGCTGACACTTTTGCCCTTTGATGGTTCAATGAACTTGTTTCAAGTTCAAAATTATTAAAAGTACAGTATTGTTGTTGTTGTTTGTTGTTGTGCCAGCAAATATGGAAAACACAAGAATGGCCATCAGACTGGAAAAAATCAACTTATATCCCCATACCAAAAAAGGAAAATGCGAAAGACTGCTCAAACTTCCGTACAGTGGCCCTTATTTCTCATGCCAGTAAGGTAATGCTCAAGATCCTGCAAGGAAGACTCCAGCAATACATGGAGCGAGAGTTGCCAGATGTACAAGCTGGGTTTAGAAAAGGCAGAGGAACGAGAGACCAAATTGCCAATATCCGCTGGATAATGGAGAAAGGCAGGGAGTTTCAGAAAAACATCTATTTCTGTTTCATTGACTATTCTTTTTTTTTTTTTAGTAATCTTTATTCTCGTTTTCAACAATTATCAACAACAATTAAACACATTACATGGCAAAAGAGGACATTTAACAAAGACATTTTACAACAAAGGTACATAAGGGAATGGGGAAGGGGGCGAGGAGGGGGGGGACACTGGGGGAAGGATAAACAAGAGGGGGGGGGGGATATAGTTAAAAAGAGATATTGTGACTTCCTAAATAGTCTGCAGGATCGTACATACTCTTTAAAAACCAAACCCTTTTTTCGTCTACATTGATTCCACTGCCATGCTCATCACTGGATTAACGCGGAGTTCTTTTATTTTCTTATTTTCCTATTTTCCTTTAGGAAGGTTTTTACAGGGTTCCAATCTATTGTTCTTTTTGAGCTAGTGTCATATAACAAACTTGCTAGCACATCCATTTCCATTAGGTCTTTGATTTTTAAAAGCCATTCTTCGATGGTTGGAAGCGTTTTGTTTTTCCACTTGCAGGCTAGGGCAATTCGGGCAGGGAGCTTCAGAAAAACATCTATTTCTGTTTCATTGACTATTCCAAAGCCTTTGACTGTGTGGATCATAATAAATTGTGGCAAATAATAATAATAATAATAATAATAATAATAATAATAATAATGTATTGTTGAAGGCACTGCAGACTACTTCAGCCAGAGAAATCAGCTATAGCAGAGCACCTGATGAACCAACCTGGACACAGCATATTATTTGGGAACACAGAAATGCTGGACCACTCTCACAACCACCATTGCAGACTACACAGAGAAGCCATTGAAATACACAAGCATGTGGACAATTTCAACAGAAAGGGGGAAACCATGAAAATGAATAAAATCTGGCTACCAGTATTAAAAAAAACTCTAAAATTACAACAGCACAACAACAGAGAGGAAACAAACAAGGACATCTAATCACCTCTCAACAAAAGCTTGCTCGAGGCACTGTCGGGCCATTATATGCTAATCAAGGTGGTCAGTTGAAACATTCACACCTAGCTCCAGCAGACAAGAGTCCTTTCTCTCACCCTGGTCATTCCACAGATATATAAACCCTTTTCCCTAGTTCCAACAAATCTCACTACCTCTGAGGATGCTTGCCATAGATGCAGGTGAAACGTCAGGAGAGAATGCCTCTAGACCATGACCATATAGCCCGAAAAACCTACAACAACCCAATAATAATAATTATAACACTTTATTTGTACCCTGCTACCATCTCCCCAAGGGACTCGGTGCGGCCGAGCCCACAATATATCAGCAAAACAACAACAACAGCAATACAAAACAATAAAATGAAACTCATAAACAAAAAACAAGCAGTAAACATTAACAATAGCACAACAACGCTTAAAAACCTATGGCTGGGCCAAATGTAATAATTAAAATTTTAAAAATAATGCTGAGCATGACCAGGTGAAATATATAACTAGGATAGAATTTCGAAGAGGAAAGGGCATGCAGGCAATCCTAGATAATTGATAAAGTGCATTTAGGGACATATTGCTGGGAGTTTCCTTATTCTGAGAAGGCACACTAGAACATCCATGTGTTCAGGCTCCTCCTAAAGACTGCCAGAGTTGGGGCATGCCTGATGTCCTTGGGGAGTGAGTTCCAGAGTCGAGGGGCCACCACCAAGAAGGCCCTCTCCCTCGTCCCCACCAATCGTGCTTGCGACGGAGGTGGGAGTGTGAGCAGGGCCTCTCCAGATGATTGAAGAGATCGTGTGGGTTCGTATACAGAAATGAAGTCAGGAAGGTAGGCGGGTCCCAAACCGTTTAGTTCTTGGTGGTATGGGCATACCAAATCCTTATCTCTCTCCTGAGGAATCTGTATAAGGACCAAGTAGCAACAGTAAGAACTGACCATGGAACAACAGACTGGTTCAAGATTGGGAAAGGCGTACAGCAGGGTTGTATACTTTCACCCAACCTATTCAACTTGTATGCAGAACACATCATGCGATGTGCGGGCTTGACGAATGCAAGGCTGGGGTAAAAATTGCTGGAAGAAACATTAACAACCTTAGATATGCAGATGACACCACTTTGATGGCCGAAAGCGAGGAGGAGCTGAGGAGCCTTCTAATCAAGGTGAAAGAAGAAAGCGCAAAAAAAAAAAAAAGATTATGGCAACAATAATGATTGACAACTGGGAAATAGAGGGAGAAAACGTGGAGGCAGTGACAGACTTTGTATTTCTAGGTGCAAAGATTACTGCAGACGCAGACTGCAGCCAGGAAATCAGGAGACATTTCCTTCTTGGGAGGAGAGCAATGATCAATCTTGATAGAATTAAGGAAGTGGTCTGCAAACACTTAGAAAGGAATGTGGTCATAGCTAATAGTCAACATGCATTTATCAAAAACAAGTCATTCCATACTCATCTGATTTCTTTTTTCGACCCGCCGGGTGGGGAAAACGCTCAAATTTTTGAAAAATAGTGACATCTTCCAAACATGACCATTTAAAAAAAATTTGGTGTTTTCCGACCCGCCGGAATGCCGTGGATGAAACATATCTGGATTTCAGGAAGGCTTTCCTTTGACAAGGTCCCATATGACGTGTGGCTCGAGAGCAGTATGTGTGAAAAAGATCTAGAGATATGGCAACAAAGATCCGCATAGTTAAAGCAATGGTGTTCCCTGTAGTCACCTACGGATATGAGAGCTGGACCATAGGGAAGGCTGAGCGAAGGAAGATAGATGCTTTTGAACTGTGGTGTTGGAGGAAAGTGCTGAGAGTGCCTTGGACTGTGAGAAGATCCAACCAGTCCATCCTCCAGGAAATAAAGCCTGACTGCTCATTGGAGGGAAGGATACTAGAGGCCAAGATGAAGTACTTTGGCCACATCATGAGAAGAAAGGAAAACTTAGAGAAGAGTATGATGCTGGGGAAAATGGAAGGAAAAAGGAAGAGGGGATGGATGGGATCCTTGAAGTGACTGGATTGACCGTGAAGGAGCTGGGGATGGTGACAACCGACAGGGAGCTCTCAAGTGGACTGGTCCATGAAGTCACAAAGAGTCGGAAACGACTGAACTAGCGAACAACAACAAAAAAAATCAGGAGGGAAAATCTGAATTCTAAAACACTTCTGCTCCCAAGCATTTTGGACTGATGGCTGACTTAAAGGCACACAAGTAGAAAGAGAAGGAGAATGATAAGAAAGAAGAGCAGATGTAAGAAATCCTATCCCAAAAGAATTCAGCAAAAGCCGGTGAAGGAAGAGGCGTAGAGAAGGCGGAGGAGTGGAAGTAAGATTAGAAAAGGAAGGAGATGCTTCAGAGATAAGGAATGGTTATAAAACGGGGAGGATGGTTATAAAACAGAGCGATTGCTCAGCTTTAGAGACAAAGAAAGACAGGAACACTGTAATATGCATAATTAGAAGAAATTGCCTTTCAATCTCCAGGGACATTCTAACAGACTAAAATGAAATGTGGGAGCAAGCCAAGGTTGAAGAAAGATATGATTGAGAGGTACTGAGAAAAAGATAGCATTGAAGAAAGGAAGGATGTCTCAGAAATTACAGAGAAAGCGGAGAAATAATTTCGGAACCACTGGCAATCATCGTTGAGAGTTCTTGGAGAATGGGAGAAGTCTCATCAGATTGGAGGAGGGCAAATGTGGTCCCGATTGATCTTCAAGAAGGGAGAAAAGGACGACTCCAACAATTACTGCCCGGTCAGCCTCACGTCGATACCAGGCAAGATTCTGCAAAAGATCATTAAGGAAGTGGTCTGCAAACACTTAGAAAGGAATGTGGTCATAGCTAATAGTCAACATGGATTTATCAAAAACAAGTCATGCCATACTCATCTGATCTCTTTTTTCGACAGAGTTACATGCTGGGTAGATGCAGGGAATTATATATTATTATTATAACTTTATTTGTACCCCGCTAGCATCTCCCAAGGGATTCGATGCGGCTTACAACAGGCCGGAGCCCACACAATACAACAATACAGTACCTAGCAAATAAAACAGTTAAGCAAGAACAATAACAATAGCAGTACAACAAGACATTATTAAAACTGAGCCGGCCAGAGTAGGGGTACAGGATTAAAAGTGCTGATGTGTCGGAGGGATATGGGATTATAATATAAGTGCGGTGTGCGGTGTGCAGTGATCTTGGTTCTAACTAAAGTGCTTCTGGGATTTGGTACTGGGGTTTCTAGTCTGAAAAGGCACATTGGAACAGCCAGGTTTTCAATTTCTTTCTGAAGACTGCCAATGTAGGGGCTTGTCTGAGATCTTTCGGGAGGGCATTCCAGAGGCGGGGGGCCACCACAGAGAAGGCCCTGTCTCGTGTCCCCACCAAGCGCGCTTGTGACGCGGGCGGGATCACGAGCAGGGTCTCTCCAGATGACCGGAGTGAACGTGTGGGTTCGTAGACAACGATACGGTCACGCAGGTAGGGTGGTCCCAAACCGTTCAGGGCTTTGTAGGTAAGCACCTGCACCTTGAATTGGGCTCGGAAGATAAACGGCAGCCAGTGGAGCTCCTTGAACAGGAGGGTTGACCTCTCTCTGTAATGAGCCCCGGTTAACATCCTGGCTGCTGCCCGTTGGACCAGTTGGAATTTCCGAGCCGTTTTCAAGGGCAGCCCCACGTAGAGCGCATTGCAGTAATCCAGTCTGGAGGTGACTAAGGCGTGGACCACCCCGGCCAGATCAGCCTTAGCGAGGTATGGTCGTAGGTGGCGCACAAGTCTCAGTTGTGCAAGATGAAGCCGTGGATGAAGCATATCTGGATTTCAGGAAGGCTTTCCTTTGGCAAGGTCCCATATGACGCGTGGCTCGAGAGCAGTATGTGTGAAAAAGATCTTGGAATCCTCGTGGACAAGAAGTTAAACATGATCCAACAATGTGATGCGGCGGCAGGATTTTGGCCTGCATTAATATGAGTCTAGTGTCTAGAATCATAGAATCAAAGAGTTGGAAGAGACCTCATGGGCCATCCAGTCCAACCCCCTGCCAAGAAGCAGGAATAGTGCATTCAAAGCACCCCACAGATGGGCCATCCAGCCTCTGTTTAAAAGCTTCCAAAGAAGGAGCCTCCACCACACTCCGGGGCAGAGAGTTCCATGGCTGAACGGCTCTCACAGTCAGGAAGTTCTTCCTAATGTTCAGATGGAATCTCCTCTCTTGTAGTTTGAAGCCATTGTTCCGCGTCCTAGTCTCCAGGGAAGCAGAAAACAAGCTTGCTCCCTCCTCCCTGTGGCTTCCTCTCACATATTTATACATGGCTATCAAGTTTCAATTCTATCATTGGTGGAGTTCAGAATGCTCTTTGATTGTAGGTGAACTATAAATCCCAGCAACTACAATTCCAAAATGACAAAATTGGGCGTATTGGGTATTTGTGCCAAATGTGGTCCAGTGAATGAAAACACATCCTGAATATCAGATATTTACATTATGATTCATAACTGTTGCAAAATTACAGTTATGAAGTAGCAATGAAATAATTTTATGGTTGGAGGTCACCACAGCACGAGGAATTGTATTAAGGGGTCGCGACATTAGGAAGGTTGAGAAACACTGCTCTAGGAATTCCTAGGTTCGCCAGAGCAATTCTATGGGCAGCGTCGGGTGAATGTTGACCATCGAGTCACAATAGAGAAACCAGCAATTCCAAGAGTGAACACATTAATAAAATCCACAAATCATCAACTCTTCACAAGCAAAACCTGCAAATGTAAAGCGTTGACAGTATACGGTACCGTAGATCTGAAAATTCAAAGGTGAAATAAGGATCCTACTCCACGGTCATGGAGCCACTAGATGGCAGGCTTTAATACCTGGCCCAGGAGGCGATTGCTCTGCAAAGAGAACTATGGTAGGACGGGAGAGATATTGGGATTCCCTTCTCTACAATAAAGGAATGTAGAAGCTTGCCTTTTTGTATTACGATGTCTCTGAATCTCCTTCATGGCTGCCACTGAGTTGGTCGCAGTCACTACTGCACTGAATAACTTGCCAGATCTCTAGCAAAAAGTTGGAATGCAAAGCAGCAAGAGTTGCCTGGTATCACTCCAAAAGGTTAATTGACCATGAGAGGCAGAAAAATCAAAGGCCAGTGCGATGCTAAGCTGCTCTGAACGTCAAACTCACTTTCCATGTTGGAGAAGATAATTGGTTCTGCTAAAGCTACTCTCGTTCTTTCTTGAGGCAGACAGGGAAGGTAGAGAGGAGGGATGGACCACAGTTGGAAAGGTGCATGAAACAATCCTCTTATAAGGACAGGTTTTGATTTACAAACCCTGAACAGATTGCATACAACAAATATCCTTTACAGCAGGCATGGGCAAATGTTTTAACTTGGAGACCGCATGGCGGGCCAGAGTGGGCCGGGTGGGAGGGAGTTTGTGCAGTCACACCTAGGCACTTTAAGGTTGAAACTATGATGTGCTTCTTTCTTTAGTCGGGTGGACTGCGGGGGCCTTACTTTGAAGCTCAGGAGTCCCAGCAACTAAGACATCTCCAGATTGAACATCAAACAAGATTTTTATTTTCTCAAAGTCCTTGACAGGCTTGGCACAACTTGTTGAAGTTACAAATACAAACAGTCAACTTATAAAATCATGTGGATGTTCCTTTCTTACTTTTCCCTTCAGCTGCTGAGTTAACTTCTTCCAATGGTGGAGAAATCCTGGAATACTCTCTACCCTAGCCCTGAGTTGCTATACTAGAAAGAGCAGGTCTTTCCCTATCTAAACTCAAAGCTAGCTTGGAAGCGAAGTAGTTAGAGCAGTGATGGGCAACCTTTTGAGCTTGGTGTGTCAAAGTTCACCAAAAAGCAAGCATTACTTCAGTTGGGTGTCACTTCGAGAGAAAAAACCCTACAATTTTGCGATATTTACAGTTTAAATAACAAAAATGTATAATAATAATAATAATAATAATAATAATAATAATAATAATATATGGCGGGAAATTGCACCCGTAACTCAGACTCTCGCCTCTCCCAGCTCCCTCCTTCCCTCACTTTTCTCAGTAATGATGGTCACTTAGAAATCCACAACACCCCAGAACAGTAAATTGGATGATGGTTGCTGTGATTATGTGGTTGCTGGTGATGGAGATCACAGGGCTCCCAGAGATGTGTCCCCCACGGCATTCTGCTGCTCCCTGCTACCCCGGCCGGAAGTGAGGCCAAAGATTCCCTAACGGCCTAACTGGAAGTTCCAGAACTAGACGCTAAACTACTGCAAATGTTTTATCCTTGGCTTCTGCACCTGGCCATGCAGGAGCCAAGGATGAAATGTCCTTCTTGGGATGCAGACCCAAACTTCTCTGTATGCAGCAGCGTGCAGCTGTGTGTCATCGAAAATGTCTACGTGTGTCAGTGCTGACACGCATGTCATAGGTTTGCCATCATGCAGTTAGAGATTCTTCCAATGGCAGAAAAATCCTGAGAAATTCTCTGCCCTAGTGCTGAGTTGCTATTTTAGAAAGAGCAGGTATTTCCCTACCTAAACTCAGAACTAGTTTTAAAGGCAAGAGGTTAGTACTTATGATGGCTTGTCTGAGCTGGTCTGGCTTGACCACAAGCACATCTGAGTCTTTTGCTATATGGTGGAAGGCAGAAGAGCTTCTCAAAATGGAGATTTCATCCCCAGGAAAAGGGGCGGTCTCAAAATCAAAAGATACTTTTGCAAGCCAACAGCAGCAAAGGCTTTGCAGSCTGACTTCAAGCCTCTGTTAATGGTTAACTATCAGGGTGTTGCTGAGTCTGTAACAACCCTGGAAAAAATGCAAAAGGGGTGCTATTTCCTACAACTATGGGGCAATACAAATCAAACTCCTGGGAGACTGAACGGGGTTCTTCCCAAGCCCCCTTCCTACCCCATCCCCCCYTTTCTCTTCTCTTTCGGAGGCAGAAAGTGAAGGAAAGATGGAAAACGTTTGGATCCCAAAAGGGTTGGCCTTGGTCAGGATGAGATGGTGACCAGGAGWGAAAAGTATATCCATTAGACCCCATATTGCCTACTCCTGATACAGAATCCTAGAGCTGGAAGAGACCCCCAAGGGCCACCCAGTCCAACCCCTTGCCATGCAGGAAGGCACAATCAAAGCACTCCCAATAGACAACCTCTGCGGAAAAGCCTCCAGAAAAGGAGACTCCACCACACTCCCAGGCAGCCTATGCCACTCCAGGAAGTTCTTCCTAATATTTTTCGTCGAAGGCTGAGGGGAGATATGATAGCCATGTATAAATATGTGAGAGGAAGCCACAGGGAGGAGGGGGCAAGCTTGTTTTCTGCTTCCCTGGAGACTAGGACACGGAACAATGGCTTCAAACTACAAGAGAAGATTCCATCTGAACATGAGGAAGAACTTCCTGACTGTGAGAGCCGTTCAGCAGTGGAACTCTCAGCCCTGGAGTGTGGTGGAGGCTCCTTTTTTGGAAGCTTTTAAACAGAGGCTGGATGGCCATCTGTCAGGGGTGATTTGAATGCAATATTCCTGCTTCTTGGCAGGGGGTTGGACTGGATGGCCCATGAGGTCTCTTCCAACTCTTTGATTCTATGATTCTATGTGTCTTTCCCTGCCATTTGAACCCATTGCTTCCTTGTGCCCTGGTCTCCAGAAAAGTCAGTTTCCCCCCCCCCTCCTCAATGGGACACCCTTTAAATCTTGAAACATGGTTCTCGTGTTCCCTCTCTACCTTCTTTTCTCCCAGCTAAACATCCCCAGGAGGAAGGAAGGAAAGGAAAGAGAAGGAAGGAAAAGAGAGAGGGAAGGGAAGGGGAGGGAAGGGAAGGGAGGGAGGAAGGAAAGAGAGAAGGAAGGAAGGAAAGAAGAAAGGAGAAAGAGAGAGAGGGAAGGACAGAGTGGAAGGGAAGGAAGGAGGAAGGGAGAAAGAGGGCAGTAGAAGGAGGGAGGAAGGAAGGAGGAAGGGAAGAGAAGGAAAGATAGGATGGTGTGTGTGTGTGTGTGTGTGTGTGTGTGTGTGTGTGTGTGTGTGTGTGAGAGAGAGAGAGAGAGAGAGAGAGAGAAGGGCCTGAGAAAAGAGCCCAAGGAGTCGCATTCAGCCCCCAGGCCTGGGTTTATCCATACCTGCCTTACAGTATATGTTAATATGCCTTCTGGGATAGTTGGCGCTTTTGGTTTTCTAATGAAGATATAGAGGCATTTCCCAAGTTACAAGCATCTGACTTACAAACGACTTCTAGTTAAGAACAGAGATAAGACAACAGGAAGTGGGAGAAATATGCCTCTTGGAAGGAAGGGAAATCCACCCCTGGAAGAATTATTATCATGGGGAAAAGATGTCTGCACTGAAGCTTTATGTCCAATCCTTCTTTCCACAACAAGCTAAGTTTTTTCAAAATCCAATTCTCACAGGGACAGAAAGTGAGGTGAACACTTCCGAACAGGGGCGCAGTCAGCAAAACAAACACAACAAGGGTGTTGACTCTTCCCTATGCTATACAAAGCATGCATGCATCTATCCATCTATCTATCCATCTATCTATCTCAGCCTGAGCTCTGCAAGTGCAGCATTTTTCTGAATGAAGCAGAGAGTGTTTGAGGATCGGGACATCTGTAGGGAGACCAAGGTGGTTGTTTATAAAGCTGTTGTCCTCCCAACCCTGCTATATGCCTGCAAAACATGGACTGTCTACAGATGTCACACTCAACTCCTGGAACAATTCAGCGTTGCCTCCAAAAAATCCTGCAAATCTCTTGGGAAGACTGGCAGACAAATGTCAGCATGCTAGAAGAAGCAAAGACCACCAGGACTGAAGAGATGCTCCTCCGCCATCAACTCCGCTGGACTGGCTACATTGTAAAAATGCCCGATCACCATCTCCCAAAGCAGACTGTAGCCAGGAAATCAGAAGACGCTTACTTCTTGGGAGGGGAGCAATGTCCAGTCTCGATAAAATAGTGAAGAGTAGAGACATCACACTGGCAACAAAGATCCGCATAGTTAAAGCAATGGTATTTCCCTTAGTCACCTACGGATGGGAGAGCTGGACCATAGGGAAGGCTGAGCGACGGAATATAGATGGTGTTGGAGGAAAGTTCTGAGAGTGCCTTGGACAGCGAGAAGATCCAACCAGTCCATCCTCCAGGAAATAAAGCCCGACTGCTCACTGGAGGGAAGGATACTAGAGACAAAGTTGAAGTACTTTGGCCACATCATGAGGAGACAGCAAAGCCTAGAGAAGACAATTATGGGAAGGTAAAAGGAAGAGGGGCCGACCAAGGGCAAGATGGATGGGTGGCATCCTTGAAGTGACTGGACTGACCTTGAAGGAGCTGGGGGTGGTGACGGCCGACAGGGAGCTCTGGCGTGGGCTGGTCCATGAGGTCACGAAGAGTCAGAGACGACTGAACGAATGAACAACAACAAGTCAAAAACAGGAAATGTAATGTTGGTGGACAGGAAAAGAGATTTAAATATGAGTTTAAAGCCAACCTTAAAAACTGTGGCATAGACACAAAAACTGGGACGCCCTGGCCCGTGAGCACTCTAACTGGAGGTCAGCTATGACCGGCAGTGCTGCAGAATTTGAAGAGGCACAAATGAAGGGTGAAAGGGAGAAACGTGCCAGGAGAAAGGTGCATTAAACCAACTCTGACCAGGACCGTTCCACCTGGAAACTGGTGTCCTCACTGTGGGAGAACATGGAGATCAAGAATAGGGCTCCACAGCTACCTACAGACCTACTGCCAAAACACTACACTTAGAGGACCATCATCCTTGGACTATGTCTGATCGCCTATCTATCTATCTATCTATCTATCTATCTATCTATCTATCTATCTATCTATCTATCCACACACTGTATATATATTTGACTGGAGTTGCAGTTAAAACATGTACCAGTTCTGACTTATATACTAATTCAACTTAAGAACAACACCACAGAACCGATAAAGGAAGCTGATGCTGTCATCATTGCTCAGTTTCGACAATGAATGTCATGTGTAGACTGGCTTTTACTGTTTGTTAACAGATAAAGGACTATCTGCAAGTCAGTGAGACGTTCCAAAGAGTGAACCTGAAAATGCAAATGTTGTGTTGTGCAGAACTGTAGGCCCTTCCCATAATATGTTCTCATCCTCTCTAACGTGTGCTAAGGGTCGGCCAAATCTCCGCTGGGTGGGTGGTCTGCTATTTGGGTCACAACACAGAAGCCGGGACTCCTGATCCAACTGTGCTATTTTGCTTAAGCCTCTTTCTCTAAACCATGCGTTGATTAATTTCAATTGCGGTCAGATTGAAGTTCATTTTAATGATCTATGGTGGGCTTTATGATATTTTCTGGTTTTATGATGTTTTCCAGCTTTATAATTATATTGCATAAAATGGGAGCTTATTTGTGTTGTAACCAGGCCTAGCCTATTGGAGAGGCAGCAGAGACATTTAATAAGCCTGTATAGCTTTGTGGATTATAATAAAAAAATGCAAACAAACCAACGGTCAAGGAAAAAACAAGAATATCCACTTTGTCATACTTGCCTCTCTATATCTCTAAGGTGAAGGGGCCTCCATAGCTTCAGCAATGCTCTTGTTTTGGCAACAGGACAAACACAAATATGTGACAGAGGTAATTATGGGGGTCAAATACCCAAAATGCACCCAATCTGTGCTGTCACACACTGGACTTGTGAAAGAGTCTGTAGACAGGATGTGTTTTCTGAATGCCCAACAGGATGCCGGGGGTGCCTCGGCTGAGAGGCCTTTTGGATTTCCCCACACAAAGTTCTTTTAAAGACTTAGAAAGTTCAACAAAGTTTTTATTGTTGCTTAAATCTTCAATAAATCAAACAAATACTTCAAGGTTTTGAATCAACTGGTGGCTTGCTTAAATCTTGTCCACAAGGGACAGGCAACTTTCTTCACAAACTGTTTCTTCCTTCTACATGGGAAATCCTTGACCCCTCCCTGGGCAATCTGACTTAAGCTCCGCTGGCGTGGGCCCCTACACCCGGTCCAAATTGCATTATGGCTGCCGCGAGTGGTCCTTACCAAACAGAGTCATTTAGTAGATTTCCAAGAGGAAAGAAGGCTTTCAATTAAAACTGTGGAGCTGTATTTCTCCAGCAAAGAGCTGGCTGTAGAGTTGTGGAACTAAATTCCCCAACAAAGGCTATGCTGTAGTTCTCTGTAGAGCTGTGGGACTGGATCCTCCCAGCAAAGCTGTAAAAGACATGAAGAATCAGGTGGAACTGATTCATGTCCTGTACGAAAGGCTTCTCTGTGTGAACTGAATTAGAGGTCCCCCTTTTCCCTCCTTAACCCAGAAAAAGGGGCGGAACTAAAGAACATAATGATAATTGATGGGTCATTGGCCCTATTATTGCAAACCAAGGGAAGCCACCTTATTGCAAAATGCATGGAATTTGGAATACATGCAAACACTCAATAGAAAGGAAAAGAAGTTGGAGCTCCTGGTACAGTACCAGCACACGATCCAATCTGATTTTGGAAGCTAAGCAGGGTTAGAACTGATTAGTATTTGATGGGAGTTCATTAAAAAATACCAAACAGTGTAAGCTATATTTCAGAGAAACTGCCACCCCCCCCCCCAAACAAAAAACAAAACAAAACAAAAAACAGCTCTTGTCTAAGAAAGCTCTATGAAATTCTTGGAGTCTGTTGTACACCAGAGCAGGAACACCTCTGATCTTAAACACCACAGCAGCTTGGTAAAATCAGCAAGCAGTTTATTGTAGAATATATGTAGGCAAAGCAGTAAAAAAAATAACAAAACAGTAAAAGTCCAAAATCCAAGATAGACCATAAGGTTCAACGGGAAACCAGATCCATTAGTACATAGAAATCTATGAAGTAAGGCACTTAAAACCACTTAAAACC
This sequence comes from Anolis sagrei ordinatus, assembly GCF_025583915.1. Lineage (NCBI taxonomy): Eukaryota > Metazoa > Chordata > Lepidosauria > Squamata > Anolidae > Anolis > Anolis sagrei. The sequence goes on from NW_026847771.1 coordinate 38,992,558, forward strand.
ACGAAACAAAACAGCAGGAACATCCCATAGGCAATAACAAGTCATGGATTTATCAAAAACAAGTCATGCCAAACTAATCTGATCTCTTTCTTCGATAGAGCTACAAGCTGGGTAGATGCGGGGAATGCCGTGGATGTAGCGTACCTGGATTTCAGTAAGGCCTTCGACAAGGTCCCCCATGACCTTCTGGCAAGGAAACTAGTCCAATGTGGGCTAGCCAAAACTACGGTGAGGTGGATCTGTAATTGGTTAAATGGACGAACCCAGAGGGTGCTCACAATGCTTCCTCTTCATCTTGGAAAGAAGTTAGACTTAGATGAAGGGCTAGAAGGCATGATCATCACGTTTGCAGACGACACAAATTGGGAGGGATAGCCAATACTCCAGAGGACAGGAGCAGAATTCAAAACGATCTGGACAGATTAGAGAGATGGGCCAAAACTAACAAAATGAAGTTCAACAGTGACAAATGCAAGATACTCCACTTTGGCAGAAAAATGAAATGCAAAGATACAGAATGGGGGACGATGCCTGGCTCGAGAGCAGTACGTGTGAAAAAGATCTTGGAGTCCTCGTGGACAAAAGTTAAACATGAGCCAACAATGTGATGTGGCGGCAAAAAAAGCCAATGGGATTTTGGCCTGCATCAATAGGAGCATAGTGTCTAGATCTAAGGAAGTAATGCTACCCCTCTATTCTGCTTTGGTTAGACACATCTGGAATATTGTGTCCAATTCTGGGCACCACAATTCAAGAGAGATATTGACAAGCTGGAATGTGTCCAGAGGAGGGCGACTAAAATGATCAAGGGTCTCGAGAACAAGCCCTATGAGGAGCGGCTTAAGGAGCTGGGCATGTTTAACCTGAAGAAGAGAAGGCTGAGAGGAGATATGATAGCCATGTATAAATATGTGAGAGGAAGCCACAGGGAGGAGGGAGCAAGCTTGTTTTCTGCTTCCTTGGAGACTAGGACCATGGAACAATGGCTTCAAACTACAAGAGAGGAGATTCCATCTGAACATGAGGAAGAACTTCCTGACTGTGAGAGCCGTTCAGCAGTGGAACTCTCTGCCCCAGAGTGTGGTGGAAGCTCCTTCTTTGGAAGCTTTTAAGCAGAGGCTGGATGGCCATCTGTCAGGGGTGATTTGAATGCAATATTCCTGCTTCTTGGCAGGGGGTTGGACTGGATGGCCCATGAGGTCTCTTCCAACTCTTTGATTCTATGATTCTATACTTAAGCTTGGCAAAAACTTGGTACATGAAACTTAGAGTTGATAGTCTTAAACATTTTTAAAGCACAGAACAGAACCGTACAGGTTGGCTACAGAGTGGAAATTGAGCACAGTTGTTCCCGAGGCATGCCGGTACACGATGCACGCGCTCGTTGCGGTATGCGCGTGAACTACTAGTGTCTACAACAAAACGGACCTTACTTAAAAAATACCCCTCGTATGTTGTTAAAGAGAGACAGGAAACTGTTGTTATTGTTGTTGTTTTTCCAACATTTTCTGCACAGATATAGAAGCCACGTATTATTATTAGTACTAGGTAAAGGTAAAGGTTTTCTCCTGACATTAAGTCCATTTGTGTCTGACTCTGGAGGTTGGTGCTCATCTCTATTTCTAAGCCAAAGAGCCGGCATTGTCCGTAGACACCTCCAGGGTCATGTGGCCAGCATGACTTAATGGAGTGCTGTTATCTTCCCGTTGGAGCATTACTTATTGATCTATTCACATTTGCATGTTTTCGAACTGATAGGTTGGCAGAAGCTGGGGCTAACAGCGGGAGCTCACATCGCTCCTTCGATTCGAACCAGCAGCCTTTTGGTTAGCAAGTTCAGCAGCTCAGCCGTTTAACCTACTGCGCCACCAGGGGCTCCTTATTAGTACTATTAATATTAGTATTAGTATTCAATGTGTTCTGCATTGATTTAGAAGCCAAGGTTCTTATACTTACAGATCTACTACAAATGTTCTCTGGTGAGCTATTAGTAGTCCAAAAGCTGATGGATCGGAAAAGGCAAGGCTTTGCAATATCAAAGGTTTTGGTGTTACTTCGGATGTATGGGATGCATGCATAGTAATGGGCAGGGATCACCCTCTCCATAATTTAATAAGGGCTGGAATCCGAACAGTGGGAATTCCAGCAGCTCAGACTAGAAACATAATAGTTTTTCAGAAGTCCAGTTCAGACGTAACAGGAAACCATGGTTTCCTGCTACATAGAACAAGCTTGTGGCAAGCCTTGGGCTCATATGCTCAGATGTTTTCTCATCTTCAGTAAGGAAGAGTGTCAAAATTCACAGAGAAACCTGCTGAGATTGTACATGTTCAGGGACTTTTTCATTTTGTCCCAAAATTTGCAAAACAGAAATGCTACATAATCATTGAAAAAATTGCAAAATCTCTCATAACCTCTCCCAGTGAAACTGTTTGAAATCCCTCACTCTTACATTAGGAACAAAATTGAGAGCTACGTCCCAATGGTTTACACATCAACTCCTCTTCTATTGCACACACAAAGATATCAGGAAAATCAACATTAAATATGAAATAAACCGTCTGTTTTTGTGATATCTGAACTTCAACGAATTGCGGTTAGTTTAGTGAGAAGAAACTAGGACATGAAGCAAACTACAGTTTGGATATTATGGAGGAAAATGGCTTGTTGAAAGCTGGAAGTGAATACCGTATATACTCGAGTATAAGCCGACCCAAATATAAGCTGAGGCACATAATCGTACCACAAAAAACTGGGAAAATTTATTGACTCGAGTATAAGCTGAGGGTGGGAAATGCAGCAACTACTGGTAAATTTCAAAATAAAAATAACAATAAATACCAATAAACTTCAATTAAGTGAGGCATCAGTAGGTTAAATGGTTTTGAATATTTACCATATTTCAAAGCAAAACAGTAAACAAGCTCAGTAAGTGGAAAGGGAGGGTCAACAAAAACAATATGGTATCAACAATAACTTTTGAAACAATGGCTTCAAACTACAAGAGAGGAGATTCCATCTGAACATGAGAAAGAACGTCCTGACTGTGAGAGCCGTTCAGCAGTGGAACTCTCTGCCCCGGAGTGTGGTGGAGGCTCCTTCTTTGGAAGCTTTTAAACAGAGGCTGGATGGCCATCTGTCAGGGGTGATCTGAATGCAATATTCCTGCTTCTTGGCAGGGGGTTGGACTGGATGGCCCATGAGGTCTCTTCCAACTCTATGATTCTATGATTTATAATAATGGGGACTCAGGGCGGCTTCCAACATAGTAACAGGCAAACATTCAATGCGTATATAAACAAAAATAACCCATAAAAATTTAAACAAAAGACAATACTAAACATTGTATAATAAGTTAAAGCAAATAGTTGCATTAAATAAATATAATTAAAAGCAATTAAAAACCAGCTGAGGTACAGTGTCATATCAGTTCCCTTCTGCTTATTCTCAGGCTTCTCCTATTGACACAGCCTAGAATAGCATTGGCCTTTTCAGCTGCAGCATCACACTGTTGGCTCATGACCGGTTCGTGGTTGACTAAGACTCCTTTCATAGAATCCTAGAGTTGGAAGAGACCTCTAAAGGCCATCTAGTCCAACCCTCTTCATTCTGCCTTCATGCAGGGAAAGCACAATCAAAGCACCTCTGACAGATGGTCACCCAGCCTCAATAATAATAATAATAATAATAATAATAATAATAATAATAATAAACTCAATTCTACCTTCATGTAGGGAAAGCACAATCAAAGCACCCCTGACAGATGGCCATCAAGCCTCATTATTATTATTATTATTATTATTATTATTATTATTAAACTTTATTTGTACCCCGCTAGCATCTCCCGAAGGACTCGATGCGGCTTACAAAGGCCAAGGCCTCAACACACAACATAACAATACAAAACCTAAAGCAAATTAAAAACAATTAAAGCAATATAAACAACAAGCAATAAACAATACACTAAGACACAATAAAACTGGGCCGGGCCAGAGTAATGGGTACAGGATTAAAAGTGCTGATGTGACAGGTGGTATATAAGGCATTATAGGGCAAGTGCAGTGTGCGGTGTGCAGCAATCTTAGTGCTAATAAAGTGCTTCTGGGACTTGGTATTGGAGATTTCCTAATCTGGGAAGGCACATCGGAACAGCCAGGTCTTCAAGTTCTTTCTGAAGACTGCCAGTGTAGGGGCCTGTCTAAGATCTTTGGGGAGGGTGTTCCAGAGTCGGGGGGCCACCACAGAAAAGGCCCTGTCTCGTGTCCCCACCAAGCGCGCTTGCGACGCAGGCGGGATCACGAGCAGGGCCTCTCCAGATGACCGAAGTGAACGCGTGGGTTCGTAGATGGAGATGCGGTCACGCAGGTAGGATGGTCCCAAACCGTTCAATAATAATAATAATAATAATAATAATAATAATAATAATAATACACAGTTCCTGGGAAAAATTGAGAGCCAAATTGACAAAGAAAAAACATGGATGTGGTTCACAAATAGAACTCCGAAAAAAGAGACGGAGGGCCTGATTCTGGTAGCCCAAGAACAAGCCACTCAAACCAATGCCATCAAAGCCAGAATTGAAAAGTCGACAACAGATCCCCAGTATAGAGTCTGCAAGGAAGCAGATGAAACAATAGATCCCATCCTCAGCTGCTGCAAGAAGATCGCATAGACAGACTACAAGCAGAGGCATAACACCGTTGCTCAGATGATTCATTGGAACTTGTGCCACAAATGCAATCTGCCTGCAACGAAGAACTGGTGGGATCACAAGCCGGAAAAAGTTACAGAGAATGAACACGCCAAACTCCTCTGGGACTTCCGGATTCAGACAGAGTTTTGGAGCATAATACTCCTGACCTCACAATCGTGTTAAAAAACAAAGTATTGATTGTCGATGTCGCAATCATAGGTTACAGCAGGATTGCAGAGAAGCAACTGGAAAAGCTGACACGATATGAGGATTTAAAAATCGAACTGCAAAGACTCTGGCACAAACCAGTAAAGGTGGTCCCTGTGGTGAATGGCACACTGGGTGCAGTGCCTAAAGACCTTGGCCTGCACTTAAACACAATCGGTGCTGACAAAATTACCATCTGTCAGCTACAGAAGGCCACCTTACTGGGATCTGCACGTATTATTCGCCAATACATCACACAGTCCTAGACACTTGGGAAGTATTCAAATTTGGGTGTATTGGGAATCTGTGCCAAATTTGGTCCAGTGAATGAAAATACCTCCTGCATATCAGATATTTACATTACGATTCATAACAGTAGCAAAATTATTGTTATAAAGTAGCAACAAAAATAATTTTATGGTTGGGGGGTCACCTGATCATGAGGAACTATATTAAGGGGCATTAGGAAGGTTGAGAAACACTGCTCTAAATCCTCCAGGGTGACTCTATGGTCAGCTTCCTCCAGTCATGCTGGAGGACCTAGAAATTTCAAGAAATAACCAAATCCAAATCCATAATCCACGTTAAACTCATTTTCACTGAGGGCTGCATCAGCGTTATGATCGCCTACAAAGGACTATTTATCTATGGATGGCAAATCCGTGAATACTGAATACAGATGGCCAACTATAATTTTTTTTTTACATAATTTGCCCAATTTGAATACCCAGATGTTATTGAATAACAACTCTCATCACTTTTGGTTATCTGTGATGAGGACTGGGGATCAACCCAACAGAAGTTATAGCTGTGTGGTCGGGGAAAAGCTGAAGGACATTTTAAAGGCAGACACCTTATCCACAAGCCTTATATCCAAATTCAAACCCTTTCTCCTGACTAAACAGAACAAACTGTGGACGTCTAGATTTTACTGTATCACAAGTCCCATCAGCTCTAGTCATGATGTCTAATGATGAGGCATAAAGGAGTTGTAGTCTAGCATCTTGAGGCCACATAAAATGAAATGGGAGGCCGGATTTGGCCCGCAGGCCTTGAGTTTGGCATATATACAATAGACCAGGCATGGGCAAACTTGGGCCTTCTAGGTGTTTTGGACTTCAACTCCCACAACTCCTAACAGCCTCAGGTGTTTTCTTGAGGCTGTTGGGAGTTGTGGGAGTTGAAGTCCAAAATACCTGGAGGGCCCAAGTTTGCTCATGCCTGCTATCTATATATGTAAAAATGCTCTGTGCATAATGAGTACCTTAAAAACAAAAGAACCAATGAACGAAATCGCACCAAATTTGGCAACAAAACATCTCACAACACAAGGAGTGACCTTCACTCCAAAAAAAAATTGATGTTGTCATTTGGGAGTTGTAGTTGCTGGGATTTATAATTCACCTACAATCAAAGAGCATTCTGAACTCCATCAATGATGGAATTGAACCAAACTTGGCACACAGAACTCCTATGACCAACAGAAAACACGAGAAGGGTTTGGTGAGCGTTGACCTTGAGTTTGGGAGTTGTAGTTCACCTACATACAGAGAGCGCTGTGGACTCACGCAATGATGGATCTGGACCGAACTTGGCACGAATATTCCATATGCCCAAATATGAACACAGATGGAGTTTGGGGGAAATAGACCTTGACATTTGGGAGTTGTAGTTACTGGGATTTATAGTTCACCTACAATAAAAGACCATTCTAAACCCCACCAACATCAGAATTGGGCCAAACTTCCCACACAGAACCCCCATGACCAACAGAAAATACTCGAGGCCATCCAGTCCAACTCCCTTCACCAGGGCAAGAAAACGGAATCAAAGCCCTCCTGACAAAGAGCCATCCAGCCATAGATATAGAGAGTTATGATTCACACACACATATATAGTTTCATAGATTTGAAAGGGACCCCTGAAGAAGGACAATTATACGTTGCATGTTCCAGAGTAGGCAAATCAGACATGATCCACATCAACACTGACAGCAAGAAACAGCAAGAAATACTGTTTACCCACAAGCAGAAAGAAATTACATATATTAGAAACCAACACTTTCTCATTACTTTATTTTCCAGATCAACAGACTGGGCCACAGCAACGCGTGGCAGGGGACAGCTAGTAAACTATATGTTTGGACCCTGAAACTCTCCAGATTGTGTTGGAGTACAATACCTATCATCTCAGAGGCCACTCTGCCTGGACTTCATGGGAATTAGAATCCAACAATGACTTCACAGACCTGATAGAGGAGAATAATGAATGGGACCAAATTGGACTTTATCCAAGTCCTGTTCACCAACACTTTCTGCGTTTTCTATTCCAAAATGGAACCTATGACAATACTGGTTAAAATGACCTTGTGTCCTTTTTCTTTTTTTTAAAAGGCATTCTAGCCCATTTGTGGATTAAGACCAGGATCCAAGTGACAGCAGCATCCATCCAGGCCTCCTAGCATGCCGCTTCAGACCCAAACCCCACGGTCTGAGACATGGAGCCGGCCAAAGGAGATGTACTGAATTGTTGTGGTTAGTAAATAGGCCTTCTGTCGGCAGACTGCACTGCGTATTGCCATAAATAGCTGAGTTTGCAATGCCATCTCCAGCAAGCTGGGAGGAAGCCAGGGGCTAGCATCCCACTCCGGGGAGCTGATCATTGGGGTGGATGGGGAAAGCAGTTGCTAGATGTTGCAGTTCGATATTTCAGAGTGCCGCAGCTCACCAGTTTCTCTTTAAAGTGGTATTTACAAAAGAGAAACAGGCTGGAGATCTGTTGAACTGAGTAGGACTTCGACTCCAGTTTGTCAGTGTCCAGTCAAATTCCACTGCAATGCCAGACTTCAAATGTAATGTGTAGCATCCGTGATTAACTTTCTTTGCATATTGGGTAATGACCTATTTGCTGGAATCGATTCAGATTTGCTGGTATATTTCCTTTCTTGTACAGGGTGAGGCAGCATAACTTCCTTTTTTAAAATGTGCGCCATTCAGTCGGTTGAAGACATAACGGAGCGCTAGTGGTCTCGTTCGAGAGGCGGGAATATAAAGTTTTGTCCTGACACAGTTCAGTCGCCATCATGCGTTGGAACAGTGAGGAGCATGCTTTTGCCATTGAGGCTTACTTTTCGAGCAGATTTGGAGTGGCCGGCCCGCTCTCCAGATTTGGCCCCTTGTGATTTTTTTCTATGGGTTTTTTTGAAATCCCGTGTTTATGTGAACCATCCAAGGACCCGACAAGATTTGAAGACCAACATCCAGGAAGAAATTGCCAATATAACGCCTGCTATGCTGGCAAGAGTCATGACGAACACCAGAAATCGGTTTACTCAGTGTATGGAAAATGGAGATCTTCAAAATTGATCTTCAAAACTACGTAAAACAAAACTTTAGGTATGCGCCTACATTATAAAAAAAATAAAAATTTCTTATTCATACAATAGGTTTTATTAAGTTTTGAAAAAAGGAAGTTATGCTGCCTCACCCTGTATATTGCTGTCCTTGCTGTGGTTTGGGGTGATTTCAAACAAGGGAAAATAGATTTGACATTTGGGAGTTGCAGTTGCTGGGATTTATAGTTCACCTACAATCAAATGTACAAGCTGGGTTTAGAAAGGCAGAGGAACAAGAGACCAAATTGCCAATATCCGATGGATAATGGAGAAAGGCAGGGAGTTTCAGAAAAACATTTTATTATTATTATTATTAAACTTTATTTGTACCCCGCTAGCATCTCCCGAAGGATTCGATGCGGCTTACACAGGCCGAGGCCTCAACACACAACACAACAATACAATCTAAGTAAATCAAACAATTAAAAACAGAATAAAGCAAAATAAACAACAGGCACAATACAGTAAACACAATAAAACTGGGCCGGGCCAGAGCAATGGGTACAAGATTAAAAGTGCTGATGTGACAGGAGGTGTATATAGGGCTTCCAGGGCAAGTGCGATGTGCGATGTGCAGCAATCATTGGTTCTGATAAAGTGCTTATGGGACTTGGTGGTGGAGATTTCCTAATCTGGGAAGGCGCATCTGAAAAGCCAGGTTTTCAAGTTCTTTCTGAAGGCAGCCAATGTAGGGGCCTGTCTAAGGTCTTTGGGGAGGGTGTTCCAGAGTCGGGGGGCCACCACGGAAAAGGCCCTGTCCCGCGTCCCCACCAAGCGCGCTTGCGACGCCGGTGGGATCACGAGCAGGGCCTCTCCAGATGACCGAAGAGAACGTGTGGATTCGTAGATGGAGATGCGGTCACGCAGGTAGGCTGGTCCCAAACCGTTCAGGGCTTTGTAGGTAAGCACCTGCATTTGTTTCTGTTTCATTGACTATTCCAAAGCCTTTGACTGCATGGATCATAATCAATTGTGGCAAGTTCTTGATGGTATGGGCATACCAAATCACCTTATCTCTCTCCTGAGGGATCTGTATAAGGACCAAGTAGCAACAGTAAGAACTGACCATGGAACAACAGACTGGTTCAAGATTTGGGAAAGGCGTACGGCAGGGTTGTATACTCTCCTCCAACCTATTCAACTTGTATGCAGAACACATCATGCGATGTGCGGGGCTTGAGGAATGCAAGGCTGGGGTGAAAATTGCTGGAAGAAACATTAACAACATTAGATATGCAGATGACACCACTTTGATGGCCAAAAGCGAGGAGGAGCTGAGGAGCCTTTTAATCAAGGTGAAAGAAAAAAGCACAAAAGCTGGGTTGCAGCTAAACATAAAAAAACCAAGATTATGGCAACAAGAATGATTGACAACTGGGAAATAGAGGGAGAAAATGTAGAGGCAGTGACAGACTTTGTATTTCTAGGTGCAAAGATTACTGCAGACGCAGACTGCAGCCAGGAAATCAGGAGACGCTTACTTCTTGGGAGGAGAGCAATGTCCAGTCTCGATAAAATAGTGAAGAGTAGAGACATCACACTGGCAACAAAGATCCGCATAGTTAAAGCAATGGTATTCCCCGCAGTCACCTATGGATGTGAGAGCTGGACCATAGGGAAGGCTGAGCGAAGGAAGATAGATACTTTTGAACTTTGGTGTTGGAGGAAAGTACTGAGAGTGCCTTGGATTGCGAGAAGATCCAACCAGTCCATACTTCAGGAAATAAAGCCCCACTGCTCATTGGAGGGATGGATAGTAGAGGCCAAGATGAAGTACTTTGGCCACATCATGAGAAGAAAGGAAAGCTTAGAGAAGACAATGATGCTGGAGGAAATGGAAGGAAAAGGGAAGAGGGGCCAACCAAGGGCAAGATGGATAGATGGTATCCTTGAAGTGACTGGATTGACCTTGAAGGAGCTGGGGGTGGTGATGACCGACAGGGAGCTCTGGCGTGGACTGGTCCATGAAGTCACGAAGAGACGGAAATGACTGAACGAATGAACAATGACAACTACTACAAACAAAGAGCATTTTGAACCACACCAACGATATAATTGGTCCAAACTTCCCACACAGAACCCTCATGTTTTCTGATGGTCTTTGGTGACTCCTCTGACAGCCCCTAGTGACCCCCCAGGAGTCCTGACCCCCAGGATGAGAAACACTGATTTAGAGATTCCTGGAGAGAACATGTCAATCAAATCTGTGAATAACACTATGTAACAAAAAATAGAAAAAAATTCTGTTCCTGGTTTTATTCCTGTTTAATTGTGTGGTACTTACTTTGAAATGACTTCTTCTACTCCAGAAACTTTATTTTTCTGGCTGCCACAAACTATGTTGAATTGGTTGTCACTCAGTGAGATATTCATTGAGAAACCATAGCAAAATGTGCTGCAGGGTGCCCACAAAAACAAAGTTTTGGCACCCATGTTTTTTTTTTAGGATAGAACCAATTAGGAAATGACATTTATAACTTATAACCCAGGAACAAAAGTCGTGTGACATAGCGTAATCGAATCTGCAAATGTGGAGGGACGGCTGTATCTGATTGAGGCAGGAATAGTATTTTCATCTCCCCATCTCTACAAAGTTCTGGAGAGACCTATTTTGCATAGAATTACGGAAAAAATAGACCCCTGTCTGATCCCACAGCAAGCTGGCTTCAGGAAAGGCAAAAGCTGCACATCGCAAGTGCTGAACCTGACTCAGCACATAGAAGATGGCTTTGAAAGGCAGCAGATCACAGGAGCTGTCTTCATAGACTTGTCAGCAGCCTATGATACTGTGAACCACCGCCTCCTCCTGAGAAAAATGTATAATATCACAAAGGACTACCACCTCACCCACCTCATAGGAAACCTGCTACAAAACAGGAGCTTTTTTGTTGAGTTCCAGGGCCAGAGAAGCAGATGGCGGAAACAGAAGAACGGCCTGCCTCAGGGGAGCGTGCTTGCTCCATCCATGTTCAACATCTACACAAACAAATGAGTCAAGATCCTGTGATATGGATGGGTGATGACGAACAATGATTTTAGGATGATGACTGACCACTGTAATTATGACTGTATTTTGCTATTTTAATGTTTTAGTGTAATTTGGAGTATGATGTTTTAATGATTGTTTGTAATATTGTTGTTGGAAACCGGCCTGAGTCCCTCGATGGAGGTTAGAAGACCGGTATACAAAACTGCTAAATAAATAGAGAGTTTCATCTATGCCGATGACCGTGCCATTACTGCTCAAGCAGGGAGCTTTGAGATGGTAGAACAGAAGCTCTCCGAAGCTCTAGGTGCTCTTACTGCCTATTACAGGGAAAACCAGCTGATCCCTAATCCATCTAAAACACAGACATGTGCTTTTCATCTCAAGAACAGAGAAGCATCCCGAGCTCTGAAGATCACCTGGGAAGGAATCCCACTGGAGCATTGCAGCGCACCCAAATACCTGGGAGTCACTCTGGACCGTGCTCTTACCTACAAGAAGCACTGCCTGAACATCAAACAAAAAGTGGGTGCTAGAAACAATATCATACGAAAACTGACTGGCACAACCTGGGGATCACAACCAGACACAGTGAAGACATCTGCCCTTGCGCTGTGCTACTCTGCTGCTGAGTATGCATGCCCAGTGTGGAACACATCTCACCACACTAAAACAGTGGATGTGGCTCTTAATGAGACATGCCGCATTATCATGGGGTGCTGCGCCCTACACCACTGGAGAAATTACACTGCTTAGCCGGTATTGCACCACCTGACATCCGCCGGGAAGTAGCAGCCAATAGTGAAAGGACCAAGGCAGAGACATCTCCAGCTCATCCCCTGTTTGGGTATCAGCCAGCACGTCAACGACTTAAATTTAGAAATAGTTTTCTAAGATCTACAGAGACACTCGCTGGAACAACCTCAGCAAGCGAGAGTCCAAAAGTGGCAGGCTCAAACCCAGAACCTCAACCAATGGCTGATATCAAATGAGAGACTCCCCCCTGGGCACACAGAGGACTGGGAGACTTGGAAGGCATCACGAGATGCAGAGCCAACCTTCAGAAATGGGGCTACAAAGTGGAATGTGGAGAGGAGCAAACCACTGGCCACCTGCTGCAATGCACCCTGAGCCCTGCCACATGCACCATGGAGGACCTTCTTGCAGCAACACCAGAAGCACTCCAAGTGGCCAAATACTGGTCAAAGGACATTTAATCAACTACCAAACTCACAAATTTTGTATTTTGCCTGTTTGTTTGCTTTGTTCTGTTAGAAATGTAATACAATTGACTGGTTGCCCTGACACGACAAATAAATAAATCTCCCCATTACTGCGTTTGCCTACAACTCAACCATGTTGACTTCACCTGCTTTTGATATCAGCTTTCCCAGTATGGTTTTGATAGTTTAGAAACACTCAATAAGGAACTAAACTTGGGAAAAGTCAAAGCTGCAGCGGAGGGAGAAGGGAAAGCAATGGCTGCCAATAGCCATAAAAAGAGTAAAATTACTGATCTGTGGAACTTCCAAAAAAATCATTATTTTGAGGGTTGTTTTCCCCTGCTAAAACTCAGATCACATTCCATTAACACCAGTGGAGACACTTTTGGATTGGACCGATAACAGGCATTCCATGCAATACACACAGTTGAAAGAAAAAGAGCGGTTGGGTTTTCTTTGAAAGTTTTATTCCTCGCTAATATCAATACAGAAATAAATGTAAAACAATGTATTATCAAAGACTCCCATGGCTGGAATCACTGGGTTGTTGTGAGTTTTCCGGGCTGTATGGCCATGTTCCAGAAGCATGTCCTGATGTTTTGATTGCATCTAGTGGTCCACGCTCTTGTTACATCCCGAATAGACTACTGCAACGCACTCTACGTGGGGTTGCCCTTGAAGACGGTTCGGAAACTTCAACTGGTTCAGCGAGCGGCGGCTAGGCTGCTCACCGGGGCGACATACAGAGAGCACACCACCCCTCTGCTGTGTCAGCTCCACTGGCTGCCGGTTCAGTTCCGAGCCCAATTCAAGGTGCTGGTTTTGACCTACAAAACCCTGAACGGTTCCGGTCCAGCGTATCTGTCCGAACATACCTCCCTCTACGTCCCACCACGGAATTTAAGATCATCTGAGGGGGCGCTGCTCTCAACCCCACCGCTTTCCCAAGTGAGGCTGGTGGGGACAAGGAGCAGGGCCTTCTCAGTGGTGGCCCCTCACCTGTGGAACTCACTCCCAGTGGATATCAGGGCATCGACATCACTCCTGTCTTTCAGGAGGAGGTAAAGACGTGGTTGTGGGACCAGGCCTTCGGGCAATCTGCTAACTAGGTAAGGACAACCAGACAAATAGGACCGGCAGGACTGATAAATGTGGAAGGAAACTCTGAACTATGATATAGCGAACATTGACCGGCAATAAGGAGTAATTGGTTTGTATCGGTTTGTATGAAAATTTTATTGGTCTTAATGGTTTTAACGGGTATAGATGTGCTGTTGATTGTTAAATTGTGTTATTTGTTTTATTGCTGTGGTATGTTACGGGCATCGAATTGTGCCTTGGGTGTGTAAGCCGCCCTGAGTCCCCTTCGGGGTGAGAAGGGCGGGGTAAAAGTAAACCAAATAAATAAATAAATAAATAAAATCTATGGCAGGCATCCTCAGAGGTTGTGAGGTTTGCTGGAAACTAGGAAAATGGGGTTTAAATATTTTATGTATTTATTTATTTAAAACATTTATATTCTGCCCTTCTCACCCTGAAGGGGACTCAGGGCGGAGCATAGCATATACATGGCAAACTTTCAATGCCAGGACACAGATTCACATACAATACATAAACATTTTTTAAAAATTATCAAAATATTAAGATACATCATTTAAGACCATCCTAGTCTAATTGGCCTGGTCGTCTTTCTTATTGCTGCTTCATTGCCCTGTCCTGAAAGCTTGGTCCCACAGCCAAGTTTTTACCATCCTTCTAAAGGACAGGAGAGAGGGGGCCGACCTGATCCCACCAGGAAGGGAGTTCCATAGACGGGGAGCAATCACCGAGAAGGCCCTGTCTCTCGTCCCCACCAATCGTGTCTGTGACAATGGCGGGACGGAAAGCAGGGCCTCCCTGGAGGATCTTAATCTCCGCGATGGTTCGTAGGGGGAGATGCGTTCAGACAGGTAATTTGGGCCGGGGCCGTTTAGGGCTTTATAGGCCAAAGCCAGCACTTTGAATTGTGCCCGGTAGCAAACTGGCAGCGAGTGGAGCTGGCGTAACACGGGAGTTGTATGCTCCCTGTATGCCGCCCCTGTTATTAACCTGGCTGCCTCTCGTTGAACTATTTGAAGCTTCTGAGCAGTCTTGAAAGGCAACCTCATGTTGCAGTAGTCTATCCTAGATGTAACGAGAGCGTGGACCACCGTGGCCAAGTCTGACTTCACAAGGTACGGGCAAGGTAAATATCTGTGGAAAGTCCAGGGTGGGCGAAAGAACTGTTGTCTGTTCCAGGTAGGTGTAAACATTTCTTTTTTCAAAAAACCCTCTAAAACAGTGTTTCTCAACCTGGGGGTCAGGACTCCTGGGGGATCATGAGGGGGTGTCAGAGGGGTTGCCAAAGACCATCCGAAAACACAGTGTATTCTATTGGCCATGGGGGTTCTGTGTGGGAAGTTTGACCGAATTGTATCATTGGTGGGCTTCAGAATGCTCTTTGATTGCAAGTGAACTATAAATTCCAGTAACTACAACTCCCAAATGTCAAGGTCTATTTTCCCCAAACTCCACAGTGCTACAGTGAACTACAGCTCCCAAACTGAAGGTCAATGCTCCCCAAACCCTTCCAGTATTTTCTGTTGGTCTTGTAAGTTTTGTGTTCCAAGTTTGGTTCAATTCCATCATTGGTGGAGTTCAGAATGCTCTTTGATTGTAGGTGGACTATAAATCCCAGCAACTACAACTCCCAAATTACAAAATCAATCTCCCCCACAACCCCAGACAAGAAACAATCAAGGCTAGCTCATCACCTCCTAACAAAGGATTCCCCCAGGCAGTAGGAAGTCAGACCTGAAACTGTATTGTCGAAGGCTTTCAAGGCTGGAATCACTAGGTTCTAAAATTACAACAGCAAAACAGCAGAGAGGAAACAACCAGGCACATCTTAACACCTCTCAACAGAACATTTTCCCAGGCTCAGGCAGGCCTTCAAATGCTAATGAAGGTGGTCAGATGAAACATTCACACCTAGCTTCAGCAGAGAGCTCTTTGCCCCATCCCAGTCATTCCCAGATATATAAACCCATTTTCCTATTTCCAACAGACCTCACTACCTCTGAGGATGCTTGCCATAGATGCAGGCGAAACGTCAGGAGAAATGCCTCTGGAACATGGCCCTATAGCCCGAAAAAACCTACAAGAACCTACAGACCTGAAACTGCTGGGCCATTAAATACTAATCAAGATGGCCAAGTGAAACATTCACACCTACCTCAGACAGACAAGAGTGCTTTCTCCACCTTGGACATTCCACAGATATATAAACCCCACTTTCCTAGTTTCCAACAGACCTCACAACCTCTGGGGATGCCTGCCATAGATGCAGGCAAAACGTCAGGAGAGAATGCTTCTGGAACATAGCCCAGAAAACTCACAACAACCCAAATGTAGAACACATTCTTGGATTTAGTGGAGTTGAACGGGATGGGAAGGTTTGAATGTCAGTAAGCCGAGTGCTAGACAAAACACACACATTTTGTTAGCGGCCGCAGGTGACAGTGCAACATCAACGCGGCTACCATGCTTGAGGCTGTTTTTTCTGCCTTGTTCCAAACCTACAGCTTAAAGCAACAAGGCCATCACAATGGGTTAAGTCAAGGAATTGCTGCATAGTTATGGTTTGGCCTCCTTCTGTCCTTTCCAGGTGCATTTTTCCAGCGCTCTTTGATACCGTATATTTTATAAATAAACATAATTGTGTTTATCCCCGGATCTCATTAGGATGCGCTGTCTGTGTTTCTGGGCCAGGGACTTTGTTTTTGGAGTGGGTGTTAAGGACACATTCCTTCAAAACGTTATGCTTGGGACGTGCAGCGAAAATGCTCGCCGCTTCCAGGCTGAAAATGGAGGAGTTACAATAGCAAGGGAGAAACGGAAAATAAAAACGCTAGGTCGGACTGGAGCGCGGCCACACAGGCTCAGATTAACAAGGAGTCAGAAATATCTCCAAACAAGGTTTCATTGGGCTGGGAGCCACCTTGAAAATACACCCTGCGGGCGAGCTGACTTGGAGCTACGTTGGCATTCAAGGTGTAACCACAACATGTGAGAAAAGGTAGAGGTTACACTCCATATTTCTGTGTCTAACCTGCTGCAATACACTGATGTCGAGGGTTATAAAAACAAAGAATTCTACTGATTTCTGTGGGATGGAGCAGCAACACTGACTCTCATGGCAGCCAAAAGCACAACCTACAACCCGGCAGGGATCCTGTTGTGTTATTACAGCTTGTAGGATTTCAACATATTCCAAAATTGTCCTTACTTACTTACTTATGCGATCCCTCGTACTCCGAGGATGATGGTCGTCCAAGTGCATTGTCTTGGCGGTGGGTCCGTAGGTAGCTCATGTTTAACTTGTTGCCCACTAGGACCCCAAGATCTTTTTCACACGTACTGCTCTCGAGCCATGCCTCCCCCATTCTGTATCTTTGCATTTCATTTTTTCTGCCTAAGTGGAGTATCTTGCATTTGTTACTGTTGAACTTCATTTTGTTAGTTTTGGCCCATCTCTGTAATATGTGAAGATCGTTTTGAATTCTGCTCCTGTCTTCTGGAGTATTGGCTATCCCTCCCAATTTGGTGTTGTCTGCAAACTTGATAATCATATCTTCTGACCCTTCATCTAAGTCATTAATAAAGATGTTCAACATGACTGGGCCCAGGACGGAACCCTGTTGATGGCACTCCGCTCATCACTTCTTTCCAGGATGAAGAGGAAGCATTGGTGAGCACTCTCTGGGTTCGTCTGCTTAACCAATTACAGATCCACCTAACCGTACTTTTGCCTAGCCCACATTGGACTCTGAAGAGTGGTGACCAGGCCTTCATGCATATCTCATCTTCTACCACATTGGTTATGTGAGCATCTACATGCTGGGCCCCCAACTTCAGTTCTATGAAGTATTGTCCAATTTGTTTTACGCTCACTGCATCCCAAGAGAAACCACATCGTTTGCCCGTAGACCTGGAAATTTTCATCATGCAAAAGCTTTCGACAATCTTCGTGAGATCTCCATGTTTCCATATGACTCCTCTCCAGCCATTCCAAACCATCTGAGCAACCCATGACCAATCCGGCTGGAATGAGCGTTATATATTTTCCCCCAAAACCACAGGCATTTTGTGGTCCTTGCAAGAGCCGGTTTAGACTGTTTCCACCACAAGACACTTAAAAACATTTTTGAGCTTTCCATGTGCTGAGTGTGCCTTGTCGGAATCTAGACAGAATATGGAAGAGAAATCCAAGCCTCTGAGTAAGAAGAGGCATTGACCATGTTTTGACGTTGTGCTAAACCATACCATCCGTTAGCTCAAGGATAATGAGATTAACAATCATTGCTGGGTGGGTTGAGACAACACAACAAGCTGCAGTTAATGCTAACTTCAAGTGAAGCTTCCCAAACTTGTCTCCATGACCTGTTTTGAGGAGGGAGGGACAAGCCCATGAGACTTAAACTTGCTGTGATTCATTTTCAGAAAATGCAAAAACAGGAAAACATTTGGGAGATCCAACAGATACGGAGACCTACAAGCTTCTCCTACTGCTATCATGAATCAACGATGGGAGAAAAGAGACTGTTGAAAGCACGTAAAGCAGTGGTTCTCAAACTTCCTAATACTGCGGCCCCTTAATACACTTCCTCATGTTGTGGTGACCCCCAACGATAACATTATTTTCATTGCTACTATGTAACTATAATTTTGCTACTGTTATTAATTGTAATTTAAATATCTGATATATAGGACGTATTTTCATTCACTGGACCAAATTTGGCACAAATACCTGATATGCCCAAATTTGAATACTGGTGGGTTTGGGGGGGGATTGATTTGATCATTTGGGAGTTGCAGTTGCTGGGATTTACCGACATCCAGAGAGCACTGTAGACTCAAACAATGATGGATCTGGACCAAACTTGGTACAAATACTCAATATGCCCAAACATGAACACTGGTGGGGTTTGGGGAAAATAGACCTTGACTTTTCAGAGTTGTAATTGCTGGGATTTATAGTTCACCTACAATAAAAGAACATTCTGGACCCCACCAGCGATAGAATTGGGCCAAACTTTCCGCACAGAAGCCCCTGCCTTGAAGGGACTCGCTGGCATGAGCCTCCCTCCAGCCCCGCGTGCTCTCCTTCATCCACCAACAATGGAATTGAACCTATCTTGGCGCACAGAACTCCCGTGACAAACACAAAATACTGGAAGGGTTTGGTGGGCACTGACCTTGTGTTTTGGAGTAGTAGTTCACCGACATCCAGAGAGCACTGTAGACTCAAACAATGATGGATCTGGACCAAACTTGGTACGAATACTCAATATGCCCAAACATGGACACTGGTGGAGTTTGGGGAAAATAGACCTTGACTTTTTGGAGTTGTAATTGCTAGGATTTATAGTTCACCTACAATAAAAGAACATTCTGGACCCCACCAGCAATAGAATTGGGCCAAACTTCCCACACAGAAGTGCCCTGCCTTGAAGGGACTTGCTGGCGTGAGCCTCCCTCCAGCCATGCATGCTCCCCTTCATCCACCAACAATGGAATTGAACCTAATTTGGCACACAGAACTCCCATGACACAACAGAAAATACTGGAAGGGTTTGGTGGGCATTGACCTTGAGCTTTGGAGTTGTAGTTCACCTACATCCAGAGAACACTGTAGACTCAAACAATGAGGGATCTGGACCAAACTTGGTACGAATACTCAATATGCCCAAACATGAACACTGGTGGAGTTTGGGGAAAATAGACCTTGACTTTTCGGAGTTGTAGTTGCTGGGATTTATAGTTCACCTACAATCAAAGAGCATTCTGAACCCCACGAAGAATAGAATTGGGACAAACTTCCTATACAGAACCCCCATGACCAACAGAAAATATTGTGTTTTCTGATGATCTTTGATGACCTCCTCAGACCCCTCCTCGTGACCCCCCCAGGGGTCCCAACCTCCAGGTTGAGAAATGCTGACATAAAGGTTTCGCACTAAAGAGGAGTTTTGCTTTAGACCTGGATAAGCTGTCGTGTGGAACAACATTTCGCGTATCAGTAAGTGCATTATAGTTTGCAGCCCTGAAAGCTGTTGCACTACGGCACATTCCTGCAAAGAAATGTATCAACTCAAGCTATGCTTTGCTATTAGAGGAGAAAACATCAAAACAAGTATGGCAGGCAGCATGGAGAAGAAAAAATGAGGAGTGGTTGAAGTCATAGCTTAGTAGATATTAGGAGCAAATTTTTGATCGTATGAACAGTTTGGTGATGAAACCAATTGCCTAGAGTGGTGGTGAAGTCTTCTTCTCTGAACATCGGACAACTACCTAAAATTATAGAATCAAAGAATCAACAAAGATGGAAGAGACCACAATGGCCAATGTTCTGAATGTTTGGGTGGAATCCCTTTTCCTGCAATCTGAATCCATTCCTTTATGTCCTAGTCTCTGGAGCAGCAGAAAACAAGTCACATTCTTTCAGATGTTTAAACATAGCTATCATGTCCTCTTAGCCTTCTGTTCTCCAAGCTAAGCATATCCAGCTCCTTAAGCTGCTCCTCATAAGCCTTGGCTTCCAGACTTTTAACCATTTTGGTCAGCCTTCTCTGGACATCTTTCAGCCTGTCCACATCCTTGGTGAATTGTGGTGACCAGAACTGGACACAGGATTCTGGGGAAGACCTGACCAAAGCTGAAGAGAATGTTGTGACTTCCCTTGATCTATACCAGCCTTTCTCAACCTGGGGGTTGGGACCTGAAGGGCGGCGGGGGGGGGGGGGGGGGGGGGGGGGGGGGGGGGGAGACGCAAGGGCATGTCAGAGGAGTCGCCAAAGACCATCAGCAAACACAGTATTTTCTGTTGGTGATGTGGATTCTGTCTGGGAAGTTTGGCCCAGTTCTATCGTTGGTGAGGTTCAGAATACTTTTTCATTGTAGATGAACTATAAATCCCAGCAACTACAACTCCCAAATGTCAAGGTCTATTTTCCCCAAATTCCACCACATTTGGGCATATTGAGTATCTGTGTCAAGTTTGATTCAAATCCATAATTTTTTGAGTACACAGTGCTCTCTGGATGTAGAGGAACTATGCTTCCAAAACTCAAGCTCAATGCCCACCAAACCCTTCCAGTAAATTCTGTTGGTCATGGGAGTTCTGTGTTCCAAGTTTGGTTCAATTCCATCACTGGTGGAGTTCAGAATGCTCTTTGATTGTAGGTAAACTATAAATCCCAGCAGCTACAACTCCCAAATGACAAAATCAATCCTCTCCCAACTCCAGCAGTATGCAAATTTGGGCATATTAGGTATTTGTGCCAAACTTGGTCCAGTGAATGAAAATACATCCTCTGTGCCGTCACACCCAGACACTATAAAGTTAAAACTAAGATGTGCTTCTCTCTTTATCCGGGTGAACTGCAAATGCCTTACTTAGAAGCTCAGAATTCCCAGCAACTGAGGCCAGTCCAGATTTGAACATCAAACAGAACATTTATTTCTCAAAGTCCTTGACAGACTTGGCACAGCTTGATGAAGTTACAAACACAAACAGTCAATTTAGGAAAACATATCAGGGAGCTTTGAGATGATAGAACAGAAGCTCCCTGAAGCTCTAGGTGCTCTTACTGCCTATTACAGGGAAAACCAGCTGATCCCCACCCATCTAAAACACAGACATGTGCCTTACACCTCAGGAACAGAGAAACATCCCATGCTCTGAGGATTACCTGGGAAGGAATCCCACTGGAGCATTGCAGCACACCCAAATACCTGGGAGTCACTCTGGACCCTGCTCTGACCTAGGGGGGGGGGGGGGCTTGGGGGCTTCAGCCCCCCCCCCAAATTCTGATGGTGGTCCGCGAGAAGGCCTTACTGGTGCATTATTTAAACTGCTATGTTTATTCATATCATGATCTGATCACTATTCTCAATATATCCCATATGCATGGGGGCATTGGGGTAATGATACAAAAGGTTTGCTAGGGTAGACCCTCTTTCACTCAGACTCAGCCCCCCCAAACCAAACTCAGCCCCCCCCCCCCCCGAAACCAAATTCCTGGGAGTCACTCTGGACCGTGCTCTTACCTACAAGAAGCACTGCCTGAACATCAAGCAAAAAGTGGGTGCTAGAAACAATATCATACAAAAGCTGACTGGCACAACCTGGGGATCACAACCAGACACAGTGAAGACATCTGCCCTTGCGCTATGCTACTCTGCTGCTGAGTATGCATGCCAGTGTGGAACACATCTCACCACGCTAAAACAGTGGATGTGGCTCTTAATGAGACATGCCGCATTATCACGGGGTGCCTGCGCCCTACACCACTGGAGAAATTACACTGCTTAGCCGGTATTGCACCACCTGACATCCGCCGGGAAGTAGCAGCCAATAGTGAAAGGACCAAGGCAGAGACATCTCCAGCTCATCCCCTGTTTGGGTATCAGCCAGCACATCAACGACTTAAATCTAGAAATAGTTTTTTAAGATCTACAGAGACACTCGCTGGAACACCTCAGCAAGCGAGAGTCCAAAAGTGGCAGGCTCAAACCCAGAACCTCAACCAATGGCTGATACCAAATGAGAGACTCCCCCCTGGGCACACAGAAAATTGGGCAACTTGGAAGGCGCTGAACAGACTGCGCTCTGGCACCACAGATGCAGAGCCAACCTCAAGAAATGGGGCTACAAAGTGGAATCAACGACATGTGGGTGTGGAGAGGAGCAAACCACTAACCACCTGCTGCAATGCAACCTGAGCCCTGCCACATGCACAATGGAGGACCTTCTTGCAGCAACACCAGAAGCACTCCAAGTGGCCAGATACTGGTCAAAGGACATTTAATCAACTACCAAACTCACAAATTTTGTATTTTGTCTGTTTGCTTGCTTTGTTCTGTTAGAAATGTAATATAATTGACTGGTTGCCCTGACACGACAAATAAATAAGGAAACTATATAGATGTTCTTTCCTTCCCTTTTACTTTAACAGCTGAGTCAATTTTCCCCCAATGGGAGAAAAATCTTGGGATCTTTTTACCCTAACCCTGAGCTGCTATCTTTTAGAAAGAGCAGGTCTTCCCCTATCTGAGCTCAAGGTTAGTTTTGGAGATGAAGTAATGGAGCCTCTCCCAATGGCAGAGAAATTCTGAGATATTCCCTGCCCCAGTGCTGAGCTGCTATCCTTTAGAAAGAGCAGGTCTTTCTCTATCTGAGCTCAGCACCAGTTTCAAAGGCAAGAGGATAACCGTACTCACAATAGCCTGTCCGAGCTGCCTAGCTTGGCAACCAGCACATTTAAGGCTTTTTTCTATACTAAAGAAGGCAAAATGGAGATCTCATCCCCAGGAAAAAGGGCGGTCCCTAGCCCAAAAGGATACTTTTTTAAACCAATAAAAGCAAAAGGCTTGCAGTCTGGGTTCCAGCCTCTGTTAATGTTTAACTTTCAGGGTGCTGCTGAGACTGTAGCAACCCTGGGGGGAAATGCAAAGGGATGCTATTTTATGCAACTAAGGGGCAATGCTAAATTAACTAATTTATGAGGCCATAAAGAAGACTCCAGCAGAGCATTCCAGCGGGGAAGCATGCGGGGAATGCGGAAGTACTTCATCAGCGTCGCAGATGGATGATTAAAGCGACAGCTCCCCTGGCGGCCAGAAAAAGTTAAATAGCCTTTGTGTATGTCTGTATATGTTTGTATGTCAAAAATTGACATTGAATGTTTGCCATATATGTGTACACTGTAAATCCGCCCTGAGTCCCCTGCGGGGTGAGAAGGGCGGAATATAAAAGCGGTAAATAAATAAATAAGTACTTGTGGGTTTTTTCGGGCTATAGAACCATGTTCTAGAGACATTTCTCCTGACGTTTCGCCTGCATCTATGGCAAGCATCCTCAGAGGTAGTGAGGTCTGTTGGAATTAGGACAATGGGTTTATATATCTGTGGAAGGGGTGGGGCAAGGAGCTCTTCCCAGCTGCAGTTAGGTGTGAATGTTTCAGCTGATCACCTTCATTAGCATTTGAAGGCCTGCCTGAGCCTGGGAAAATCTCTTGCTGGGAGGTGTTAATCTGTGCCTGGTTGTTTCCTCTCTGTTGTTTTGCTGTTGTAATTTTAGAGTTTTTTAATACTGGTAGCCAGATTTTGTTCATTTTCATGGTCTCTTCCTTTCTGTTGAAATTGTCCACATGCTTGTGGATTTCAATGGCTTCTCTGTGTAGTCTGACATGGTGGTTGTTGGTGTGGTCCAGCATTTCTGTGTGCTCAAATAATATGCTGTGTCCAGGCTGGTTCATCAGGTGCTCTGCTATGGCTGACTTCTCTGGTTGAAGTAGTCTGCAGTGCCTTTCATGTTCCTTGATGTGTTTTTGGGCGCTGCGTTTGGTGGTCCCTATGTAGCCATTCCACAGATATATAAAACCATTGTCCTAATTCCAACAGACCTCACTACCTCTGAGGATGCTTGCCATAGATGCAGGCGAAACGTCAGGAGAAATGCCTCTAGAACATGGTTCTATAGCCCGAAAAAACCCACAAGAACCTAGTGATTCCAGCCATGAAAGCCTTCGACAATACATCAAATAAATAAATAAATAATGCAAACCAAGCTCCTGGAAGATGGAACATCCTCTATATCAGATATTTACATTATAATTCATAACAGTAGCAAAATTACAGTTATGAAGTAGCAACAAAAAATTGTGTTTGGGGGTCACCACAACACGAGGAAGTGTATTAAGGGGCCGCGACATGAGGTAGGTTGAAAAATACTGCTTGAGATGGAGACCCATTGAGCAGGGGTTGGACTTAAAGTGCCACGAGGCCCCTTCCAACTCTTTGAATGGGAGATTGCACATGGGTCCTTCTGCATCCAAAGTGTGCAGTCCACCACTGAGCAGAAGCCTTTCTGTTGAAATAACAAAATGAATCAAGTCTGAAGCACCTACTCACCAGAGGAACTATCAACTGCATCCCAGTCTGATTTATTGCCCGAACTCTCTTCACTTTCACCAAAGAGCCAACTTTTCTTAACACACTTTAAGGAATATGGAAACCTTTTGTGAAGAATAGGGTGATGTCACTGAATTCCCCAGAGCAACAAAAGCCGCTTTGACGTTGAAGCAGAGCATAATGTTCGCGTTGATTAAAACTCATGTGTTTCTAGTGCATGTCAGGTCACACATTAACTGAAAGTTGTTTTCACTATAGTGGCGGATAAGGCTGGGTGAACGGCAGACAAGAATGGTTTTAATTTCTTTACAGACTGGGTTTTATGCACTCAGCGGTGGCTGAGACAAAGCTGCTCCAGAATCAACCCCCCCCCCCCTTTCCCTTCTCTCTGAAGATAAATGCATTTATCACATTCAGCCAGTTTTATTATCTGGCCAAATCTATAGAATTCTCCTTCCTCTCACTCACCCTTTCGGAGTTTGCAAGACTTTCCACAGTGGTTATAGTTAATGCAAAACCATCAATAATGGCATCTGTGAGCCATCTGTCTGCTTAGACCTGCCCCAGCTATTCCTAGGGAGGAAAAACAATGGGAAGAAATAGTTTCTTCATGCTCAGAGCCTTGGAGAATAGCAAAAACTCTTCAGAGTCATTTGCAGGATACATTCTCGCTTTGTTGCCAGCTTTTGTGTTACTCTCCATACAATCACAATCCGGTATGAAGGAACTTTTAGGTCTCTTGTATACCTTCAACTCATTTGTAATATTTATTTATTATTTACTAGCTGTCCCCTGCCACACATTGCTGTGGCCCAGTCTGTGTATATGTGATTTGTGTGTGTATATATTTGTGTATATGGGCATATATGTGTGTTTGCATATATATATATATGGCCCAGTCTGTGTATATGTGATTTGTGTGTGTATATATTTGTGTATATGGGTATATATGTGTGTTTGCATATATATATATATATATATATATATATATATATATATATAAGGTAAAGGTAGTCCCCTGACATTAAGTCCAGTCATGTCTGACTCTGGGGTGTGGTGCTCATCTCCATTTCTAAGCCGAAGAGCCAGCGTTGTGTAGACACCTCCAAGGTCATGTGGCCGACATGACTGCATGAGCACCGTTACCTTCCCGCCGGAGCGGTACCTATTGATCTACTCACATTTGCATGTTTTCGAACTGCTAGGTTGGCAGAAGCTAGGGCTGACACACACACACACATATATATGTGTGTGTGTGTGGATTTTTAAATACCTTCTGCTGTGTTTTTCAGTGTTTTTATGAGTAACTAGCCGTCCCCTGCCACGCGTTGCTGTGGCCCACATGGGGGTTCTTTGTGGGAGGTTTGGCCCAATTCTATTGTTGCTGGGGTTCAGAATGCTCCGTGATTGTAGGTGAACTATAAATCCCAGCAACTACAACTCCCAAATGTCAAGATTCTATTTTCCCCAAACTCCACCAGTGTTCACATTTGGGCATATTGAGTATTCATGTAGAGTTTGGTCCAGATCCATCATTGTTTGAGTCCACAGTGATCTCTGGATGGAGGTTAACTACAATTCCAAAATTCAAGGTCAATGCCCACCAAACCCTTCCAGTATTATCTGTTGGTCATGGGAGAACTGTGTGCCAAGTTTGGTTCATTACCATTGTTGGTGGAGTTCAGAATGCTCTTTGATTGTAGGTGAACTATAAATCCCAGCAACTGCAACTCCCAAATGACAAAATTATAATTTTTTGAGTGATGGTCACTCCTTGTGTTGTAAGACATTTTGTGCCAAATTTGGTGTGATTTCGTTCATTGGTTCTTTTGTTTTTAAGGTACTAATTATGCACAGAGCATTTATATATATATAGATGGTCACTAGTTGCCCTGATAGGTGTATTTTGTCCAAATTTGGTGTCAATTCATCCAGTAGTTTTTGAGTTAAGTTAATCCCACAAACGAACATTACATTTTTATTTATATAGATTGATGTGGCAGCAAAAAAAGCCAATGGGATTTTGGCCTGTATCAATAGGAGCGTAGTGTCTAGATCTAGGGAAGTCATGCTACCCCTCTATTTTGCCTTGGTTAGACCCCACCTGGAATTCTGGGCACCACAATTCTGGGCACCACAATTGAAGAGAGATGTTGACAAGCTGGAATGTGTCCAGAGGAGGGCGACTAAAATGATCAAGGGTCTGGAGAACAAGCCCTATGAGGAGCAGCTTAAGGAGCTGGGCATGTTTAGCCTGAAGAAGAGAAGGCTGAGAGGCGATATGATAAGTATAAATATGTGAGAGGAAGCCACAGGGAGGAGAGAGCAAGCTTGTTTTCTGCTTCCCTGGAGACTAGGACACGGAACAATGGCATTAACTACAAGAAAGGAGATTCCATCTGAACATTAGGAAGAACTTCCTGACTGTGAGAGCCATTCAGCAGTGGAACTCTCTGCCCCGGAGTGTGGTGGAGGCTCCTTCTTTGGAAGCTTTTAAACAGAGGCTGGATGGCCATCTGTCAGGGGTGATTTGAATGCAATATTCCTGCTTCTTGGCAGGGGGTTGGACTGGATGACCCATGAGGTCTCTTCCAACTCTATGGTTCTATGATTTATTTCATATTCTTCTATCCCGTCCTTCTACCCGCAAGGGGGACTCAGGGCGGCCTCACATAGGATATCCTAGGACAAACCTATCATTTGGCTTGTCCTTCCTCTGAAGCTTCAAAAGCATGACTTGGCCAAGCCCAACCAATGGGTTTCCAAAGTTGAGTTGGAATTCGGACCCTGTCTCAAGAGTCATTATCCAATACTCAAACCACTACACCACGCTGGTTCTTGCTTTTATTGTGTTACTAGCTTGGGTACCCAGTGTTGCCTGGGTTACTTGAAAAATGCATAATGTTGTGAGTGAACTACAACTTACATCATGCCAGGTTAACCCTGACAAACTCCATCAGTACTTAAAATTTGTTATGTTGGGCAAGTTTGCTCTAGATGCATCATCGGTGGGGTTCAGTGTGCTCTATGGCTGTAGGGTAAAGTACAACTCCGACTATGGTGAGTCAGTCTCCGCAAACCCCTCCAGTAGGTTGAGTTACTAATGGGGGTTCTGTGTGCCAATTTTGGCCCAGGCCCATAATAATAATAATAATAATAATAATAACTTTATTTGTACCCCGCTACCATCTCCCCAAGGGATTCGGTGCGGCTTACATGAGGCCGAGCCCACAATACAACAATAGAAACAATAGCAACCTTAATACAAACAATAAATACCTCCATCAGTGGTAATCACAATTCCTCTGGTTGTGGATGAACTGCAACTCCCAGAAAAAATGTCAGTTTTTCCCCAAATACCTCCAGTAATCAAATTTTGGCATATCAGGTATGTGTGGCAAGTTTGGTCCAGATCCATTGGTGTCTGGGTTCACGGTGAGCCCTGGATGTAGGTGAACTACAACTCCTCCAAATCAAGGTGAATTTTCCCCAAAGACCTCCAGTAATTTTTGCTGGTCATGGAGGCTCTTTGTGCCAAGTTTGGTCCAATTCCATTTTTGGTGGAGTTCAGAGTGCTCATTGATTGCAGTTGAACTATAAATCCCAGTAGCTAAAACTCCAATATGTCCAGGACAATTTCCCTCAAAACCCACCAGTATTCTGAACTTGCAAACCAATTAAAAATAATGGAAAATAATACATGAGCACTCCCAGAAAATACTAAAATTGAAGTCTGAACTTAGGCCAGAATATTATTTACTAAACATCATAGATTTTGAGATAGGGGAAAAAAAGATAAAATATTTTACTATCTGACCTCTGCAGCTAGAACATTACTAGCCCAGTAACGGCGCACTAAAGAAATCCCAACAACGGACACCTGGATTATTAAAATAATGCATCATATGGACATGGACTCCTTAACTTTTCTATTACAGGAACAGAAAACTAGATGTTGAACAGACTGGTCAACTTTTAAAGAAACTTAATATACAGACAGAATAATTTAACCATAGCATAAATTACGAGAATGTCAAGAAGAAAGAGAAAACTCCCTGTGGAATGGACCGGAAGATAAACGTCCCCACCTCTCTCCTCTCTGTCCCCCTATTCTCCCTTCCCCACCCTGTCCCCCCTCTTTTTTCTTTTCTCCTTCCTATCTTACCCCATCCCCGTCTAGATCCCTTCCCCATCATCTTATCCAAATTTTTTATTGTTCCGCTATTCTAAAACTTATGTAATAAAGATGAAATAGAAAAAAAAAACCCCACCAGTATTCAAATTTAGGCATATTGGGGATGTTAATGTAAGATTAGTGTAATGTGAATGTTTAAATGTAATTTTGTGTAATGCCTGTAAATGTAAACTTGTGCGCCAGCTGCGCCCGTACCTTGGGAAGTCTGACTTGGCCACGGTGGTCCACGCTTTGGTTACATCCCGTTTAGACTACTGCAAGGCACTCTATGTAGGGTTGCCTCTGAAGACTGCCCGGAAGCTGCAGCTAGTCCAACACTCGGCAGCCAGACTACTAACGGGTGCTGGGTACAGGGAGCACACCACTCCGCTGCTACACCAGCTCCACTGGCTGCCAATTAGCTTCAATTCAAAGTGCTGGTGTTAACCTATAAAGCCCTAAACGACTCCGGCCCTGTTTACCTCTCCAAACGTATTCTCCCCTATGAACCATCAAGATTATTAAGATGGTCTGGAGAGGCCCTGCTCTCGGTCCCACTGGCCTCGCAAGCATGTCTGGTGGGGAGGAGGGACAGGCCCTTCTCGGTGATGGCCCCTCGACTCTGGAACTCTCTCCCACTGGAGATCAGAACCGCCCCATCTATCCTGACATTTAGGAAACAGGTGAAGACCTGGTTATGGAGACTGGCATTCGACGAGTGAGCCAATACCCTGAGATATGGATGGAGGATGATGAGCAACGATTTTAGTGCGATGACTGACCATTATAGTTATTGATTGTAATTGCTGTTTTAATGTTTTACTGTAATATGTATTATGATGTTTTATTGATTGTATGTGATATTATGGTTAGAAACTGGTCTGAGTCCCTCAAGAGAGGTGAGAAGGCCGGTATATAAAACTTTTAAATAAATAAATAATAAATAACCTGATTGCATTAGCAGAGAGTGTATTGACTCTGAAAGGGTTCATCAGTCAAGCCTCTAATGCAGGGCTCCCCAAACTTTTTGAACAGAGGGCTGGGTCACAGTCCCTCAAACTGTTGGAGGGCTGGATTATAATTTGAAAAAAAAGAAGAAAAGAATGAATTCCTATGCACACCACATATCTTCTTTGTAGTGCAAAAAACACTTTAAATAATACAATAATTAAAATGAAGAACTATTTTAACAAATATAAACTTAGCAGTTTAGAATAAATATAAACCTAGCAGTTTGAAAACATACAAACGTGAGTAGATCAATAGATACCACTCCGGCAGGAAGGTAACGGCGCTCCATGCAGTCATGCCGGTCACATGACCTTGGAGGTGTCTATGGACACCGGCTCTTTGGCTTAGAAATGGAGATGAGCAGCAGAGTCTCAGAGTCGGACATGACTGGATTTAAGGTCAGGGGACAACATTTGCCCGCCGCCTCCCCCCACTTCTCCTGCCTCCGGGATGCAGCGAGGCCGCATCCCGAAGGCAGGAGAGGCTGGGCCCACAGAGACGGAGGGAAAAGCGGGCCCAAGCCGCTTTGCCCGCCGCCTCACCCCCCCCTTCTCCTGCCTCCTGGATGTGGTGAGGCCGCATACCGAAGGCAGGAGAGGCTGGGCCCACAGAGATGGACGGCAAAGCGGGCCCAAGCCGCTTTGCCCGCCGCCTCACCCCCCCCTTCTCCTGCCTCCTGGATGCGGTGAGGCCACATCCCGAAGGCAGAAGAGGCTGGGCCCACGGAGACGGAGGGCAAAGCGGGCCCAAGCCACTTTGCCCGCCACCTCACCCCCCTTCTCCTGCCTCCTGGATGAGGCGAGGACACATCCCGAAGGCAGGAGAGGCTGGACCCATGGAGACGGAGGGCAAATGGGCCCAAGCCACTTTGCCCGCCACCTCACCCCCTTTGCCTGCCGCCTCCCTCCCTCTTCGCCCGACTCAAACCCTTCTCCACAGCCCGCAGGCCGGATAGATGCCCTCGGGGGGCCGGATCCGGTCCGCGGGCCATAGTTTGGGGACCCCTGCTCTTATGAACTGTGAAGTTGTGACCCTGAATGTGCCTGGAACGCGTAGGGAGGATCCAGAGATAAGATTTCGTTCGTCCTTCTTACTTCAGTGCTTTTGTCTTGTTTCTGTTCTTTTTGGTTGGGTGTCAATGCGAGTGTTTGCTGTATATTTGCTGTACTCAGTAAAGCTATACATTTGCTTTTACTGAAGTCTTAAAGTGTCCATTCTTCTAAGCTGCAGAGCTTCTGTCACACTCTGACAGGGGATGCATGCCAAATTTGGTCCATCATTTTTTGTGTTCATAGTGGGTTCTAGCAGGCCTGTAGCGAGGGGGTGGTTTTAGGGGTTCAACCCCCCCCCCGAAATGTTTCAGATTTTTTTAAAAAACCTGGTTTACTCATGAATTTTAACTGGTTAACCAAATCCCCATGCTAAGTCTATGAGATGCAAAAAATTAAGAGTCCCTCCAGAACTGTAAGCACTATCTCAAGCAAATATTGACAATTTATTCACACTGTCATTACTTGCAGCAATAGCAGATGTAATGAAGCAACCAAGCAACTCATTAAGGAGGCCAGACTTGGTGGAGGTGGTTGACAGGGGTGGAGCTGCAGGCTATTGAAGGTTACTCTGCCCCCTGCTGTGCTCTTTGCTTCAGCGTGAGCTTGGAGGCAGGTTTCACCCCCCCCTCGAAATTTTCAACCCTCCCCGAAATTTTCACCCCCCCCAAAACTGTCAACCCTCCCCGAAATTTTTTTCTGGCTACGGCCCTGGTTCTAGGTGTAGGTGAACTACAACTCCTAGAAATCCCTCCAAAAACCTCCAGGATTTTTGTCTTAGTCATGGGGGTTCTGTGTGCCAAGTTATTTCCAGATCCATCATTGGTGGAGTTAGAGTGCTCTTAGATTGCAGGTGAACTCCCAGTACCTACAACTCAGGCCCCCTGGGGGCACAGCGGGTTAAACCGCTGAGCTGCTGAACTTATTGACTGAAAGGCTGGCAGTTCGATTCCGGGGAGTGGGGTGAGCTCCTGCTGCTGTTCTCCCAGGGTGGGACCCGATGAAACGTCCCTACTGAAAGATGTGGTTACTATAAGTGTTTAGGATTAGACACAATCCTCTTCAGACCTTTTCTGCAGGTTGCTCTCACTGATTTCCCAGCAGAGCAACCTGAAAATAGATCTTCTCTTTTGGCTAATAGCTGCCAGCAGAAAGAAATGGCCTTGGAGAGAAATGGTATAGCTTAATGGCAGTGTGAGATGAGATGCGAGACAAGAAGTCCTTGGTGCAAATGTCAGCCTAAACCAAAATACAATCATAGCAACAGGACAACAAAGGTCTGCAGTACAGACAATCCTACTCACCCACTTTAGAAGGTTGTGATTTAAACAACTGAAGTAAGAATTTGGGACATCTCGTGTTTTTTTTGTTTTTGTTTTAAGTGCTGAACAACTACACCCTTTCCCTCTTATTCTCCACATGATAAAAGATTAGAAGGGTTTGATTGCGGTCAGGATAAAATTGAAATGGAATGTTTCTAATCTCCTCTCCTGACATATTGGGGAACGTTTGAAAGTCTCGCCTATGTGGTTATCACCATTTTCCAAAAGCTACAACCAGAGGATAAATCAATACATGCACCTCACTGAAAATTTCCTACTGCATTTGATAAAGGGGAAAGAAGAGCTACTGGAATGGACCTTTATCCTTACGCTTTAATTCAGTGGTTCTCAAACTTCTTAATGCCGCGACCTCTTAATACAGGTCCTCATGTTGTGGTGATCCCTAACCATGAAATTATTTTTGTTACTACTTCATAACTGTAATTTTGCTACTGTTATGAATCGTCGTGTAAATATCTGATATGCAGGATGTATTTTAATTCATTGGACCGAATTTGACACAAATACGGATACGCCCAAATTTGAATACTGGTGGGGTTGGGAGTGGGGGGGATTGAAGTTTGGTGCAATTCTATCCTTGGTGGGGTTCAGAATGCTCTTTGATAGTAGGTGAACTATAAATCCCAGCAATTAAAAATCCCAAATGTCCAGGTCTGTTTTCCCCAAACTCCACCAGTGTTCACATTTGGGCATATTGAGTATTTGTGCCATGTTTGGTCCAGATCCATCATTATTTGAGTCCACAGTGCTCTCTGGAGGTAGGTGAACTACAACTCCTATAAATCCCTCCAAAGACCTCCAGTATTTCTTGTTGTTCATTGGGGTTCTGTGTGCCATGTTAGTTCCATATCCATCAATGGTGGAGTTCAGAGTGCTCTTAGATTGCAGGTGAACTATACATCCCAATACCTACAACTCGTGCCCCCTGGTGGCGCAACGGGTTAAACCGTTGAGCTGCTGAACTTGCTGATTGAAAGGCTGGTGGTTTGAATCTGGGAGCAGAGTGAGCTCCCGCTGCTGTTCTCCCAGAGTGAACTATAAATCCAAGCAACGACAACTCCCAAATGACAAATGTGCCAAATTTGGTCTAGTGAATGAAAATGCATCCTGCATTTCAGATATTTACATTATGATTCATAACAGTAGCAAAATGACAGTTATGAAGTAGCAACGAAAATAATGTTATGGTTGGGGGTCACCACAACATGAGGAACTGTAGTAAGGGGCTGCGACATTAGTAAGGTTGAGAAACACTGATCTAGATCATGGCATTTCATCAATTGATTTGTAGTACTATTTTAAAATTATAATACATTTCCACTGATCTATAAATATTAATTTGTACAATATATGAAAGGTAAAAGTGAAGGCGTATGGCAGGGTTGTATACTCTCACCCAACCTATTCAACTTGTATGCAGAACACATCATGCAATATGCGAGGCTTGATGAATGCAAGGCTGGGGTGAAAATTACTGGAAGAAACATTAACAACCTTAGATATGCAGACGATGCCACTTTGACGGCCGAAAGTGAGGAGGAGCTGAGGATCCTTCTAATCAAGGTGAAAGAAGAAAGCGCAAAAGCTGGGTTACAGTTAAACATCAAAAAAACAAAAAAAACAAACCAAGATTATGGCAACAAGAATGATTGACAACTTGGAAATAGAGGGAGAAAACATGGAGGCAGTGTCAGACTTTGTATTTCTAGGTGAAAAGATTACTGCAGACACAGATTGCAGCCAGGAAATCAGGAGATGCTTACTTCTTGGGAGGAGAGCAATGACCAATCTTGATAAAATAGTGAAGAGTAGAGACATCACACTGGCAACAAAGATCCGCATAGTTAAAGCCATGGTATTCCCTGTAGTCACCTACGGATGTGAGAGCTGGACCTTAGGGAAGGCTGAGCGAAGGAAGATAGATGCTTTTGAACTGTGATGCTGGAGGAAAGTGCCTTGGACAGCGAGAAGATCCAACCAGTCCATACTTCAAGAAATAAAACCTGACTGCTCATTGGAGGGAAGAATAGTAGAGGCCAAGATGAAGTACTTTGGCCACATCATGAGAAGAAAGGAAAGCTTTAGAGAAGACAATGATGCTGGGGAAAATGGAAGGAAAAAGGAAGAGGGGCCGACCAAGGGCAAGATGGATGGATGGTATCCTTGAAGTGACTGGATTGACCTTGAAGGAGCTGGGGTGATGACGACAGACAGGGAGCTCTGGAGTGGGCTGGTCCATGAAGTCACGAAGAGTCGGAAATGACTGAACGAATGAACAACAACAACAAAAGTGAAGGTATTTCCCTGACATTAAGTTCAGTCATGTCCGACTCTGGGGGTTGTTGCTCATCTCCATTCCTAAGCTGAAGAGCCAGCGTTGTCCATAGACACCTCCAAGGTCATGTGGCCGGCAAGACTGCATGGAACACCGTTACCTTGCCGCTGGAATGGTACCTATTGATCTACTCACATTTGCATGTTTTCTAACTGCTAGGTTGGCAGAAGCTGGGGCTAACTGCAGGAGCTCACGCCGCTCCTCAAATTCAAACCTGTGACCTTTTTATCAGCAAGTTTAGCACCTCAGTGCTTTAACCCACTGCGCCACCAGAGGCTCCATACAATATATGAAAACCTTATGAAAAAAAACTGAATTCTGTGTTGCAATTCCTCTTCTGGAAGTAACACAAGTGTCAGCAGTACAGTTGAAAAGAACATTTCAGGTATAAATATGAGTGTTTATTATATCTATACTGCAATCCAATATGGCAGGGACAATCCTAATTGATCCTTTCTTGTCCTGCTTTTTTTAGCAGCTCTTAACATGTTCTAGTTTTTCTATCCTTCTCACATTTTCCTCCTTGGACTTCAACTGCTTTTAAATGCTGCAAACCGAGCTCAAAGTGCAGAATGACTGTCGTTTTGAGTTAACACAACAAAGCAGAAAGAAGACGACAAAATCCAAACTCTTGTAGGCTCAAGGAATGGCAAACTGTTGCAGACACGCTGGACTTGTATGTTCTTCCTTGCTAATAATGTTACCCAATTTGATCACAGTCTTATGTTTGTCAGCCACATGTGCCATGAGAAATGATAGAGGACATGCTTCATCCAATGTTGCAATATTCCCCTTTCAGATAGAAATCATTCCTCCTTCCCAATTTTTTTCATGGTCTGCTATTGCTAGAAACATAAACATTCGCATAAGCTCCTGTGTCTCATGAACTTTGGAAAAGATCCCATACAGTTCAGAGAATAAATTCTGTACGAAGTCTGCCGTTGTACAACAAAGTTTGGCATCTAATGCCATAAGGCTTTTCTCTCCCAATTGTCCCCCAATTTCCTTCTTTCCTCTTGAACCTCCAGGGCCCCTTCCAC
Source organism: Anolis sagrei ordinatus (assembly GCF_025583915.1). Classification (NCBI taxonomy): domain Eukaryota; kingdom Metazoa; phylum Chordata; class Lepidosauria; order Squamata; family Anolidae; genus Anolis; species Anolis sagrei. Next base: position 39,028,007 of record NW_026847771.1, read on the forward strand.
ACAGCTGAATAATATCCGACATATTCTGCTTTGAACTGGAATAAATGGGAGTGTGGACTCAAATAACCCAGTTCAAAGCAGAGAATGTGGAATTTTCTGCCTTGATATTCTGGGTTATATGGCTGTGTGGAAGGGCCCCAAGGCATAATAAATGCGAGGAGCACAGAGAGGAATTAACTCTCTGAAATGCCCATAGAGTTCACCTCCAGATTGGACTACTGCAATGCACTCTACATGGGGCTGCCCTTGAAAATGGCCCGGAAATTTCAACTGGTCCAACAGGCGGCGGCCAGGATGTTAACTGGTGCTCCTTACAGAGAGAGGTCAACCCTCCTGAATTTGGAGGAAGCCTTTGACAATACAATACAGTAGAGTCTCTCTTATCCAACATAAATGGGTCAGCAGAACATTGGATAAGCGAAAACGTTGGATAATAAGGAGGGATTAAGGAAACGCCTATTAAACATCAGATTACATTACGAGTTTACAAATTAAGCACCAAAACATCATGTTTTATAACACATCGACAGAAAAAAGCAGTTCAATACATGGTAACATTAAGTAGTAATTAATGTATTTACACATTTAGCACCAAAATATCGTAATGTATTGAAACAATTGTGGATCCAGGCGGGAGGCAGACTGCATTGGATAATACAAAACATTGGATAAGTGAAGGTTGGATAAGCAAGATGTATGTCTCAATCTTGCTAAACAAGCTCAAGATTTGTGCCTCAAAAGGATTCTGCCCCAAATTATTTTACCCTTCAGCTGATACCCCCTTCGAGGAGATGGTGGTGGGGTATAAATAAAGATTATTATTATTATTATTATTATTATTATTACCCATCCATTTCAGGGATAGAAAGAAGGGAGATCAGAGAAAGAGAGAAATACAGATATGATTCCTCCCCCTCGTTGAATTTGGGGTGGCAGAGGGCAAGGAAAGGGAAGAAAAGAAAGAAAGTTGTTTATGCTTCTTTTAATATCTCCCTTCTGTTTTACATTTGCAGTCTTTTCAAAAGATACGGCCTGGGTTTTGCCAAGATTCCTAAAGAGATATCCTGAGAAATGTAGACCGGTTTCCCAACCAAAATTCAAAGAAAACAAACGTCAGGCCAGCAATTGATATGAAATAGTTTAAAAATGAGAAAAAGCTGCCTCAGAGCTAGGTTTACATTAAACTACATTTCTGCAAGCAGCGGGAGGAGAACCTCAGATGCGTCGCTCTCCGCCAAAAGGAGAGAAAACCCGAGCAGGCTGGAAAAGGCTAAGGTTACCTGCCAGAGAGGTGTCCAAAAAAAGTCCTTGGCAAAGGGGAAGCTGCGGAAACATGGATATTTTCTGCAACATAATAAACCCAGGCATAAGTGGGGCCTGGGCATCCTTAAAGGACAACCTGTTCCATTCATAGTAGCCTCAACACAGTGTGCCAGCCCATCAACCTTTTCAATAGCCTGCCTCCTCGCTCTTACCTATGTGTCCCAACAACCCTCCAAATTAGAATGGCACAAATGTAGATGTGGAAGTAGCCCACCAGCCAAGGAGGTTCGGTTGCAGGGCCAGGTTGGAGTGGAAAACCATCTCACATGAGAGAGCGGAGATCCAAAAGAGAGAAACAAATTACAGTCTTTGGGTTTTGGACCGCCATGAAAGTGAAAACCCTCAAAGACAAGAAACGGGCGTACATACATAACCAGATTTGCCCAGGTGTTGGAAGGCACCCTTGTTTTCATCCCTTCTCTCTCTTTCTTTCCATCCCTGCCCTCATACCTTTCTCTCCTTTCCTTTCCTTTCCTTCTTTCCCTTTGTTTTCCCTTCCACCCCCTCCCTTCTTTTGTCTCTTTTCTTTTCTTTCCCCCCTCCCTCCTTCTTTTCCTTCCTTTTCTTCCTCTCCACTTTTTCCATTCTCCAGCTCCGAGATGGCTGCACAATGTCTCAATGGCAACTTGCTTTGTGACTCTTTCCTTCTTACCTCCTTTGCCCTCATATACATGTAACCTTTCTTTCTCAGTGACATCATAGATAATTTCCTTCTTTCTTTCTTTCCTTCCTTCCCAATTCCCTTTTTTTCTTTCCTTCCTCCTTTCCCCTCATACATATGCCACCTAGCAGAACTTCACTTCCTCTTGTTTCTTTCCCCCCTCTCTCCATCATTCCTTCCCTTCTCCTTCTTTTCTCCTTCCCCTTCCTTCCCTTCCCTTTCTTTTCCTTCCCTCTCCACTTTTTACCTTCTCCAGCTCGGAGATGGACTCACAAGTTCTCAATGGCAACTTGCTTTTTGGCTCTTTCCTACTTACCTCCTTTGCCCTCATATACATGTAACCTTTCTTTCTCAGTGATATTACAGATAATTTCCTTCCTTCTTTCATTCTTTCTTTCCTTCCCAATTCCCTTTCTCTCTTTCCTTCCTTCCTCCTCATACATGTCACTCAGCAGCACTTCACTCCCCCCCTGTTTCTTTTCCCCATCTCTCCTTCCTTCCTTCCCTCCCTGCCTCCTCTTTCCTTTCCTTTCTTTCCCATCCTTCCCTCCCTCCCCACTTTCTCCATTCTCCAGCTCTGAGATGGCCTCACAATATCTCAATGGCAACTCACTTTGTGGGTCTTTCCTTCTTACCCCCTTTGCCCTCACATACATGTAAACTTTCTATAATTTCCTTCCTTCCTTCTTTCTTTCCTTCCTTCCCAATTCCCTTTCTCTCTCTTTCCTTCCTCCTTTCCCCTCATATACATGTCACCCAGCAGCACTTCACTCCTCTTGTTTCTTTTCCCCATCTCCATCCTTCCTTCCCTCCCTCTCCACTTTCTCCATTCTCCAGCTCTGAGATGGCCTCACAATGTCTCAATGACAACTTGCTTTGTGACTCTTTCCTTCTTACCTCTGTTGCCCTCATATACATGTAACCTTTCTTTCTCAGTGACATCACGAATAATTCCCTTCTTTCCTTCCTCTTTTCCCCTCATACACGTCACCCAGCAGCACTTCACTCCTCCTGTTTCTTTTCCCCCTCTCTTCATCCTTCCTTCCCTCCCTCCCTCCCTTCTTTTTTCCTTTCCTTTCCTTCTCTTCCTTCCTTCTCTCTTTCCTTCCTTCCCTCCCTCTCCACTTTCTCCATTCTCCAGCTCTGAGATGGCCTCACAATGTCTCAGTGGCAACCCGCTTTGTGTCCCTTTCCTTCTTACCTCAGTTGCTCTCATATACATGTAACCTGTCTTTCTCAGGGACATCACAGATAATTTTCTTCCTTCTTTCTTTCTTTCCTTCCTTCCCAATTCKTCTTCTCTCTTTCCTTCCTTCCTCCTTTCTCCTCCTACGCATGTCACCTAGCAACACTTGACTCCCTCCTGTTTCTTTTTCCCCTCTCTCCATCCTTCCTTCCTTCCTTCCTTCCTTCCTCCCCTCCCTTCTCTTTTCCTTTCCTCTCCTTTCCTTCTCTTCCTTCCTTCCTTCCTTCCTTCCTTCCTTCCTTCCTTCCTTCCTTCCTTCCATCCTCCCTTTCCCTCTTGCACATGTCACCTTTCTTTCCCAGTGACATCACAAAGAGCCATTTCATAGTCAATCCTTCACCTAGCAACAGCCAATCCAGTGACATCACATAGGGACACTTCACCTAGCAACAGCTAGACATAGACAGATAGAGATACTTTCAAACACACAGAGAGAGGTAATTTTATACTTGAGAGAACACCTCTCTGGGAATTTTGATGTCTTCCAGCACGATTCTATGGTTAAAGTGTGTTGGAAATGATCTCTAGAACTGTAATTGTGGATCTAATGATTCCTAGAGGGGTGTTCTTGGAAATCTCTAGGTCTTTCAGTATGGCTGTAGGAAGTTGACCACAGAATGACACTAGAGGACCCAGAGAGTCCTAGAAAGAACATTTTAAATCAAATCAGTGAATACTCAAATCCGCAAAAGCCAAAATCGCAAATGTGGAGGAATGACTGTAGTTCAGGACAATTCTTGAGGGTGACATGGCCAGTCTGAAGCTGGTGAGAGCCATCTCTCAGTTGCCAAAAGCTTTCTTCAGAAGGAGTTTAAAACCATTGGTCTGGCAAGTTCCGCTTTTACAATTGAAATTGCCAATAACCTTGTTTTAGAAAGTTGGTGTGTTGAGAAAATCACAGTGGAAAAAAATGCTGGAAGATCAGATTTCAGACCAGGAGAGCAAAAGATCAACAGAAAAAGTCTGTACCAGGGAGGTAGCTGAAATGAATGCCAACTTCAGGGCCCTCGGCAAGGTGAAATGCAACATCCCCATGGCAGCTGTAGCCACCATCATTGTTTCCCCCCAAAAGTCCAATTATTCCTTAGCAAATCCATGGGGGTATTTTTTAAAGATTTAAAATTTCACAGAATAACAGGGATTGAATTCGGAATCAAAGTGATTACTGTATCTATAGGTTCTAGAGCAGTGGTTCTCAATCTGTATTTATTTATTTATTTATTTATTTACATTATTTCTATCCCGCCCAGTTGGCACAATTCGATGCCAAAACAAAATACATACATTGATAAAGCAAAAACATCAAGTGCAATTAAACATAAACGACAGTGCATAATAACAATTTAAAAAGAAACTATGTCCTCTGTTCAAATCTTCATCCGTTACATTGTCTTGGCCGTTCCTGGGTCAATTTCCAACTCTAGTTTGTCTGTTTATTCCAGGGTTCCGAATGCTTGCTCGAAGAGCCAAGTTTTTACTTTTTTTCAGAAAGTCAGGAGGGAGGGGGCTGATCTAATATCCCTGGAGAGGGAGTTCCACAGCCGGGGGGCCACCACAGAGAAGGCCCTGTCTCTCGTCCCCACCAGACGTGCCTGCGAAGCAGGCGGGATTGAGAGCAGGGCCTCCCCAGATGATCTTAGGTTCCTGTGGGGTTCGTAGGGAGAGATGCGTTCAGATAGATAGACTGGGCCAGAACCATTTAGGGCTTTATAGGCTAAAGCCAGCACTTTGAATTGAGCCCGGTAGCAGACTGGCAGCCACTGGAGCTGATTCAACAGGGGAGTTGTATGCTCCCTGAGCCCAGCTCCTGTTAGCAACCTGGCTGCCACACGCTGGACCATTCGAAGCTTCCGGGCCGTCTTCAAAGGCAACCCCACGTAGAGTGCGTTGCAGTAGTCTATACGGGATGTAACCAGAGCGTGGACCACCATAGCCAAGTCAGACTTCCCAAGATATGGGCGCAGCTGGTGCACAAGTTTTAATTGTGCAAATGCTCCCTTGGTCACCACCGAAACCTGGAGATCCAGGCTCAGCGATGAATCCAGGATCACACCCAAGCTGCGAACCTGCATCTTCAGGGGGAGTGTAACCCTGTCTAACACAGGCTGTAACCCTATGACCTGTTCGGCCTTTCGACTGACCAGGAGTACCCCTGTCTTGTCTGGATTCAATCTCAATGTGTTAGCCCTCATCCAGTCCGACACAGCGGCCAAGCACCAGTTCAGGACCTGAACAGCCTCCTTAGTAGTAGGTGGGAAGGAGTGACAGAGTTGGACATCATCTGCGTACAGATAACACTGCACCCTGAAACTCCGGATGATCTCCCCCAGCGGCTTCATGTAGATGTTAAACAACATGGGGGACAGTATAGAGCCCTGCGGGACCCCACAAGACAATGGTTGTGAGGTTGAGCAGTTGTTCCCCAACACCTTCTGAGTGCGATCCTCTAGGAAGGACCCAAGTCACTGCAAGACAGTGCCACCCAGGCCCATTCCTGCGAGGCGACCCAGAAGGATACTGTGGTCCTAAGATGTTTTGGCCTTCAACTGAAAATGGATTATGGATGAGTTTGATGGAGCATCCAACCACAGTTTTCGGCTAATAATGGCCACCAGAGTGGTAATTCTTAGTAGATTTTAATTGTATTGTTTAAATGTTTTTAACTATTTATAATTATTGACTGTTTGTTTTTATTATGTATATATTGAGGTATCAAATTGCTGCCGATTGGAAGCTGCCCTGAGTCCTTCCAGGGGGTTGAGAAGAGATCCTAACAGCCGGTAAACTGGCTGGGATTTCTGGAGGTTGTAGGCCAAAAAACCTGGGGACCAACGGGTTGAGAACCACTGTTCTAGAGCATCTAGAGTTGAGTCCATAGGAGGCTTCCTAGTCAGAACATTGGTTCATCTAGGTCAGTGGTTCTCAACCTTCTTAATGCCGTGACCCCTTAATACAGTTCCTCATGTTGTGGTGACCCCCAAACCATAATGTTATTTTTGTTGCTACTTTCTAACTGTAATTTTGCTACTGTTATGAATCGTAATGTAAATATCTGACATGCAGGATGTATTTTCATTCACTGGACCAAATTTGGCACAAATACCTGATATGCCCAAATTTGAATACTGGTGGGGTTGGCGGGGAGATTGATTTTGTCATTTGGGAGTTGTAGTTGKTGGGATTTATAGTGCATGTCCAACCAAAGAGCATTCTGAACTCCACCAATGATGGAATTGAACCAAACTTGGCACACAGAACTCTCCTGACCAACAGAAAATACTGGAAGAATTTGGTGGGCATTGACCTTGAGTTTMGGAGTTGTAGTTCTCCAGAGAGCACTGTGGGCTCAAACAATGATGAATCTGGACCAAACTTGTCACGAATTCTCAATATGCCCAGTTGTGAACACTGCTGAAGTTTGGGGAAAATAGACTTGGACTTTTGGGAGTTATAGTTGCTGGGCTTTATAGTTCACCTACAATCAAAGAGCTCTCTGAACGCAGCCCACAATGGATCTGTACCAAACTTGGTACGCTACCTACATGGCCAACACTGAATACTGGTGGGGTTGGGGGTATTTTTTAATTTTGGGAGTTGTAGTTCACCAACACCAAAAAGGAAGAGAAGGGCAGGCAGAGAGATCTTCAGTCTTGTCTGCCAAAGGGGTTCCTAAGACCATCAGAAATCTGTTGGCGACCCCTCTGAAACCCCCTTGTGACCCCACTAGGGGTCCCAATCCCCAGGTTGAGAAACACTGATCTAGGTCAGTATTGTCAACTTTGTCTGGCAATGTCTCTCCTATATGACAAATAGGATTCTTTCCAAGCCCTATTTCTGGAGAATGGAACTAGGGCCCTCTCAACTGCCATTGTGGGTTGTTGGAAGAAAGAGAAGAGCCAGGGGTGGCAGAGTCTTATCCCCACTCCTCTATCCCCTTGCTGTGTATGGCCATTCCAATTCAGAGTGTATCCACATTGCACCATTAGAGCACTTTGATACCACTTTAACCACACTGGCTCCATCCTATGGCATCTTAATGTACACCAGAGTAACTTATCAGCAGCAGCGTGGCCCAGCACCGAAAGTAACCGAAAGTGATAAAAAGAACAAAAAACAGATCAATGTTATATCTTCCATAGGAGGTTTTTCTTTGTAGTAAAATAATACTGAGCCCCCGGTTGCACAGTGGGTTAAAGCACTGAGCTGCTGAGCTTGTTGATCGAAAGGTCGCAGGTTCGATTCCGGGGAGCGGCGTGGGCTTCCGCTGTCAGCCCTAGCTTCTGCCAACCTAGCAGTTTGAAAACATGCAAATGTGAGTAGATCAATAGGTACCGCTCCGGCGGGAGGTAACGGCGCTCCATGCAGTCATGCCGGCCACATGACCTTGGAGGTGTCTATGGACAACGCTGGCTCTTCGGCTTAGAAATGGAGATGAGCACCACACCCCAGAGTCAGACATGACTGGACTTAATGTCAGGGGACTACCTTTACCTTTAAAATAATACAGTTGCACTTTTTACAATAACAAGGTTTCCACAACACAAATAAGTGAATACATAGTAGCTTTGCACACAGCAGCCTTCATACTGGAGCTTTCTCACACCAGACTTCTCTCACACAAAGGTTTACCTCACACTCCTCAGGACGACACTAGCTTTGGTCCACTGGCTCTAACAGGCTTCGCCTACTCACTCTTTCAGTGCTTGACTCACACTTTTGTAATCAAACATACCTAGTTCATTTTTAATATTTCTGACATATATGCCCTATAAGGTATATTCTTAAAAATTTATTTAGTACATTTCTATACCGTCTCTCTCAGCCTTCTGGGGACTCGAGGCGGTTTACAAGGCAAGAATTCAATGCCACCAAGGACACAATTACAATATACAATATTAAAACACCAGCAACAATAAAATCAAACATTATAATGAAACATACTTCAATCGATAATCATTAAAACAATGTCCAGTTCCGCCATATAGTTATTCCATTATTATCTCCGTTGTTCCGTATTTTCAAATGCCCACTCAAATAGCCATGTCTTAAGATTCTTCCGGAATGATAGAAGCCGATCTAATCTCCCTAGGAAGGGCGTTCCATAGCTGAGGGGCCACCTCTGAGAAGGCCCTGTCTCTTGTTCCCCCCAACCGTACTTTTGATGATGGCGGGACCAAGAGCAGGGCCTCTTCAGATGATCTTAAAGTCCTTACAGGTTCATAAGGGGAGATTCGTTCGGACAGGTAAGTTGGGCCAGAACCATTTAGGGCTTTATAGGCTAAAGCCAGCACTTTGAATTGTGCCCGGTAGCAAACTGGCAGCCAGTGGAGCTGGCGCAACGAGGGAGTTGCATGCTCCCTGAGAGCCGCTCCTGTTAGCGATCTGGCTGCTGTCCGTTGGACCAGTTGAGGCTTCCGGACAGTCTTCAAAGGCAACCCCACATAGAGAGCGTTGCAGTAGTCTATACGTGATGTAACAAGAGCGTGGACTACCGTGGCCAAGTCAGACTTCCCAAGGTACGGGCGCAGCTGGTGCACAAAAATGGCCCCCACCCTCCTCTCTTTCAAAAAGTTACTAAAAACATACCTCTGCACTTTGGCGTACAGGCGGGAGGAGGACTAGGACACTTTAGCAATGCCATTGAAAAGCAGGCTGTCCTATCTGTACTTTGTGGCCATTATGGCACAGTTAAGAACAACTAACAACCAATGCTTACCCAATTTTTAACTGTGCTGGCTATTTTAGATGTTTTACTGTTGATCATGCATTTAAATGTATTTGTTTAGGGACTAGTTTTTCTATGTTTTTATCCTGATATTTATCTTTATTTGATTCATACAATGATGTTATTATTTTGCATTGTTTTATTGCTGTAATGTTTGGTATATGTTGGCCACTGAATGTTTGCCTTTGTATGTGTAAACCACCCTGAGTCCCCCTGGGGAGATAGGGGGAGTCGAAAAGATTATTATTATTATTATTATTATTATTATTATTATTTTACTGACACAAAAACACAGTATATCACAGCAAACGTGATCTATAGGCTGGATTTCGTATCATAAAATCACAAGTCGAACACTTCCCAAGCATCTAGGACTGTGTGATGTATTTCCGAATGATGTGCGCAGATCCAAGTAAGGTAGCCTTTTTCAGTTGACAGATTGTGATTTTGTCAATGTATATTGTTTCCAAATGCCGGCTGAGATCTTTTGGCACGGCACCCAGTGTGCCGATGACCACTGGGACCACCTGTACTGGTTTATGCCAGAGCCTTTGCAGTTCGATTTTGAGGTCCTGATAACGGCTGAGCTTTTCCAGTTGTTTTTCCTCAATGCGAGTGTTACCTGGCATGGAGACATCAATAATCCATACTTTTTTCTTTTCCACAATCGTGATGTCTGGTATATTGTGTTCCAAAACTTTGTCAGTCTGGATTCAAAGGTCCCACAGTATTTTTGCGTGTTCATTTTCCACTACCTTTGCAGGTTTAAGATCCCACCAATTCTTTAGTGCTGGTAGTACTTGGGAAGTCGGATCTGGCCACGGTGGTCCACGCTCTTGTTACATCCCGATTAGATTACTGCAACGCACTCTATGTGGGGTTGCCTTTGAAGACTGRTCYGAAACTRCAACTAGTRCAGCGYGAGGCAGCCAGAMTYCTRACKGGAGCGMCATACAGGGAGCATACCACCCSCCTGRTGTGTCAGCTCCACTGGCTGCCGATCCAATTCCGAGCACAATTCAAAGTGCTGGTTTTGACCTACAAAACCKTATWCGYCTCTGGCCCAGTGTATRTGTCCGAACGGATCTCCCTTTACGTCCCACCCCYGAYTTTAAGATCMGCCGGGGYGGSSGGGCTGCTCTCGACCCCYCCYGTGTCACAAGTGAGGRTGGRGGGGACGAGGAGCAGGGCCTTCTCGGTGGCYGCCCCCTGCCTGTGGAACTCGCTTCCCGGGGAAATCAGAACAGCGACCTCACTCCTCTCCTTTAGGAGAAAACTCAAAACATGGATGTGGGACCATTCGTTTGGTCAAACGAGCAGGTAAAGAATCGTCACTATCTAGGAAAGGCATAATGGAATGAGATCTGGAGCCCGGAAAGACGAATGCTGAACACATGAATTGTCCTATATGTTGTGATATATATTGTGTTAATGATTGTTAATTGCATTGTGGTTTTATCTATGATTACTGTTTTAATTGTTTTAATTATGATTGTCATTTTGTAGAACTGTAATTGTATGGGCGCGGAATGGTGCCTTGTTGTGTAAGCCGCCCTGAGTCCCCCCTTGGGGGTGAGAAGGGCGGGGTATAAGTGCCGGTAATAAATAAATAAATAAATAAATAAATTGTGACATAAATTCCAGTGAATCACCATCATGATATTGTTGTTTTTAAATTGTTTTAAAATTGTTTAAAATTATTTTTTTWAATTGTGTTAGATTTTAGCCTGTTGTGGTAAGCTGCTCCAAGCCCCAGGGGAGTGGCGGCATATAAGTTTGAATTATAAATTATAAATTARAAATAAATCGTCATCATCATCATCATCATCATCATCATCATCATCATCATCATTTTCTTGCCCCTTTCTTTAACTTGGTCTCATATGCCTGCTTCCTTCCACACATGAATTACCGTATATACTCGAGTATAAGCCGACCCGACTATAAGCCGAGGCACCTAATTTTACGACAAAAAACTGGGAAAACATATTGACTCAAGTATTAGCAGAAGGTGGGAAATGCAGCCGCCATGGGTAAATTTCAAAATAAAAATAGATACCAATACAATTACATTAATTGAGGCATCAGGAGGTGAAATGTTTTTGAATATTTACATAAAACTGTAATTAGAGATAAGACTGCCCAACTCTGATTAAATCATTATTCTAACCTTCTTCAGTGTAAATGTACTTATGTATCCTTCCAACATAATAGAGGAAAAGAATAAATGTAATAATAATAATAATAAAGTAAAATAATGGAAATGCAATAATAACAGTAATAATAGAGTAAAATAGTAAATGTAATAATAGAGTAAAATGATAAATGCAATACTAATAAAGTAAAATAATAAATCTAATAATCATCATAAATAGTGTAAAATACTAATAAAAGTAATAGAGTAACATACTGTAAATGTTATAATAATAGAGTAAAATAATACATGAAATAAAAATAATACTAATAACAGATTAAAATAATAAATAACCTTGACTCGAGTATAAGCCGAGGGGAGCTTTTTCAGTCTAAAAAAGGGGCTGAAAAACTAGACTTATACTCGATCCTATCTCCCCTCCACACTTGCTTCCATGGAAATATTGCAATGATCACACGTCCCTTAATCCTCGCCACTGCACCGCAGACAGAAACTCTTTTATTGCCTACTGTATATGCCATGGGGCTTTTGCTTTCACAGATGGGGTGTGATAGATTAAAATATTCAAAGAGCTTATGAACTCCTAAGTTTGTTGAGTAGGCATTTCACTTGCAGAGACCTTAAAAGTCGGATGTCAGCCTGGGGAACCAGTCAGGTCTTCTGAAAGCCTGTGACTACCCTCGGCACCAACACATACCTGGAGTTGGCCTAAGTCAATCAATCAGTCTTTATTATGGTCCAAAGACCTAGTTTTCTCAGCATAAAAGTGCATAGCAGATTCATAAACTGATAATAAATGTAAAGCTTTTCCCCTGACATTAAGTCTAGTTGTGTCAGACTCTGGGGGTTGCTGCTCATCTCCACTTCTAAGCCGAAGAGCTGGTGTTTTCTGTAGACACCTCCAAGGTAATTTGGGCAGCATGACTGCATGGAGCACTGTTACCTTCCCTCAGAAGCGGTACCTATTGATCCACTCACATTTGCATGTTTTTGAATTGCTAGTTTGGCAGAAGCAGGAGTTCATGCTGCTCCCCGGATTTGAACCACCGACTGTTTGGTCAGCAAGTTCAGCAGCTCAGCAGTTTAATCTGCTGCACCACTGGGGGCGCCTTTTATAAACTTATAAGACCACTTACAGATAGGATGAGTGCAATGCTAGATGTTTATGAACAAAGGCAAAAACACTACAAATACATACAAGGCAAGTTTCAGCCTGAGTCTAATACAGGAAGTTGTTTTATCCTGGCTATCTCAGAGCGAAACTTGGCAACAGGCAAGATCACATGGGGGAAATTGTCACCTAGTAAAAACTTTACTTGGAATTGAGCAGATATACCGGGTTTCGCCTGCATCTATGGCAAGCATCGTCAGAGGTGAGGACCTCACCTCTGAGGATGCTTGCCACAGATGCAGGTGAAACGTCAGGAGAAATGCCTCCAGAACATGGCCATATAGCCCAAAAACACCCACAAGAACTTAGTGATTCCAGCCATGAAAGCCTTCGACAATACAATATCCTTAATTTTTAAAAAGTCTAAAAACATGCCTAAAATTTAATTTTAAAACTGAGCACTTTTAGTCACTAAAGCTCATGTGCAACCAGCTTGGTATTATGAAATGAGGCAAGTATGTCCTAGGCTAGGAGAATAAATAAAGCTGAAATGAAGAAATGAGACAATAGTATTAGATGGGGAATACACAACACCAAATCCAAGTAGTGACATGATGTGATATGAGACAGAGATCATGTTTGACCATGATTAAGCATGGTTATTTGAATTCTTAAACTGGGATGAAGCAAAGCCTGCAAACCAGGATCGAGATGGCTTTACCAACCATTGCTATCCTCTGTGGCTCACCAAGATAACCTTTTGTCCCCTATCCTACATGCAGAAGATGGTGGGGAGAGTCATGTCACTCTCTTCTTAAACCTGCTTTCCAAAGTAAAATCCTATCTTACCAAGCTAAATCATGGTGTATGGGTTTTCAAATGTGAAGAGACAGACTTAATTATTTTCCCTGCAGGACTTGAATAGTTTGGACATGTTTTTGAAGATATTAGTATCATAGAAGAAATATATATATATATTGAAATGCCATCAAAAATATCTCTTAATATTATATTTTAAAAGGAATTTTAGCACTGGGATGCCAATAAACAAACTTCCTACTGTGATCTGTTCTGATTCCCCATCACAAAACCACGACATATTCTCCGCAAACAGTGATGGCTTGGATCCCCCAGGACCAAGGAAACCAGAAAGCAATGAGAAGTCCCATCCATACCTTCAATGCCGCACGAGGTCCCACCTCTGTCGGTCCGCCTGTCACTTGCTTGGGACGAGGGCCACGCTCCGCAGACGGATGGAGAACGCGAACTGTCAACGCAAGGGAAGAGAAACACAAGTGAAGGGAGACCTTTCTGAACTGCTCCCCCTTGAATAAGCTGAGCCTCTCCCCTCTTCCTGCCCTTGCTTTGCCCTATAAGAATGACTGACAAGCCCAGATTTAACTAAGGGATTTTGTGGGTTTAAAGCATGTGACCATTTTCCTCCTGTTTTGTCCATTAACCCCTTTTCAAAAATATATAACTCATTTTTTTCCCTCTACAGTGTTTGCGTTCTCTCCCCCCCCCCCCCCCCCCTTCTTGACTTTTCTTCAAGCAGGATCCATACAGCAGTAACTCAGAAGGGCCTTTGGGTACCATCTCTTCCCCAGGCATTGGCAACCGGCCCTATGAGTCTCACCTGAAGAATAGCAGCCAAGTTTAACATAAGGTGAGTGATGAAGGAAGCCAGATACAGCAGAAAGGAAGGAGGGGAGCAGTTTCAAAGCTTGCTTGCTTGCTTGCTTTTAACATTCTTTTCATTACATCAAGGATAAGCAACTCAAGGTCTCAATATCTGCACCCATGTTCCATCCACATTGTCAAACCAGGGTCAACAAGGAAGTCTCCAAGAACAACAATTTAGTGTCTAAGCCAATGATTCTCAACCTGAGGGTCGGGACCCCTGGGGAGGTTGCAAGGGGGTATCACAGGGGTCACCAAAGACCATCAGAAAACACAGTGGGCTGTTGTAGGTTTTTTGGGCTTTATGGCCATGCTCTAGAAACATTCTTTCCTGACATTTCGCCTGCATCTATGGCAAGCATAGACCTCACAACTTCTGAGGATGCTTGCCACAGATGCAGGCGAAACATCAGGGGAGAATACTTCTAGAACATGGCCATATAGCCTGAAAAACCTACAACAACCCAGTGATTCCCATACCTTGGGAAGTCTGACTTGGCCACGGTGGTCCACGCTTTGGTTACATCCCATTTAGATTACTGCAACGCTCTCTACGTGGGGCGGCCTCTGAAGTCTGTCCGGAAGCTGCAGCTAGTCCAACGCTCGGCAGCCAGATTACTAACGGGTGCTGGGTACAGGGAGCATACAACCCCTCTTATAAACATTTCTGCACAGCATTTCTAATTCACAGTGGCATCCATCTTTGCAATACATAGAAGCACATTTAAAACACATACATATCTAAATTAATCCTGACACAATGGACTTGAACCAATCTTAGCACACAGAGCTCCCATGACCAACAGAAAATACTGGAAGGGTTTGGTGGGCATTGACCTTGAGTTTTGTAGTTGTAGTTCACCTACACCCAGAGAGCACTGTGGACTCAAACAATGATGGATCTAGACAAAAGTTGGCACAGTTACTCAATATACGCAAATATAAACACTGGTGGAGTTTGGGGAAAATAGATCTTGACATTTGGGAGTAGTAGTTGCTGGGATTTATAGTTCACCCACAACCGAAGAGCATTCTTAACCCCACCAATGATAGAATTGGGCTAAACTTCTCACACAGAACCCCTGTATTGTCGAAGGTTTTATTTATTTATTTAAAAGTTTTCTATACCGATCTTCTCACCTCCAGGAGGGACTCAGATCCGGTTCACAACTTGTGTTCATATACAAAATACAAACCACACAATGCATTATCATTACACGTTAAAAACATATTACAATACAACATCGTCATCATCACAATTACACAGCCAGGTCATCAAAAACATTCATGGTCATAATTCACAGTTAATCATTCTCCTTCCATGTGGACCAGAGTTGACTCAGTTGTCAAAGGCCGCATTCCATAGCCAAGTCTTTGTTAATTTCCTGAATGTCAGGAGGGAGGGAGCCGTTCTAATCTCCTGTGGGAGGGAGTTCCAACGCCGGGGAGCCACCATCGAGAAGGCCCTGTCTCCCGTCCCCACCAACGCGATTGTGACAGTGGTGGGATCGAGAGCAGGGCCCCCCCCGGCAGATCTTAAAAACCTTGATGGTTCATAGGGGAGAATTCGTTCAGACAGGTAAACAGGACCAGAGTCGTTTAGGGCTTTGTAAGTCAAAACCAGCACTTTGAATTGTGCTTGGAAGCTAATCGGCAGCCAGTGGAGCTGGTGTGGTCCAGCACTTCTGTGTTCTCAAATAATATGCTGTGTCCGGGTTGGTTCATCAGCTGCTCTACAAGAGGGATCCTCTCACCTCTGCAGGAGTCTACCATGTACCATGCAGCTGTGGACAAGTCTACATAGGGACCACCAAACGCAGCGCCCAGACACGCATCAAGGAACATGAAAGGCACTGCAGACTACTCCAACCAGAGAAATCAGCCATAGCAGAGCACCTGATGAGCCAACCTGGACACAGCATATTATTTGAGAACACAGAAGTGCTGGACCACTCTCACAACCACCATGTCAGACTACACAGAGAAGCCATTGAAATCCACAAGCATGTGGACAATTTCAACAGAAAGGAGAAACCATGAAAATGAACAAAATCTGGCTACCAGTATTAAAAAACTCAAAAATTACAACAGCAAAACAACAGAGGGGAAACAAACAGGCACATAAAATCACTCTCAACAAAAGATTCCCCCAGGCACTTCCAAGCCATTGAATGCTAATCAAGGTGATCAGCTGAAACATTCACATCTAGCCCCAGCAGACAAAAGTCCTTTGTCTCACCCTGGTCATTCCACAGATATATAAACCCATTTTTCCTACTTCCAACAGACCTCACTACCTCTGAGGATGCTTGCCATAGATGCAGGCGAAACGTCAGGAGAAAAATGCCTCTAGAACATGGCCATATAGCCCAAAAAAACCTACAACAACCCAGTCCTTCCTAATGTTCAGGTGTAATCTCCTTTCCTATAGTTTGAAGCCATTGTTCAAGCCCGGAAAAACCTACAACAACCCAGTGATTCCGGCCATGAAAGCCTTCGACAATACATGATCACGGCTATTTATTTATTATTATTTATTTAAAACATTTATATTCTGCCCTTCTCACCCCGAAGGGGACTCAGGGCGGAGCACACCATATAAAATAAATAAATAAATAAATAAATAAATAAATAAATAAATAAATAAATAATATATACGGCAAACATTCAGTGCCGGGACACAAATTCATATACGCATACATAAACATTAAAAACATTGATCTCAGTATTAAAATACACCATTAGGAAGGTTGGGAGCCACTGCATTATTCCATAGCATTGGCCCATGGCAGTTAAAGTAGCCAAATTAATTCTACAGTGTAGATGTACTTACAGACAATGCTTTGTTTCACTTGTTGCAGTAATTTGGGGAAAGTCAACCCATGAGTTCGACAATGACCCAATGTATAACCCAATATAATTGGACATTTTTCTCTCTGTTTATCCAGGAAGTCTATGAACCATTACATTGACTATGCTCCAGCTACTGCTTGTGCTCAAATGGCTGATAGAGTGTTGAACTTTATTAAAACATATGTCTGGAATCGGTTCTAAGCTCCCAGAAAGAAGTCTACCTTGCAACGAATGTGTTCGCGTGGTGTTCACTTTACAACTGCTAAAAAGTCTGTCAAAGTTTCCATTGTAAAGCCAGTATTTTCAGGGGTTTTAAGCTTCGCTAATAAAAATGTAAAAATATGAAAATTCTATTCGAGACTTGGGTAAATGGGGCTTTTGTGTCTAAGCCCGGCTAAAATTCTTCCGATCCAGCATAAAGTGAGGGTTAGCGAGATGGGGGTAAAGGAAGAGAGTGAAGGAGAACTTCTTTGAAAAGGAGGGTTCCTTATTTTTCCCATTTTCAAATTCAAACTTGTGTTTGGAGGGCTGTGCTTTGAAGAGCGGTTGTGTAAGAGCAGACGTTTTCCAAGCCCCGTATTATGTCCAAAAAGTGGGTTATACGGTTTCCAATGAATCATCTTAGCCTGGCAAAGTTCCCATAGGCTGTACTGTAGAAGCTGCATATTATTTTGCCTACTTGTTAAAGGGGCAGTTCGGCAAACCCCACGGGGGCTTTATGGCTTCATAAAGAGACTTCCAAAATTGCTAGGGGCTATGTTCGGAAGTGAGCAGTGCTTGCCACAGCTTCTGGCTCTCTAAAATATGAAAAGAACAGACAGTGTATTCATGCTATTTGGGGCAGGACAACTTCAAATGATGAAGTCTACCATGGTCATGCGGGCAGAGCGTTTAGAGCAAGTCCCTGAATGATTTTGGCTTTTCCAGAGGAAAAACGTGTGCTCCAGCCTGGAGCTGATGCCTTCTGTTGTTTGGGATGATTGGCAAAGCAGTACCAGTCCTATTTGTGCTCTGTTAAATGCCTAGCTCTTGGCCCATCAACATCCCAGATTTAACACCATCCAGGAAGAATTTCTTAGGTGTAGGGTGACTTGAAGGTCTCTCGTTCTTAGGGTTGCCATAAGTCGAAGTCAACTTGAAGGCACTCAACATTAACAAAGCCAGTTTGGCACACCAGGTATGCTGAATTCCTCGTCATCAGACAACATGACTAAAGCTGATGGGAGCTGTGATACAGTCACATCTGGAAGGGTGCAGTTTGTTCTGTCAGGATAGTGGAGTTTGAATTTGGAGGATATGATGCACGACATTAAAATGTCCTTTAACCTTTTCTCAACCGCACGGCCACAAGGGCTATTCAGTTGCAATTCCCATTATCCCCAGTCCACATGGCAGATAACCAAAAGGGATGGGAGTTGTTGTTCAGTAACATCTTGGGACCCAAATTAGGCAAAACAAAAGAGCACTGATCACTAGGTAAAAAATATAGGGTTGTTGTAGGTTTTTTCGGGCTATATGGCCATGGTCTAGAGGCATTCTCTCCTGAAGTTTCACCTGCATCTATGGCAAGCATCCTCAGAGATAGTGGATACAGAAGACCAAAAATATAGTTGGTCTTCTGTATCCACAGACTCTCCAGCCATGGATTCAACAGCCCTATGAAGACAACCATAAGGCTTTTTTCCCTGTGTCATTAGTGACTTGAGAAACTGGAACCATAAGGCTGAAGTGGCCCTTTATGAAAATGAGTTTGACACCCCGTTCTACACTATGGAATTACCACTTTAATTGCCATGGTTCAAGACACCGGCCTATATTATTGACACAAAAGCACAGTATATGTGTCAATAATATAGGCCGGTGTCTTGAACCATGGCAATTAACACCATCTTATGTTGTTGTTATTATTATTATTATTATTATTATTATTATTATTAGAAACACAGCAAGATGAGTCCACAGCAGACAGTCGCCTGGCTGTTGAATTGGATCACATGTCGGACACTTCCCAAGTGTCTAGGACTGAGTGATGTATTGGCAAATAATGCATGCAGATCCCAGTAAGGTGGCCTTTTGCAGCTGGCACATGGTAATTTTGTCAGCCCCGATTGTGTTTAAGTGCAGGCCAAGGTCTTTAGGCACTGCACCCAGTGTGCCGATCGCCACTGGGACCACCTTTACTGGCTTGTGCCAGAGTCTTTGCAGTTTGGTCGTTAAATCCTCATATCATGTCAGCTTTTCCAGTTGTTTCTCTTCAATCCTGCTGTCACCTGGGATTGTAACATTGACGATCCATACTTTGTTTTTTAACACGATTGTGAGGTCAGGAGTATTATGCTCCAAAACTCTGTCAGTCTGAATCCGGAAGTCCCAGAGGAGTTTGGTGTGTTCATTCTCTGTAACTTTTTCCGGCTTGTGATCCCACCAGTTCTTTGTTGCAGGCAGATGGTATCTGTGGCACAAGTTCCAATGAATCCTCTGAGCAATGGTGTTATGCCTCTGCTTGTAGTCTGTCTGCGTGATCTTCTTGCAGCAGCTGAGGATGTGATCTATTGTTTCATCTGCTTCTTTGCAGAGTCTACATTTGAGATCTGTTTCAATTCTGGCTTTGATGGCATTGGTTCGAATGGCTTCTTCTTCTTCTTCCTATTATTATTATTATTATTATTATTATTATTATTATTATTATTATGTTTATTTATACCCTGCTTTATCTCCCCCAAAGGGGACTCTTTCCCAAGCCTACTTGGTAGAGAAGGCTGAAGGCCTTGTTAAATTACAACTCCATTATTTCATAACATTAAGCCACTATTCTACAGTAGAGTTTCTCAAACTCTGCTCTTGCAAATGTTTTGGACTTCATTTCCCTCAATTTCTAACAGCTGGCAATATGGCTGGGATTTCTGGGAGCTGAAGTCCAAAACACCTGGAGGAGGACACCTTGAGAAAGACTGTTCTACAGTATAGATGCCCACCAGGACTCCTTGGTTAACTTACTGTCTTTCACATATAGGATTATGAATGGGTTCAAGGGGTTTGAAAAGCTTTTTTTTATGTCCATAAATTTCCCCTTTGAATAAAGGATAGAAGCGGACTGGAATGTGACCAAATTTCCCTGGGCAGATGGTCAGCTTAGACCAGTGGTTCTCAACCTTCCTAATGCTGCAACCCCTTAATACAGTTCCTCATATTGTGGTGACCCCCAACCATTAAATAATTTTCATTGCTACTTCACAACTGTAATTTTGTTACTGTTATGAATTATAATGGAAATATCTTATATGCAGGATGTATATCACTGGACTCAATTTGGCACAAATACTCGATATGCTCACATTGGACTACCGGTAGGGTTGGAGTGGATTGATTTTGTCATTTGGGAGTTGTAGTTGCTGGGATTTGTAGTTCACCTGCAATCAAAGAGCATTCCGAACTCCACCAACGATGGAATTGAACCAAACTAAACCACACAGAACCTCCATGACCAACAGAAAATACTGTGTTTTCTGATGGTCTTTGGTGACCCCTTTGAAACTCCCTTGCACCCCACCCCAAGGGTCCCAGCCTTCAGGTTGAGAAATGCTGGAATAATGAGATTTGTAGTTTGGTGAGTTACCAGAACTTTTTGGCTAAATAACTATTATTATTATTATTATTATTATTATTATTATTATTATTATTATTATTATCTTTATTTGTACCCCGCTAGCATCTCCCGAAGGACTCGATGCGGCTTACAAAGGCCAAAGCCTCAACACACAATATAACAGTACAAAAAACCAAGCAAATTAAAAATAGTTAAAGCAGTAAACAACAAGCAATAAACAAAACACCAAGACACAATAAAACTGGGCCGGGCCAGAGTAATGGGTACAAGATTAAAAGTGCTGATGTGACAGGTGGTATATAAGGCATTATAGGGCAAGTGCAATATGCGGTATTTCTTACTCGCCTCTCCACAGCTTGAGGCAGGTTACAACATTGCCTTGTAAAACTAAAAGTCCCATGATTTCATAGCATTAAATCATAACAGTTGAAGTGGTATCAAACTGCATTAATTCTACCATATGGATGCACCCATACTATATACCAGGGATCCTCAAACTAAGGCCCGGGGGCCGGATGCGGCTCTCCAAGGTCATTTACCCGGCCCTCGCTCAGGGTCAACCTAAGTCTGTAACGCCTCAAAAGCACACAACAACAACCACAATCCTATCTCATCAGCCAAAAGCAGGCCCACACTTCCCACTGAAATACTAAAAAAAAATTGTTAAAATTGTTCTTCGTTTTAATTATTGTATTGTTTTTAAGTGGCTTTTGCATTACAAATAAGATATGTGCAGTGTGCATAGGAATTCATTCATGTTTTTTTTTCAAATTATAATCCGGCCCTCCTACAGTTTGAGGGACTGTGACCTGGCCCTCTGTTTAAAAAGTTTGAGGACCCCTGCTATCTTCCATTTAACACTGGTGGTCATAGGAGGTTCAAATGAACTCCTCCACATTACATAAGTCTCTGGGCATTCTTCACAGGGACTGGCCAGGTCTGCTGAGGTTTGGTCTTGTTTTGTGCAAACTAGCTACCATGATTTAAAAAAAAAATCACAAAAGAGAGCCCAATAGCTGTACTCAACAAGAGATCCTGGGTCCCGGTGGTGCAGTGGGTTAAACCTCTGTGCCGGCAGGACTGAAGACCGACAGGTCGCAGGTTCAAATCCGGGGAGAGGAGGATGAGCTCCCTCTATCAGCTCCAGCTCCTCATGTGGGGACATGAGAGAAGCCTCTCACAAGGATGATAAAAAAAATCAAATTATCCAGGCGTCCCCTGGGCAACGTCCTTGCAGACGGCCAATTCTCTCACACCAGAAGCGACTTGCAGTTTCTCAAGTCGCTCCTGACACGACAAAACAAACAAACAAGAGATCCTGCAATTATCGGTAAATTGTTGTTTTCCCATAGAGTTGAGACACAATGGAAATCCTAACATATGGATAGGTTGTTGTCAAAATGTGTCCTCCATTTGAGCGGTGACTCAAAAAAGAGAGTGATATTGGAAGGATGGAATGGTTTTTCCCATTCCTTTGTATTATATCCAGATCCTTGAAGCAAATAAAAACAAATTCCAAACAATCTTATCTACTGGGGTGTATCCCATTTAGAGCAATGGCAATGCAAAGGTTTTATTGGTCCAATGACATGGTGCAGCTGTATTCTGGTTGATTCTATGGTGGAACAATTTAATTGCAGTATGATTCCTGATTGACTAGAATCCGATAGGAACACTTTACAAAAGGAGCAACAGAGACATCTAACAGCTATGAAATCCCATTGCATATTCTGGTACTTTTCAACCAAAATATATACGAGGATGGTTATTGTTATCACTTGCGACAATGCTTTTAAGGAAAGCCTATTTACAATCTATTAAAAAAAAGTTCTTCAGGTTACATACTCCATTTGATCAGGAGAACCAAACAAGACTCAGTATAGACCAGTGGTTCTCAACCTGTGGGTCCCCAGGTATTTTGGCATACAACCCCCACAAATCCCAGTCAGTTTACCAGCCAGAGGCGGCCCTAGATAGTTTTCAACGGTAAGCAAACAGTATTTTGGCACCCCTCCCAACCAATCACTGATATATATTTTCTGTTCGTCGTGGGAGTTCTGTGTGCCATATTTGGTTCAATTCCATCATTGGTGGAGTTCAAAATGCTCTTTGATTGTAGGTGAACTATACATTCCAGTAACTACAACTCGCATATGTCAAGGTCTATTTTCCCCCAAGAGCGCCTCAAAAGCGCCCCTGGGCAAAATCAACTATACTGCAAATGCTTACTTTGCATAATGGGTTGAGCCGCCCCTGTTACCAGCTGTTAGGATTTCTGGGAGTTGAAGGCCAAAACATTTGAGAACCACTGGTATAGACCTGGGATAGCCCAGTAGCAAGGCTAGGCAGTGGCAGAGTATAGTGGGTTCTCAGTATCCACTGGGTGTGGTTCCAGGAACCCATGTAAATACCAAAATTGGTAATGCTCAAGACCTACTGTATACAATGGTGCAGTAAAATGACATCCCTTATATGAATTAAAGAACAACTCCAATAATTTCAAACAATGGCTGGTTGAATCCATGGATGCAGAACCTGTGGATACAGAAGACCCACTATATCTCAAATGGGACAGGGAGCTGCCCTGGTCTCAGCCAATGTTCCTCAAAGATAACGGGTTGACTGATCAACCTGAAACCTGTCCACTTGCCTCTTGGGTATCTCGGCTCTCACCTTAGTTACAAGAGAGAAGAGATGGTGGGTTCCTTTTGGTTTTATCTTCTCAGTCCTCTCCTACATAAACCTTACTACCCAGAAGCGGGGCTGCAATGAATAGAGTCCCTTGCCTAGTGCAGAACTTCCAGCAATTCCATGACTGAGCTTTCTCCTTATTCTGCTCCTGCAGACAGCTTTCCTTTTGACCTGAGATAAGCAGCACCAGCCCTGGTTACACCTGGATGGAATGCCATCTATGAAACTAGGTGCTGTGGGTTATATTTCAGAGGAAGTAACTGGAAAAACCACTTCTGAGTATCTCTTGCATAAGAAAACTTAACAGATCTGGATGCACCGGGACTGTGGTGCAGCTGGCTGGGAGTCAGCTGCATTAAGATCACTATTGACCGAAAGGTCATGAGTTTGAAGCCAGCCCGGGTTGGAGTGAGGGTCCGACCAAATTTTGTAGCTTGCTGTTGACCTTTGCAGCCTGAAAGACAGTTGCATCTGTCAAGTAGGAAATTTAGGTACTGCTTATGTGGGGAGGCAAATTTAACTAATTTATGAGGCCATAAAAATCTCCAGCAAGCATGCAAAGAATGAGGAAGTACTCCATCAGGGACATCTCCCACTGTGGCTAGAATACCCTCATGAAAGCTGGAATGTTAAGTAGCCTCTGTGTGTCTGTCTATATATGTTGTGTGTCTATGGTACTGAATGTTTGCCATGTATATATACATTGTAATCCGCTCTGAGTCCCCTGCGGGGTGAGAAGGGCGGAATATAAATACTGCAAAATAAATAAATAAATAAATTTTCTGCAATGGAAGGGACTAGAGAAATTTTATATTGCCAATTTTAGTTCTCCCTCCTTCTGGAGACATGAAGCTGAACGCTTTGGAAGAGGCCATACATGTGCTCAGAGTCAAGGTATGCTCCCCTCCACAGGAACCCTCTTGAAATGATTTAGATGGAGGAATACATGTAAGAAATGGCAGCAGGGATGGAAAATCGGCATGGATTTTCTGGGAAAGCCTTATGAGCAGCCGCCAGCGGGAAACAAACGTTCAGTTGACAGATCTTTCCTGAAAAATTCATGTGGATTTTCATTGCATTTAGTTTTCCATAGGCATACCTCCTCTGCAGTAAGCATTCACAAGCACAATAGAACTGCTGCTACTATGTATCACACACCGCAAAACAATTTCTAATATCGCCAAGTGTTTTCCTCACTCTAAATTGAGGATTTTTTTGCACCAGTGCTGTGCAGTGGATCCAGTATGACCCCGATATTTGTAGGAGAAAAGGGTAATATGTAGCAAACTCTATGTTTTGGCTAGGCTTGGAGCAGAAGCATACCAAAGATAAGCACCGGAGAGGTCCACACGTGTTTCCAAGGGAGGAATGTTTTTATGTTCATGTTTAGCCTGAAGAAGAGAAGGCTGAGAGGAGATATGATAGCCATGTATAAATATGTGAGAGGAAGCCACAGGGAGGAGGGAGCAAGCTTGTTTTCTGCTTCCTTTGAGACTAGGATGTGGAACAATGGCTTCAAACTACAAGAGAGGAGATTCCATCTGAACATTAGGAAGAACTTCCTGACTGTGAGAGCCGTTCAGCAGTGGAACTCTCTGCCCCGGAGTGTGGTGGAGGCTCCTTCTTTGGAAGCTTTTAAACAGAGGCTGGATGGCCATCTGTCAGGGGTGATTTGAATGAAATATTCCTGCTTCTTGGCAGGGGGTTGGACTGGATGGCCCATGAGGTCTCTTCCAACTCTTTGATTCTATGATAAGTGAAATCATGGATATCTAATCCATGTCACTGAACATCGAGAAAACCAAAGTGCTGTTCCAGCAGTCACCAGCCAATCCCTCTCCAATATTAGAAATCCAGCTTAATAGTGTAACATTAGAAAATGTTGACCATTTCCGCTACTTTGGCAGCCACCTCTCCACAAAAGTCAACATTGACACTGAAATACAACATCGTCTGAGCTCTGCGAATGCAGCTTTTTTCCAAATGAAGCAGAGAGTGTTTGAGGACCGGGACATCCGTAGGGATACCAAGGTGCTTGTGTATAAAGCTATTGTCCTCCCAAACCTGCTATACACCTGCGAGATGTGGACTATCTGCAGACGTCACATGCAACTCCTAGAACAATTCCATCAGTGTTGCCTCTGAAAATTCTTGCAAATCCCTTGGGAAGACAAGCGGACAAATTAGTGCTGGAAGAAGCAAATACCACCAGCACTGAAGCAATGGTCCTCCACCACATTGTCCGGATGCCTGACCACTGTCTCCCAAAGCAGTTGCTCTACTCCGAACTCAAGAATGGAAAACGGAATGTTGGTGGGCAGGAAAAGAGATTTAAAAACTCTGGCATAGATACTGAGAACTGGGAAGCCCTGGCCTCGCGCAAAGCCCGCCTAGCCTGCCGCGCACTCTCAACATCCGGCGTGGGCGCGACGCGGGTGAGGGGTCCTCAGCACGAGGCCTGGCCTCGTGCAAAGCCCCTCGCCTGCCTCGTGCTTTCGACATCTGGTGTGGGTGCGAGGCGGGCCAGGGGTCCTTGGCGCGAGCCCCTCACCCGCCTTGCGCTTTCGCCATCGTCGGGACACCTGAGTGGGTCGCAAGGGGGGGTGTCAGATGGGTCACCAAAGACCATCTGAAAGCACAGTATTTTCTGTTGACCATGGGGCTTCTGTGTGGTAAGTTTGGTTCAGTTCTATCATTGGTGGGGTTCAGAAAGCTCTTTGATTGCAGGTGAACTGTAAATCCCAGCAACTATAGCTCCCAAATGTTAAGGTCTATTTTCACCAAACTCCACCACTGTTCACGTTTGACCATATTGAGCATTCATGCCAAGTTTGGTCCAGATCGATCATTCTTTGAGTCCACAGTGCTCTCTGGATGTCGGTGAACTACAATTCCAAAACTCAATGCCCATCAAACCCTTCCAGTATTTTCTAGTAGTAATGGGAGTTCTGTATGCCAAGTTTAGTTCAATTTCATCATTAGTGGAGTTCAGAATGCTCTTTGATTGTAGGTGAACTATAAATCCCATCAACTACAACTCCCAAATGACAAAATATCCCCCCCCAACCCCACCAGTATTCAAATTTGGGCCTATCGAGCATTTGTGCCAAATTTGGTTCAATGAATGAAAATACAACATGCATATCAGATATTGACATTACGATTCATAACAGGAGCAACATTACAATTATGAAGTAGAAATGAAAATAATGTTATGGTTGGGGGTCACCACAACATGAGGAACTGTATTAAAGGGTCGCAGCATTAGGAAGGTTGAGAACCACTGCCACAGAGTGTAGTGGAAGCCCCTTCCTTGGAAGCTTTTAAACAGGGGCTGGATGGCCATCTATCAGGGTACTTTGTGCTTTTCCTGCACTGCAAGAGATTGGACTAGATGGCCTATGTGCTCTTTCCAACTCTATTATTCTATGAGAAACAAGCGTGGAGGGAAAAGGCAGCCAGATTGGTTTAACAGGCAAATTAACCAGATTGGGTATAACCCAGCACAGAAGCCTTTCTATCACTGTTGGGACACAAGCAGATATAGTAGGGGTCTCAAACTCATTTTCACTGAGAGCCACATCAGCCTTACGGTTGCCTTCAAAGGGCTGTTTGTAACTATACAACTGTATAAATGTAACCATGTTGCCCTGACATTGAAAGCCTCATGGGCCATATAAAATGATGTGGCAAGCCAAATTTGGCCTGCAAACCTTATGTTTGACACACGTGATCTACAGGTACCTTGTCAGGTGCCCAGCCAATACAGGAGAGCCGGTCTTCTGCCTATATATATCTATATAAATAAAAATGTAATGTTCGTTTGTGGGATTAACATAACTCAAAAACCACTGGGCAATTGACACCAAATTTGGACACAATACACCTATCAGGCCAATGAGTGACCATCACTCATAAAACACTGAAAAACACAGCAGAAGAGACTTAAAAGCCAAAAAATAAAAAAATACATTACAACGCATGCACAAAACCACATATATACAAATATACACATATACACACACACAAAACACAGACTGGGGATGGTTTCTGTGTGTCTATGTGTCTGTGTGTGTTGTGTGTGTGTGTGTATATATATATCCTCTGTTCATTTTGAGTGACATCATAACTCAAAATCCACTCAACAAATTGCTGCCAAATTTGGTCACAAGACACCTACTAACCCAAGGAGTGACCATCACTCAAAAAAAAAAATGTTGTCATTTGGGAGTTGTAGTTGCTGGGATTTATCGGGTATTTGCACCAAATAGCATTCTCAAAACCACCAAGATGAATTGAACCAAACTTGGCACACAGACTCCCAACCAGAAAACACTAGAAGGGTTTGGTGGGCATTGACCTTGAGTTTTGAAGTTGTAGTTCACCTACATCCAGAGAGCACTGTGGACTCAAACAATGAAGGATCTGGACTAAACTTGGCACGAATACTCCATATGTCCAAATATGAACACAGATGGAGTTCAGGGGAAATAGACCTTGACATTACTAGGATTTATAGTTCACCTACAATAAAAGAGCATTCTGAACCCCACCAATGATTGAATTGAGCCAAACTTCCCACACAGAACCCCCATGACCAACAGAAAACACTATGTTTTCTGGTGGTCTTTAGAGACCCTTCTGACACCCCCTATGACCCCACACAGGGGTCCCCACCCCCAAGTTGAGAAATGCTGCCTTAAGTCCATCCAGTCCAACTCCCTTCACTAGGGCAAGCAAACATAATCAAAGCCCTCCTGACGAAGAGTCATCCAGCCATAGATATAGATAAATATATATGATACACACACACACACACATGTATATGATAGATATAGTATCATAGATTTGAAAGGGACCCCTAAAGAAGGACAATTATATGTTGCATGTTCCAGAGTAGGAAAACCAGACAATCTCTTTATCAACGCTGACAAAGAAACAACAAAAATATCGTTTACCCACAAGCACAAAGAAATTACATATATTAGAAACCAACACTTTCTCATTAGGGACTTTGAACTGGACCATACAACTGTTATGATAATTGGAAACGGCTATGTGATGTAATTGGAAACGGCTATGTGATGTAATTATATAATTAATGTTACTGATTTTAATTTTTTATATATATTAATAGTTTTATATTGTTGTCTATTGATATTGTGGCATTGAATTGCTTCCTGTGTTAGCTTCTCTGAGCCCCCCCCGTAAATAAATTAATAATAAATAAATACTTTATTTTCCAGATCACCAGACTGGGCCACAGCAATGCGTGGCAGGGGACCGCTAGTCAAATATATAGAGAAGGTCAGCAGTATCTAAGAGATCTCCTGGATGTTTGTTGCCCCAGGTTTACTGCAAGAGTTCTTCAGCCAGCTTACCAGCTGTTAGGAACTGTGGAAGCTGAAGTCCAAAACATCTGGAGGTCCAAAAGTTGGGAGCCACTGCAGATGAAGAAAAGCCAGAGGCTTTGCAAAAGGCAATAGCTGAACAACACCTTTGGAAAGACCCTGTCCAAACAGGAGTTACTACAATAAGACTGGGTAATGGAAACTCTGGTTGAAATAACCAATGTCTCCTTATAAACCTAAAACTCTTGGCCAATGGAAGGACACAAATA
Organism: Anolis sagrei ordinatus; assembly: GCF_025583915.1. Taxonomy (NCBI): domain Eukaryota; kingdom Metazoa; phylum Chordata; class Lepidosauria; order Squamata; family Anolidae; genus Anolis; species Anolis sagrei. The sequence goes on from NW_026847771.1 coordinate 39,056,679, forward strand.
GGCCCCTATCCTTGCATTAAAAATTAGTAATACCAGAATAAGATAGATGGTCAAATGTGAAAGCTTTGTGCATCTGATTTATCTTTCTCATGCCCAGCTATTCTTTCTATGAAGAACATGGGATTCCTGGAAGTCCTCCATCCAGACTTAGAATCACAGAGTTGGAAGAGACCTCATGGGCCATCCAGTCCAACCCCCTGCCAAGAAGCAGGAATATTGCATTCAAAGCACCCCTGACAGATGGCCATCCAGCCTCTGTTTAAAAGCTTCCAAAGAAGGAGCCTCCACCACACTCCGGCAGAGAGTTCCACTGCTGAACGGCTCTCACAGTCAGGAAGTTCTTCCTCATGTTCAGATGGAATCTCCTTTCTTGTAGTTTGAAGCCATTGTTTCGCGTCCTAGTCTCCAGGGATGCAGAAAACAAGCTTGCTCCCTCCTCCCTGTGGCTTCCTCTCACATATTTATACATGGCTATCATATCTCCTCTCAGCCTTCTCTTCTTCAGGCTAAACATGCTCAGCTCCTCAAGCCGCTCCTCATAGGGCTTGTTCTCCAGACCCTTGATCATTTTAGTTGCCCTCCTCTGGACACATTCCAGCTTGTCAATATCTCTCTTCAATTGTGGTGCCCAGAATTGGACACAGTGCCCAGAATTGGACACTTCTTGCTGTCCTAGCTTGCTTAATGTCAGGAGTAGAAATTAATGTTACTGTATATGTTCCATGTAACTATGTAGAACTACCTTCAGCCACTATGTTCCCTTCAGGATCCACTTTTCAGAAATACTACACAGAAAAAAAGCAGTGTTAATAGACCACTTGTCTCAAATGTTGTAATGTGAGTAAGTAGCATGTGTGTGTGTGTGTGTATACACACACACATGCACACAGAGGCGGCCCTAGGTAATTTTCAACGGTAAGCAAACAGTATTTTGGCGTCCCCCCCCCCCCCCAATCACTGATATATATTTTCTGTTCGTCGTGGGAGTTCTGTGTGCCATATTTGGTTCAATTCCATCATTGGTGGAGTTCAGAATGCTCTTTGATTGTAGGTGAACTATACATCCCCGTAACTAAAACTAGCATATGTCAAGATCTGTTTTCCCCCAAGAGCGCCTCAAGAGCGCCCCTGGGCAAAATCAACTATACTGCAAATGCTTACTTTGCGTAATGGGTTGAGCCACCCCTGCACGCACACACGCACACACACACACACACACACACACAAGATTGATGTTTCCAGTTGACAAATTGTGCGCACCGGGACTGTGCCACAGCTGGCTGAGTGTCAGCTGCATTAAGATCACTTCTGACCGAAAGGTCATGAGTTCGAAGCCAGCCCGGGTCGGAGTGAGCTTCCAACTAATTGTGTAGCTTGTTGTCGACCTTTGCAACCCGAAAGACAGTTGCATCTGTCAAGTAGGAAAATTAGGTACCACCTATGTGTGGGGAGGCTAATTTAACTAATTTACGAGGCCATAGAAAAAGACTCCAGCAAAGCATGCGGGGAATGCGGAAGTACTTCATCAGTGTCGCAGATGGACGATGAAAGCGATAGCTCCCCTGGTGGCCAGAAAAGTAGAATGTTAAATAGCCTCTGACTGTCTGTCTATATGTGTTGTGTGTCTTTGGCATTGAATATTTGCCATAGATGTGTACATTGTAATCCGCCCTGAGTCCCCTGCGGGGTGAGAAGGGCGGAATATAAATACTATAAACAAATGAATGAATGAATAAATAAATAAATAAGTGTGTATTAATAACATGTATTGTTTACAGACCCAACTATCTGATGAAGACTCCCATGAGCCAAAACTGGTTGTGAGTGAATGTTGGAGTCTACCCTTGTATAAGAAAGAAAATACGACATTTACTGTGCAAGGAATTGGAGCCTACTCTTCTGTAGTAAAGACACAGGAACTATTTCTACACATGTGAAGAGGATTTTTTTTTCATCTTTTGAGAAAAGAATGTATTTTTGTGTAATGTGAATGTAACAATCCTATGTTTTACTAACATTTGTATTTGTATGTATACACTGAACTTCTATGTGTTTAGATACTTTTGTACCACTGCAAATAGTGGATACCGGTCTTTCTAGGAGTAGTAATGCATCTTTGTTGTCTCCTTGAACCCTTCTCTTGCTAGATCAGGCTCCTGTACTTTTTCAGTTTGGGCCTGGCATGCATACATCTGCAGAAAATATTGTCTGCCACACTGAATATGCACTCAGATAAAGGTAAAGGTGTTCCCCTGACATTAAGTCTAGTCTCTGGGGGTTGGTGCTCATCTCCATTTCTAATCCGAAGAGCCGGCGTTGTCCGTAGACAAGGTCATGTGGCCAGCATGACTGCATGGAGCACCGTTACCTTCCCGCCGGAGCGGTACCTATTGATCTACTCACATTTGCATGTTTTCGAACCGCTAGGTTGGCAGAAGCTGGGGCTGACAGTGGAAGCTCATGCCGCTCCTCAGATTCGAACCTGTGACCTTTCAGTCAACAAGCTCAGCAGCGCAGCAGTTTAACCCACTGCATCACCGAGGGCTCCCTGAATATGCACTCAGTAGTGCAAAAAAACAAACAAAAAACAACAACAACAAACAAAACCCCAGCACAAATCTTCTACCGTTGCACGCTTTGTAATAGGGGAACTTTCCTCAAATGTCTGCCTTGATCTTGCAAGACTGAGCCCAAGCGATGTTCTTCGGCAGACACAACACCCGTCCATTCGGCGCGATGCATGGAAAAGCTTGCCTATATGTGAATCAGATGTCTTCCATTTGCTTGGCACACTTTGATCTACCAGCGCTTTGTGCAAAGCGAACGTGGAAAGCGGCTGCTCCTCCCACGTTGGGCACAAACACGCAGCCCCAAAGTCCCAGCTATGCTAATCTCCAGCTATTCAAAGATGGAATATCTCATTACCATGCTCCCAATCCAATATCTCGCCTTAATCTCTTTCAAGGGGTTCCAAATTACCAGAGGCTACATTTTTCTCATGACTGCTGAACTCATAAGCTTTACAACATTAAAACAAAAAGAATGTTAATGTTATCTCTCTGTCTCGCTCTCTCTCTCATTTTTTAATTCTCTTCTGTCGCTGAGATACTACTCAGAGGTGTGGATAGCTATAATTTTCCTTTCAGACAAGATACCACATGTAAGCTATTCAAACACACATGCACACGTATTCACCTATATTACAGAGAGCCCAAGACCCAAGAGGGAATTATTTGATATCCTTAAGTTGGCTAGAAAACTACAGTCACCACTATTTTCTCAGAAAAGACTCCCAAAAATTCCTGATACAGAATTTGGAGGGATGATCTCATTCAGTGTGGTGCATCCAATTATTTTGGAAAATGTAAAAGTAGCAGATGTATTAAGGAAACACCAGAAACATGGGGTATTTCCAGTGCTTAAGTCTACAAGTCAAAAGTCATTATACAGCTATTCTGTCTTTTCCTCGTAATAGAATTTTAATAGTAAGGGGGAAAAACAGTTGAATAGAGCAGTGGGAAAATATAGGAAACGTATATCAAAGATCGCATCTGGACATCCCACAATTTCTTAATAAAAGAAACAGCATTCTATCTATGAGGGGCGTTCATTAAAGTTTTCCCCTGCCCCACTTCTATTTATCACAGGATACTGAAACTGCACGTGTGTAATGATATAAGTCTCTACAGGTTATGTGCCAATTTACAACCCAGAACTGATAACGGTCTTGATTTTACAATGAAGTGGTGTGAGGTTTGAGAATGGACCCAGTGGGATACAGAGCAGTCCTCAAGTTTCTTTACTTGAAAGGTCGCTCACCAAAGGAGACGTTTGATGAGATGAAAGAGGTTTATGGTGATGATTCCCCATCATATGATGTACTCAAGAACTGGCACCATCAATTCAAATGTGGTCAGACTTCGGTGGAAACAGTTCAAATTCCAGGGCGAGGAACACAACATGGCACATGGAAGTCACCATTTTGGAAAATCACTGCATAACCATTCACCACTTAGCCCAAAATGTCAAGATTAGCATGGGGTCCATGGAAAAAATCACCCAAGACCATAGTCACATGCGTAAGGTATCCGCTCACTGGATTGCTCACACCTTTCCAGAAACAGGAATGAGTCGAAAGTTCTCAGGCCCTATTGACAATGATGTGCCATGGAAACCAGGAGGACTTTTTCAACAGACCGATCACACAGGATGAAAGCTGGGTCCATCACTCTGATTCTGAGACTAAAGTCCAGTTGATGCAATGGAAGCATCATGACTCCAAAGAAGGCAAGTGCCCAACTCTTGGCAGATAAGGTCATACTCGCAATATTTTGGGACCAGCACGGAGTAGTATTGATGGATTTTCTAGCAAAGGGTACCATGATCACTGGGGCATACTATGCTTCACTGCTGCAGAAACTGCGGGAGGCCATCAAAACCAAGAGACAATGTGGCATGCTCACAAAGGTGTCCTTTGCCTTTTGTAAGACAATGCACCAGTTCACAACTCGCATGCTGCCCAAAAGGAAGCATGCTCCTGTGGCTTTGAAATTCCACCACATCCTCCTTATTCCCCCAACCTTGCACCATCGGACTTCCATCTCTTTTCAACAATGACATTATTTTTGAAGGACAAGTCTTTTTCAGATGAGAAGACTCTGATTTCTGAAGTCACAACATGGCTTTTGGAGCAACCTGTTGACTTCTAAAAGCGTTTACAGTTTACAGTTGCTTAAAAAGATGGGAGAAGTGTGGGTCCCTAGGTGGCACCGATGCAGAGAGGGACTAATGACGGTGCCAAGTTTAATTGCTCTCAGTCCACAGGAAGTGGGTCAGGGGAAATCTTTATGAATGCCCCTTGTATATAACAAAAGTGAAAATACATCTATCTATCTATCTATCTATCTATCTATCTATCTATCTATGTTTGTATGTCTTTTCCAAGATACCTCCCACTTCCAGAGAGCACCGTGACTCCAACCAATGGATATGCACCAAGCTTGGCACACAGACCCAACATGACCAACCGAAAATACTGGTGGGGTTGGGGGGGATTGACCTGGGATGATGGGAGTTGTAGTTCACCCACAATCAAAGAGCACTCAAAACCCAAGTGACAATGGATCTGTACCACACTTGGGAAAGATAGCCAACATGGGGATGGATGGATCTGGGATTAGGGGAGCTGTAATTCATCCACAATCAAAGAGCACTCGGAACCCAATTGACAATGGATTTATACCACACCTGGGAAACATAGCCAACATGGGGAGAATGGACCTGGGATGACGGGATCCGTAGTTCACCCAGAATCAAAGAGCACTCGGAACCCAACAAACACTGGATCAGGACCACGCTTGGGAAACATAGCCAACATTTGGGGGGGGGGGTGGACCAGGAATGATGGGAGCTGTAGATCACTCACATCCAGAGAACACTGTGAACCCCACCAAAGATGGATCTGGACCAAACTTGGCACACATACCCATCATGTCCAACTCCAACTACTAGTATGGTTTGCGGCAATGATAGATGACGATGGGGGTCGTAGTTTACCCACATCTTATGCATTTTCTATTGTAACTATTCATAAAACCCAAGCCAAACACTGACTACTTCAAATATATAACATTACCAAAGATGTGGGTACCTAAGCTAGTTGCATACTGAAGAACTCTCATCTCGGAGAACTGCTGTTTTGGATTTCTTCGCAATTCATAAATTTCAAGGGACACAGGGAAAGGGAAAGACGGTTTTGCAGGATAGACCGGCAAGGGCCTAGCCTTTCCTCCCAAGGAAGAAGAAAACCAAATCTCTATAAGATGACGTTATGCAACCTTCTGGAACAAAGACCTGAAAGCCGATTGCGGAGTGTTACAACCTTCTTATTAACTGTCCAGGTGTTTGACAAGAAGCAAAGACGCCACAAAGAGCTAATGGGAAATGGTTCGAAGCCAAAAGACAAGGGAAATCATTTTAAATGCATTGAAAACTTCTAAGGCAATGAAAACCACTTTAAAAAGCAATAAAGACACCTGAAAGATGAAAAAATATATACAATTTTCCAGATGCTTTTGGATTCAGTTAGAACTGATGAGAGATAGCAAGCTGATGGGCCTTTCCGCATGCTGCCTTTTCAAGAGCTACAAGCGCCTGCTGGTTCCCAATTTACTCCAATCGCAGAAATCAGAATTAAGCCTACTGACGTATTGACACACTTCTCTTTTTACTGTGTGTGTATGTCCGTGTCCCCTAAGAAACAGCAAATATTTTGAACGGCTGGCTGCCGCTACCCTCATTTGGACAAAAAGGCTCACAAACTGGCCATGTGCTCAGCAGCCTTGTCCAAGACTGGAACTAAACTGATGAGGTGACGGGAGGTCACCAATCAATATGCGATCCACACTTCCCATTTGCAAGCAATTAAACAAATTTGCAAACCATTAAACAAATAGTTTTCACCCCGAGCTGTTTGTGCTTTACAACAAAAAGGAATTTCTAACCTCTGTAAGCAGAAGATAGCTTGCGCTGAAGGAAAGGACTGCAGAATGCCTTACTCTTCAAGAAGGAAGCTGATGACTAATTAAAAAAAGTTACGCTACATTTCAAAACGCTGCTGTCGCACTTTTAAGTCCCTATGGGTGCTTCCTGCAGAATCCTGGGATTTTCGGTTTAGGGAGGCCTACAATACATAAACATTAAAAAAACAGCTTACTTATCCGAACGTATATCTCTCTACGTGGTACAAAGTTCTGAGAGTGCCTTGGATTGCGAGAAGATCCAACCAGTCCATCCTCCAGGAAATAAAACCCGACTGCTCATTGGAGGGAAGGATACTAGAGACAAAGTTGAAGTACTTTGGCCACATCATGAGGAGACAGCAAAGCCTAGAGAAGACTGGACTGACCTTGAAGGAGCTGGGGGTGGTGATGGCCGACAGGGAGCTCTGGCGTGGGCTGGTCCATGAGGTCACGAAGAGTCAGAGACGACTGAACGAATGAACATATCTCTCTACGTTCCACCTTGTAATTTAAGATCTACTGGGGAGGCCCTGCTCTCGGTCCCACCAGCGTCACAAACGTGTCTGGTGGGGACGAGGGACAGGGCCTTCTCAGTGGTGGCTCTCCGCCTGTGGAACTTGCTCCCTAGCGAGATCAGATCGGCGTCCTCCCTCCTTACCTTTAGGAAAAAACTAAAGTCGTGTAGTGTGATTTTTTTTTTGTCGTGTCAGGAGCATCCTGTTGTGAGAGAATTGGCCGTCTGCAAGGACGTTGCCCAGGGGACGTTGATGCTTTATCATCCTTGTGGGAGGCTTCTCTCATGTCCCCGCATGAGGAGCTGGAGCTGATAGAGGGAGCTCATCCGCCTCTCCCCGGATTCGTACCTGTCGGTCTTCACTCCTGCTGGCACAGGGCTTTAACCCACTGCACCACCGGGGGCTCCTGTGTAGTGTGATAATCTTGATCTTAAAGTGTAGTGTGATGATCTTGATCTCTCCTTCTCCCGTTTTCCTATTTGTCATCAGCTTATTTCGTTGTTGCAAACTGAATTCAAAGTGCAAAAGCCATTTGCTTCCATTAACTCGGCATGGGGATAAGGAAAGTGTTTTGCCCTTCCCTGTAGGCTCAGGGAAAAGCAAACTGCCGCAGATTGTCCTAGGTTGCAACTGCACTGTAGAATTAATGCAGTCACTTTAACTGCCATGGCTTAATGCTATGGAATCATGGGAGTTGCATTTATTTATTTATTTACTATGTATAAACCCCACCCTCTCTCACCCCAAAGGGGACTCAGAGCAGCTTACAAGTTATATGTGTATGCAATATATTATATTATTAAAGGTAATAATATAATATATTATATGTCTCCTGACATTAAGTCTAGTCGTGTCCGACTCTGGGAGTTGGTGCTCATCTCCATTTCTAAGCCGAAGAGCCAGCGTTGTCCATAGTCACCGCCAAGGTAATGTGGCCAGCATGACTGCATGGAGTGTCATTACCTTCCCAAAGGAGCAGTACCTATGATATACTCACACTTGTAAGTTTTTGAACTGCAAGGTTGGCAGAAGCTGGGGCTAACAGTGGGAGCTCACCCCACTTCCCTGATTCGAACCGCCAACCTTTTGGTCAACAGTTCAGCAGCTCCGCGGTTTAACCCGCTGAGCCACCAGGGGCTACTTATATTATTAGCATACTAGCCGTCCCCTGCCACGCGTTGCTGTGGCCCACTCTGGTGGTCATGGGGGTTCTGTGTGGGAGGTTTGGCCCAATTCCATCGTTGGTGGGGTTCAGAATGCTCTGTGATTGTAGGTGAACTACAAATCCCAGCAACTACAACTCCTAAATGTCAAGATTCTATTTTCCCCAAACTCCACCAGTGTTCACATTTGGGCATTCTGAGTATTCGTGTAGAGTTTGGTTCAGATCCATCACTGAGTCCACAGAGCTCTCTGGATGTAGGTGAACTACAACTCCAGAACCAAAGGATACTGCCCACCAAACCCTTCCAGTATTTTCTGTTGGTCATGGGAGAACTGTGTGCCAAGTTTGGTTCAATTCCATCATTGGTGGGATTCAGAATGCTCTTTGATTGTAGGTGAACTACAAATCCCAGCAACTACAACTCCCAAATGACAAAATCATTTTTTTTAGTGAATGACATACATTGGGTTGTTAGGTGTCTTGTGTCCAAATTTGGTGTCAATTCGTCCAGCGGTTTTTGAGTTCCGTTAATCCCACAAACGAACATTACATTTTTATTTATATAGATATTATTATATTATTATATTATTAGCATAGCACAATATTAGTATTATATATTACTATATTGTACTATACTACTATACTGCAATATTATTAGTAATATTATGTGTAATATATAATATACAATTATTATATTGTATTATTAGTAGTATTATACTGTATTACATGATAATATTATACAGCTTATACAGAAATACAGCTTAATGGCGTAACATTGGAAAATGTTGACCATTTCCGGTACCATGGCAGTCACCTCTCCACAAAAGTCAACATTGACACTGAAATACAACACTGCCTGAGCTCTGCGAGTGCAGCGTTTTTCCGAATGAAGCAGAGAGTGCTTGAGGACCGGGACATCCGTAGGGATACAAAGTTGCTTGTTTATAAAGCCATTGTCGTCCCAACCGTGCTATACGCTTGCGAAATGTGGACTGTCTACAGACATCACACTCAACTCCTGGAACAATTCCATCAGCATTGCCTTCGAAAAATCCTGCAAATCCCTTGGAAAGACAGGCAGACAAATGTCAGCATGCAGGAGAAAGAAAATACCACCAGCATTGAAGTGATGCTCCTATGCCATCAACTCCGCTATACTGGCCACGTTGTCCGAACGCCCGATCACCATCTCCCAAAGCAGGTTACTCTACTCCAAATTCGAGAATAGAAAATGGAATGTTGGAGGACAGGAAAAGAGATTTAAAGATGGGTTTAAAAGCAACCTCAAATACTGTGGCATAGACACCGAGAACTGGAAATCCCTGGCCCTTGAGTGCTCTAACTGGAGGTCAGCTGTGACCAGCAGTGCTGCAGAATATGAAGAGGCACAAATGAAGGACGAAAGGGAGAAACGTGCCAAGAGGAAGGCGCATCAATCCAATCCTGACCGGGACCACCTTCCACCTGGAAATCGATGTCCTCACTGCGGGAGAACAGGAGGATCAAGAATAGGGCTCCACAGCCACCTATGGACCCACTGCCAAGACACCACATCCACGAGATACTAGGGATCGCCTAAGTAAGTAAGTAATATTACATGTAATATATAATATACAATTATTATATTGTATTATTTGTTCTGGTACGGCTGTACCAGGAGCTCCAAATTTATTTGCTTTGTATTAAATATTTGTTTGCAGTCCTAGGTTTCAGGCACTCTGCAGATAGGTGGCTTCCTTTGGTTGCAGTTGTAGGGCAAGTCACCTGTCCGTCATCGTTAAGTTTTGGTCCCGCCCCTTGCTCAGGGCAGTTGGGAAGGGAGCCATTTTTAGTTAGTCTCAGCAAGGAAAGCTAATGTACAGGACGTGTGCAAGCTTCCCCTGTACAAAAGCTTCAACCCTTAAGACTTTCAGGGGAAAAACAGTCTTGAGAGCATCCAAAGATTCCCAAAGATTCCCAGGGAAACAGCCCTAAAGCTCTGAGGAATTTCGGAGGGAAAAACAGCTTTGAATATCAAAGAACTCCAGCTGAAGAGACTACAGGCCTTGCTCGTAGGTCCACTTGGTGCTTTGAGACGCAGTTCGACCCGGTGGTGGAGCCCACATCAGTTAGGTTTAGGTTCACAGTCAGCCTGGGAGAAGTTAGAAAGGGATTTTACTTTAAAGTAAAGTAATGGTGGCCACCAGTTGCACAAAAGCCTGGAAGCATTTGTTTGGCCTTTTGAAGACAAGAGAAATTTCTGTTTGGTTGTTCCTCAATAAAAGACTTTGTTATATTTCACAAGCCCTCTAAAGACTGTTTGTGGTGGAAAATGCCTAAGAGCTTCTCTTTGGGCCCCCTGGCTTCCCGTTGGGCAAAGGTTGCACGTCCTGTTCTAAAGGAAATTCTTTACAAGCCCAGCACGCGACAGAACATTATTAGTAGTATTATACTGTATTACACGATAATATTATTATCAATATTATATGTACATACAATATATTATATTATTCACATAGCACAATATTAGTATTATATATTACTGTATTGTTGCTGGGGGAGGGGCTCCCACTGATGGCACAGGAACAGTATCTTCCTGGCTTCTCCCACTATTTATTATTTATTTATCGAGTCATTAGCAACCAGTCAATTATATTACATTTCTAACAGAACAAAGCAAACAAACAGACAAAATACAAAAAAAAATACAGAATACAAAATTTGTGAGTTTGGTAGTTGATTAAATGTCCTTTGACCAGTATCTGGCCACTTGGAGTGCTTCTGGTGTTGCTGCAAGAAGGTCCTCCATTGTGCATGTGGCAGGGCTCAGGTTGCATTGCAGCAGGTGGTCAGTGGTTTGCTCTCCTCTCCACACTCGCATGTCGAGGATTCCACTTTGTAGCCCCATTTCTGAAGGTTGGCTCTGCATCTCGTGGTGCCAGAGCGCAGTCTGTTCAGCGCCTTCCAAGTCGCCCATCCTCTGTGTGCCCAGGGGGGAGTCTCTCATTTGGTATCAGCCATTGGTTGAGGTTCTGGGTTTGAGCCTGCCACTTTTGGACTCTCGCTTGCTGAGGTGTTCCAGCGAGTGTTTCTGTAGATCTTAGAAAACTATGTCTAGATTTAAGTCGTTGGCGTGCTGGCTGATACCCAAACAGGGGATGAGCTGGAGATGTCTCTGCCTTGGTCCTTTCACTATTGGCTGCTACTTCCCGGCGGATGTCAGGTGGTGCAGTACCGGCTAAGCAGTGTAATTTCTCCAGTGGTGTAGGGCGCAGACACCCCGTGATAATGCGGCATGTCTCATTAAGAGCCACATCCACTGTTTTAGTGTGGTGAGATGTGTTCCACACTGGGCATGCATACTCAGCAGCAGAGTAGCATAGCGCAAGGGCAGATGTCTTCACTGTGTCTGGTTGTGATCCCCAGTTTGTGCCAGTCAGCTTTCGTATGATATTGTTTCTAGCACCCACTTTTTGCTTGATGTTCAGGCAGTGCTTCTTGTAGGTCAGAGCACGGTCCAGAGTGACTCCCAGGTATTTGGGTGTGCTTGCAATGCTCCAGTGGGATTCCTTCCCAGGTGATCCTCAGAGCTCGGGATGCTTCTCTGTTCTTGAGATGAAAGGCACATATCCGTGTTTTAGATGGGTTGGGTTAGATGGGTTTAGTGGTTCTCCCTAAAGTTGTAGTTTAGTGAGGCACAAGCACTCTTTAGCACAACAGACTAAGGACCTCCTAACACTGCAACTTCCATCCTTCCACTGCACTGAGCCATGGCAGTTCAAGTGGTGTCAACTCCATTAATTCTACTGGGGTCAACTGGGCGCAATGGGCTCCAGTGGAAAATAACCCCATGGATTCTGGCCCAAGTCAACTGCAGCAAGCTTAAAAGCAAATACATAGAAAAGATTATAAGGAAAGTACAAGCACAATGCTGCAACGGGTCAGAAGCATGAAGAATTCAAATGCCTTTCATGAGTAGAGCATTCCAGATATTTCAAGTAGGAGGTAACCTTTCAGTTTCTACCTTTTGTAACAAGGGGAAAGGCAGGCAAGTCCTAACAAAAATGCTGCCGTTAATCTGCTCTCAAGGTTAATCAATTAATGCACAGCGTTTACCGGATTAACTTTTTTTTTTTAGCTAATACAAAAATTACAAAAGTTGCCCTAAAACAGTGGCAACTCCTTCTTGCATTATTAGACTACTAGATGTTTTTGTTTGCTCACTGAAACAACACAAGAGAGGAAAGCATCTAAAGACGTTTTCAGGCACCAACAACTATTCCATGAAATGCTTTATTAATGGAAATGAAATTGTACACACTCAGATATATATATATATATATATATATATATATATATATATATATATGCATGCTCTGTGCATAAAGAGTACCTTAAAAATAAAAGAACCAATGAACAAAATCACACCAAATTTGGCAACAAAATGTCTTACTAGACAAGGAGTGACCTTCACTCAAAAAATTATGATTTTGTCATTTGGGAGTTGTAGTTGCTGGGATTTATAGTTCACCTACAATCAAAGAGCATTCTGAACTCCACCAACGATGGAATTGAACCAAACTTGGCACACAGGACTCCCCTGACCAACAGAAAACACTAGAAGGGTTTGGTGGGTATTGACCTTGAGTTTGGGAGTTGTAGTTCACCTACATCTAGAGAGTAGGCTTGGGCAGTTTCGTTCGTTAATTTTGTAATTCGTTATTAATTCGTATTTAAATTAGCTTACGATCCAATATTGAGCCATGCAGGAATTGTGTGAGGAGTAATAAAGATTCGAAACAATTTTTTCAATTTATTTCAAATTATTTCGTAATTATTTCGAAATTATTTCGTAATTATTTCGTAATTATTTTCGCATGTCTGGTGCAAGTTTTATAGTTGTTGTTTTTTTTTTTTTTTTTTTTTTTTTTTTTTTTTTTTTTTTTTTTTTTTTTTTTTTTTTTTTTTTTTTTTTTGTTTTATAGTTGTTGTTTGTTTTATCACACCAACAGTCAACAACAGAGGGAGAGGGAAGCTTCAGAAGTTCCCCCTGTCCCATTTGGAGGTTTTTTTTAGCATATTGCGCAATCTCGTCCGCCATTAACGAATCGATTCGTAATTTTACGAAATTTCGTAAATTTCGAAATTTTTTAAAGGAAAATTTCGGAATTATTAAAAAAACGAAACGCAAGGGCCCTCTAAAAACAAAACGAGTTTAGAACCAAATTTTTACGTGGTTACCCAAGCCTACTAGAGAGCACTGTGGACTCAAACAATGATGGATCTGGATCAAACTTGGCACGAATACTCAATATGCCCAAATATAAACAGATGGAGTTTGGGGGAAATAGACCTTGACATTTGGGAGTTGTAGTTACTGGGATTTATAGTTCACCTACAATCAAAGAGCATTCTGAACCCCACCAACGACAGAATTGGGGCAAACTTCCCACACAGAACCCCCATGACCAACAGAAAATACTTAAGGCCATCCAGTCCAACTCCCTTCACCAGGGCAAGAAAACGTAATCAAAGCCCTCCTGACAAAGAGCCATCCAGCCATAAATAGATAGATATATATGATTCACACACACAGATATAGTATCATAGATTTGAAAAGGACCCTTAAAGAAGGACAATTATATGTTGCATGTTCCAGGGTGGGCAAACCAGACACTCTCCACATCAACACTGACAAAGAAAAAGCAAGAAATACTGTTTACCCACAAGCATAAAGACATTACATATATTAGAAACCAACACTTTCTAATTACTTTATTTCCAGATCACCAGACTGGGCCACAGCAACGCGTGGCAGGACCTCACTACCTCTGAGGATGCTTGCAATAGATGCAGGCGAAACGTCAGGAGAAAAATTGCCTCCAGAATATGGCCATATAGCCCGGAAAAACCTACAACAACCCAAATATGTGTGTGCTTAAAAAAAATGTGTGTGTTTTGCTTTTTTTTTATGAATATGTAAATTGAAAATAAAAAACATATTTAAAGAAAAATAAATAGTATTGTCGAAGGCTTTCATGGCCAGAATCACTGGGTTGTTTTAGGTTTTTTGGGTTGTATGGCCATGTTCTAGAAGCATTCTCTCCTAATGTTTCACCTGCATCTGTGGCAAGCATCCTCAGAGGTTGTGATTCCTGAGGATGCTTGCCACAGATGCAGGCGAAACGTCAGGAGAGAATGCTTCTAGAACATGGCTATACAGCCCGAAAAACCTACAACCCAAAATAAATAGTCTTTCCCTCCCTTTCGTTTATCTCAGTGTTTCTCAACCTGGGGGTCAGGACTCCTGGGGGGTGTCGCAAAGGGGTTTCAGAGGGGTCACCAAAGACCATCAGAAAACATATATTTCCGAACAGCATATATTTCTGATTATCTTAGGAACCTCTTTGGCAGAGAAAGCTGAAGATATCGTCACCTGTCCTTCTCTTCCTTTTCGGAAACAGACGGTGAATCCTCCCACCAATCGCCCTCCTCCACTATGATTGGCCTCCAAGGCTGGGAGCAGCAGAGGCGGCGAGGAGGAGGAAGCCGCCGCTGAGTGGGTGGAGCGTCCCGCTTGGCGGATTTTCACTTATCGGAGTGGTCCTGGAACGGAACACCCGCGATAAGTGAGGGAACACTGTATTGAGTATTTGTGTCAAATTTGGTCCAATGAATGAACATACATCCTGCATATTAGATATTTACAAATCACAACAGTAGCAAAATTACAGTTATGAAGTAGCAACAAGAATATTTATGGTTGGGGGTCACCACAACATGAGGAACTGTATTAAAGGGTTGTGGCCAGGCCCGTAGCCAGGATTTTGATTTGGGGAGGGGTGGCTGAGTTTGATTCGGGGGGGGGGGGGGCTGAGTCTGAGTGAAAGAGGGTCTACCCTAGCAAACCTTTTGTATCGTTATCCCAATACCCCCATGCATATGAGATATATTGAGCATGGTGATCAGATCATGATATGAATAAACATAACAGTTTAAATAATGTAGAAGTAATGTACCAGTAAGAACTGACCACGGAACAACAGACTGGTTCAAGATTGGGAAAGGCGTACGGCAAGGCTGCATACTCTCACCCAACCTTTTTAACTTGTATGCAGAACACATCATGCGATGTGCGGGGCTTGATGAATGCAAAGCTGGGGTGAAAATTGCTGGAAGAAACATTAACAGCCTCAGATATGCAGATGACACCACTCTGATGGCCGAAAGCGAGGAGGAGCTGAGGAGCCTTCTAATCAAGGTGAAAAAAGAAAGCGCAAAAGCTGGGTTGCAGCTAAACATAAAAAAAACCAAGATTATGGCAACAAGAATGATTGACAACTGGGAAATAGAGGGAGAAAATGTGGAGGCCGTGACAGACTTTGTATTTCTAGGTGCAAAGATTACGGCAGATGCAGACTGTGGCCAGGAAATCAGAAGACGCTTACTTCTTGGGAGGAGAGCAATGTCCAGTCTCGATAAAATAGTAAAGAGTAGAGACATCACACTGGCAACAAAGATCCGCATAGTCAAAGCCATGGTATTCCCGGTAGTAACCTACGGATGTGAGAGCTGGACCTTAGGGAAGGCTGAGCGAAGGAAGATCGATGCTTTTGAGCTGTGGTGCTGGAGGAAAGTGCTGAGAGTGCCTTGGACTGCGAGAAGATCCAACCAGTCCATCCTCCAGGAAATAAAGCCCGACTGCTCATTGGAGGGAAGGATACTAGAGACAAAGTTGAAGTACTTTGGCCACATCATGAGGAGACAGTAAAGCCTAGAGAAGACAATTATGCTGGGGAAAGTGGAAGGTAAAAGGAAGAGGGGCCGACCAAGGGCAAGATGGATGGATGGCATCCTTGAAGTGACTGGACTGACCTTGAAGGAGCTGGGGGTGGTGACGGCCGACAGGGAGCTCTGGCGTGGGCTGGTCCATGAGATCACAAAGAGTCGGAGACGACTGAACGAATGAACAACAAAAGGTCTTTTCGCAGACCACCATGAGAATTTCGGGGGGGGGGAGGGGCTGAAGCCCCCCAAGCGCCCCCTACCCCCCGGCTACATGCCTGGTTGTGGCATTAGGAAGGTTGAGGAACACTGGTTTACGGGTTGTA
This sequence comes from Anolis sagrei ordinatus, assembly GCF_025583915.1. Lineage (NCBI taxonomy): Eukaryota > Metazoa > Chordata > Lepidosauria > Squamata > Anolidae > Anolis > Anolis sagrei. Next base: position 39,072,970 of record NW_026847771.1, read on the forward strand.
TGGAACTCCTTGTATTGTTAGACTACAACTTCCATCAGCCCTGGCACACTCAACTAATGTTAAGGGATAATGGGAGTTACAGATGGCCAATATCTAGAGGTCATCTGTAATATGAATATGGACAGTTATCCCTCCATATTTGCTTGGGATTAATTGTACAGGAGCCATTTACAAAGTGGGGAAAACATTTTTTTACCCATGAAAACACCTCTCTAGGAATCTTTAGGTTCTCCAGTGCGAGTCTATAGACACCTTCAAATGGAAATCAACCGGAGAGACAATTAAATCTGTGAATAACCAAAAGTTAAACCTGCAAACATGGAGGGTGGACTGTACTAGATATTATTTCTAAGCAGATCTTTCGTTCCTGGCAACTGAAGGGCTTCAGCCATCCCCTTTGGCACAGTGCAAGCAATGTAAAAGGATAAAATGAACACATACAAAAATGGTAATCCTAGCTGATAATTGAAAACTTGTGTCCAATTAGTCCTGTCCCGCATTCAACTTCACACCCAGTTTTGATTTCTCTCTCCCTCCCTCCCTCCTAATAACAACAGGAAAGGGCTGCTCTTCCAGAGGTTTCAACACATCCCAAATGTCAAAGCCTTGGTGGAATTTGGATGGCGACCGCAAATGGATTTGCTCACCTCCCAAGAAAAGGCCTCCTAGATTTGGGCAGCCTATCAAACTGAAGAAAAATGTTCTGTGTGAGCATATTTCAACTGGAGACACATCCAGCAGGAACAAAAGATAGATGGGGTATATGGGGATAATCTCGGGTCTTATCCCAGTTCATGTCTGATCGAACATCAACTGAGATTCAGTTGCATGTCCCACTAAGAGTGAGAGAATACTTTTCAGTGGTTCTCAACCTGGGGTCCCCAGATGTTTTTGGCCTACAACTCCCAGAAATCCCAGCCAGTTTACCAGCTGTTAGGATTTCTGGGAGTTGAAGGCCAAAAACATCTGGGGACCCTAGGTTGAGAACCACTGCGTGTAGATACTCATGTATAAGTTGACCTCATGTATACATTGGGGACAACTTTTGGGGCCAAAATTATGGATTTTGATATGATCCCTATATAAGTTGAGGTTCATTCTCTAGAGAAGGAGTAGCAATAATGCTACTTTTGTCGTCTTTCGTCATCACCGCCATTTTCCCATCCAGGCATTCAAAAAGGCTAGAAGTGGCACCATGGTGGAAGGAAGTCAATGGGGTCGGTGCTTCTTTTGGGCGTCCGCGGAATGGACTATGATCTGATCCTTTGTCTTTCTACTGAAAGAATATAAATACTGTAAATAAATAAATAAATAAATAAAGAAGGGGATAGGGTTTTTTGGGGGGGCGGGGCGTAAAACTAAGGTAAAGGACACTGGACATATGTATAAGTTGATCCAAGTTTTTGGGTTGACTTTTGACCTAAGATTCATACTTAAGATTCATACATGAGAGGATTGAGTATGTTTGGCACAGTTTTTGTGTGTAATGATATTCTGGAATGGGACTCTCACTGAAGAAAGCTGGACTGTTTTCACTCATCCTAAAATTGTCAATAATGTTTCATGTGTTACACATCACTTCAAGTGGCCTCAGAAGTGAGGCATTAATGCAAATTAAGCATATTTTACCCGGAATTACAAAATCGCGAATATTCCCAAATCCAGAATTGCCCACACGGGCAGCTGAGATAGCAACACCTTTCCTTTCTGATGCTTCAATGTAAACCAACATCATTTCAGGAACAAAGTTATTATTTCATGAACAAAATCAATAAAATTACATAAAAGATATGTTTTAAGATTATGATCGATTAAAAACCAAGATTGATTAAAAACCAAGATTATGGCAACAAGAATGATTGACAACTGGGAAATAGAGGGAGAAATTGTGGAGGCCGTGACAGACTTTGTATTTCTAGGTGCAAGGATTACTGCAGATGCAGACTGTGGCCAGGAAATCAAAAGATGCTTACTTCTTGGGAGGAGAACAATGTCCAGTCTCGATAAAATAGACAAAGTTGAAGTACTTTGGCCACATCATGAGGAGACAGCAAAGCCTGGAGAAGACAATTATGCTGGGGAAAGTGGAAGGTAAAAAGAAGAGGGGCCGACCAAGGGCAAGATGGATGGATGGCATCCTTGAAGTGACTGGACTGACCTTGAAGGAGCTGGGGGTGGTGACGGCCGACAGGGAGCTCTGGCGTGGGCTGGTCCATGAGGTCACGAAGAGTTGGAGACGACTGAACGAATGAACAAAATGTTTTAAGATACATATGAGCTTTGAAATGAATTTCAAATTTAGACTTGCTCCCATGTTCCAAGATTATGGATACGAAATCATGACTCGGCAGCTTATATGGTTTTTAATGTTTGGTTGATTGATACATGTTTTAATTGCTTATATGTTTAAATTGTTATATTTTATGAGATGTGTTTTATTTTTTACCTGTGTGGCACTGAATTTTTGCCAGATTTGTAAGCCGCCTTGAGTTGGGGTCAAGAAAGGTGGGGTAGAAATGATCATCTATCCATCCATCCATCCATCCATCCATCCATCCATCCATCCATCCATCCATCCATCCATATAATAAAAGTGAAAATGTGTATGTGTGTATGTGGCAGAGGGTTCCACTTACACAGACAGGCTCTCATCTCCACAAACAGCTTTAACCCACAGTGCTGAGGAGACACCAAAAGCACTCCCCCCAAGGACATTTCAGGTTACAGTGAGCACCATGAACACGTCTCCCAACCAGGGGCGGCTCAACCCATTACACAAAGTAAGCATTTGCAGTATAGTTGATTTTGCCCAGGGGTGCTCTTGAGGCGCTCTTGGGGAAAAATAGACCTTGACATATGCGAATTGTAGTTACTGGGATGTATAGTTCACCTACAATCAAAGAGCATTCTGAACTCCACCAATGATGGAATTGAACCAAATAGGGCACACAGAACTCCCATGACGAACAGAAAATATATATCAGTGATTGGTTGGGGGGAGGGGGGGGGGCAAAATACTGTTTGCTTACCGTTGAAAATTACCTAGGGCCACCTCTGCTCCCAACCCCTGTCTATGTTCTCCCCAAACACCATACTGCCCACCACCCAAATGAAGGTTTTTATACAGGGACAATTTCATCCTAGATTTGATGTGTTTCCTGCACATCCCAGTGTTTCTGACTCTCTCCATTGGTGTGATATTTACATGACCCCACCCACTGCCTCTCCCTTAACTCTATCCTACCCATTCCTATGGTGCACACCAAACAGAAATTGATCAGCAACTGAACATAGCAGAGGAGTTTTGGGGGACTGACTCAACATGATGGATGTTGTAGTTCACCCTGCATCAAGACAGAGCACTGTGACCACCACCGACAATGGATCTGGACCACATTTGGCACACACAATCCCCATGACCAACAAAAAATATTGGAGAGGTTTGGGAGGAATTTACTTTGATTTACAGGAGATGTAGGTAATGGGATGTATAGTTCACCTGCAATCAAAGAGGACTCTGAAACCCACCAATGATGGGCCTAGAACTAATATGGCACACAGAACCTGCATGACCAACGAAACATACTGGAGGTCTTTGGAGGGATTTATAGGAGTCATAGTTCACCAACATCCAGAGAGCACTATGAACAATGGATCTGGATCAAATTCGACACATATACCTGATATGCCAAAATTTGAATGCTGGTGGGTTTGGGACGGAATTGGCTTTGACATTTGTTAGTTGTAAGTACTGGGATTTATAGTTAACTTGCAATCAAAGAGTACTCCAAACCCCACCGATGATGGACCTCAACCTAACTTGGCACACAGAACCCCTGTGACCAACTGAACGTACTAGAAGGATTTGATGGGACTGCCTCACCCTTGCAGCAGCTGTAATTTATCCTGCAGCTAAAGAGCATACTGAACTCCACCGATGCTAGAGCAAACTTGCCCAACATGACAAAATTTAAGTATTGATGGAGTTTTAGGGAGTTAATCTGGCATGATGTGCGTTGTAGTACACGCACAATCTAATGCATTTTGTAAAATAAACAAATGACTTCTTCTAATAACCCGGGAAATGCCGGGTACCCAAGCTAGCAAATAAATATGTCCCTTATGTCCATATTGTGTTCATTATATATATCTATATACAAATACAAATATGCCTGAAATCTGGAAAAATATCTAAAATCCAAAACTCTTTTGGTCCAAGCATTTTGTATAAGGGATAATTGTACTTAAATAAATAAACAATAATGAAGAAAACATGTCCCTGTCTTGCTTGGTCTTGACACCATTCATGGAGAGGCATCCAAAGTTTAAACTGAAAAAAAAAAACCTTTTTAAATCTCCCAGTGACATTCTTCTGGAACCAGAGACCTTTGCAGTAGCTGAAAAATCCTTTAAAAGTGACACATAACTCGAGAGGTTTTATCTTAATTGAAATGGCTGCTAAAGCCAGCTATAAGCTGCATATCAAGTTGCTATTAAGCACCAAAGAGCAAGCTAGAACTGGGTTTTCCACCCTTGTCAGTTGTCGTGTGCCTTCAAGTCTTTTCTCATTTCTTGTTGTCCTAAAATGAACCGATCACAGAATGCCCTTGGATTATGAAAGTGAGACTTGCCCAGTGTCACCCTGTTGATTTCCATGGGTGAATGGTCATTTGAATTCTGCTCTCCAGAACCACAGTCCAACACTCAAACCATTATGCCATGGTGGCTCTCCCTAATCAGTTACTGCTATCATTCCTTTGGGCCTCAGAAACAGTTTGATGGTGATATGGCCAACCTGAAAGGCAGAAACGTCAAAGCTCCTTGTCTCCATACTGGCAAATAATGTTGGGACATGTAAGGAATCAGTGAGTATGTGTGTGTCAACTGTAAAATAAGATGGATGAAGCTGATTGGTCGGGCTATGTCCAGGGAGCAGGCTGAGCCTGGGACTTTTGGATACTGTTCTGTTGCGCGCTGGGCCTGTAACAGCTGTACTTTTCTATAGGACGTATACTTTAAGCCCAGCGGGAAGCCAGGGGTGCCTCAAAGAGAGGTTCTCAGGGATTTTTCTGAAGTGATGGTCTTTAGAGTCTTTAATGATACAACAAAGTCTTTATTATGGAACAAACAACAAATCTTCAATGGTTCAAACAACACTTCAAGGCTTTCTTAGTCTAGTCCTCAATGGACTGGTACCTGACTTTGATTAACTGCACTTTCTCTGTAGGAAAAACCCTTTTTAACCTCTCCCAGGCTGTTTACTATCTATGCCTCATCGGTGTGGATTCCAAATGCATCTGGGTATTGAGTAGACCTACCAGCCGAGGCTTGAAGATATTTCAGCTGGAGCTCCGTGGATTTGTAATGCTGTTCTCCCTTTGAGAATTCTTAGAAACTTCAGGGCTGTTCCCTCTGATGCTGTGACGCTGAGAGGCTGTGAGCTCTCAGCCAGAGCTTTTGGGACCTTTCTCCTGGAAATTCTGCTTCTGTATCCCCAGATGTTATTTTTCTCTGGATGCTCCTTTTTCCCTGGATGGTTATTGAGAAAGGAAGCTTTTCTACGGGATGAGCTGGTCTACATCCTATAGCTTAGCTACCTTGTGTGAGACTGCCCAAAAATGGCTCCTTTCCCTCCCAGAGCCCTGAACAAGGGGCGGAACCAAAGCTTAATTATGATGGACAGGAGGCCTGTCCTATGGCTGCAAAACAGATAACAGAAAGAAAATAAAGTTGGAGCTCCTGGTACAGCCGTACCAACACAGATACTGTTACGTTTTTTTTTTCAGGCTTCAGCTATGTAGGTACTTGCAGAAGCAGAGAGAAAGAAGAAACAGAGAGAGACAGAGTTTGGAGTGTGCTCTTGCTTCATGAACTGCTGAAGGGATTTATCTACATCAGCGTTTCTCAACCTGGGGGTCAGGACCCCTGAGGGGGTCGCGAGGGGGTGTCAGAGGGGTTGCCAAAGACCACCAGAAAACACAGTAATTTCTGTTGGCCATGAGGGTTCTGTGTGGGAAGTTTGGCCCAATTCTATCATTGGTGGGGTTCAGAATGCTCTTTGATTGTAGGTGAACTATAAATCCCAGCAACTACAACTCCCAAAAGTCAAGGCCTATTTTCCCCAAACTCCAACAGTTTTCACATTTGGGCGTATTGAGTATCCATGCCAAGTCTGGTCCAGATCTATCATTGCTTGTCCACAATGCTCTCTGAATGTAGGTGAACTACAATTCCCAAACTCAAGGTCAATGCCCACCAAACCCTTCCAGTATTTTCTGTTAGTCATGGGAGTTCTGTGTGCTAAGTTTGGTTCAGTTCCATCACTGGTGGAGTTCAGAATGCTATATGATTGTAGGTGATCTATAAATCCCAGCAACTACAACTCCCAAATGTCAAGGTTTATTTTCCCCAAACTCCACCAGTATTCAGATTTGTGCGTTTTGGGTATTTGTGCCAAATTTGGTCCTGCAAATGTGATTTATAATAGTAGCAAAATTACAGTTATGAAGTAGCAACGAAAATAATGTTATGGTTGGGGGTCACCAGAACATGAGGAACTGCATTAAGGGGTCACAGCATTATGAAAGTTGAGAAACACTGATCTACATGGACAAAGAAAGACCATTTTAAATCGCTCATAAAAGGACATTATGTGAGTTGATCACATTGTACATATGTTGTTCTGAATTACGAAGAGTAAACTGCTTGTCATTCATTGTTCATCTGCATGGCATATTTTCTTTCTCTGGCAAGGCAATGTGTGGGCTGATCAAACGTGAACTACACATGGTTTATTTTACATTACGCCACAAATAACACTTCCATGATAGTAGTTGATCTCCCATATCCCAGTGGGAAAGTGTCTGAGCAGTTGAACAAGAAGCAACATCTCTCACTAATGACTTCATCACACGCAACAAAATCTACACATTTACAAAACTCCAACAGATGGACTTTCACATGACGTAAGCTCCAGGTTCCAGGTATTTCGCCGTTTCTAAAGTGTGAGTTTTTTCAACGATTCCTAAGTCAATTTGCAATTGACTTCTTTTTCAATTCCACAAGTAGAGAATGGGCAAAATGGCCAATTTCTCCATGTAATGTTGCCTGTAAATAAAATGATGATGCCTTGTGGGGGAGGAGCCGAAATGCCAATTTACCTGACAACTGCCAATGCACAAGTTTGGGGAATGATGTGGGTTAATTTAAAACCACTTCCTAGCGATCCCAATGCAGAGGCTTGGAAAAAGATCAGGGTTAATTTAAAAACACTTCCTACAATCCGGGGTGATGTTTGTTTTTTTTTAAGATAAATAATCAAAATCCTTGTGGGACAATGGGAGGAAACAAATCCCTACCGTGTAATAGCAAATCAAACAGATAAATGCTAAAGAAAACAAAGAAAAGGAAAAGGTGTGTTGGAGGTAGGAAAATCATCCATTTGATTTCCAAATGGGGCTTTGCGAAGCTTAAGGGAAAACCAACGATCCCAAACGCTTAACTTATACTGTGGGATGAAGTCCACAGTAACAAAGCCTAGATTCATAAAGTTCTCCAAGATAGATGTAGATAGATACAACAGAGATATGGCATGAAATGCTAAAATCAGAATCACCCAGGTGATAGTATTTCTAATTTCTACGAGGGTTATCTGGAAAGCAAGGTTAAAAGTCATGTAGTTCTCATGGGGAGTTTTCTTGATGCAAATTGGTATCACTGCCTATAGTGGGAAGCCAACGGAAGTGGATGAGCAGTGCCAGTCATCAGTAGCTCATCAACTGGTGTTATGGTGAAGGTTAGAGATGAGCGTCCTCATTCCGTTTCCCTCCATTTGCAAAGTTTGCACTGTAATACGCTACCTAAATGCTAAGGGCATGAACGACGCTGTGATTCATTGTGAAATCATTTCAGTTTATGGAGAGGACATAATGTCAAGACAGCATGTAACAAAATGGGTATGAAATATTTTGTGAGACCATGAAGAAACTTTGCAGAGCCATCCAAAACATACACTGTGGGATGCTAACTGCGGGAGTCTGTCTCCTTCATGACAATGCAAGTCCACACACTGCTCATGCAACACAAGAGTTGTTGACTTCATTTGGTTGGGATGTTTTAAGCCACCCTGCTCACAGCTCCAATCTCACACCCAGTGACTATAATCTGTTTACTAAACTGAAGGAACACCTGGGTGGAAAACATTTTTCCAACGATGAGGAGGTGAAAATCAAAGTGACAACCTGGCTGAAAAAGAGGGAGGGAAACTTCTATGACACAGGCATCAAAAACTCATCCTATGGATGACAAAATGTATTGAACTGAATGGTGACTATGTGGAAAAATAATGTAATACCTATGCTACAATCCATGTAAGTTTTATTAAAATATATTCATTCTTTGTATTTTTAAAAAAATCTTGTAACCTTACTTTCTGGATAACCCTCATACATATGGGCATGAAAGATAGTGAAGATAACTGAGTAGAGGAAAATCAATTCCTCTGAAATGTGGTGATGGAAGACAGTTCTATGAATACCAGGATTCCCAGAAAAACAGATGAATGAGTCCTAGAAGAAATCAATCTCGAACTCTCCCTAGAAGACAAGATGGTTAAATTGAGGCATATAATGAGAAAAATGAGAGATATTGACAAGCTGGAATGTGTCCAGAGGAGGGCGACTAAAATGATCAAGGGTCTGGAGAACAAGCCCTATGAGGAGCGGCTTAAGGAGCTGGGCATGTTTAGCCTGAAGAAGAGAAGGCTGAGAGGAGATATGATAGCCATGTATAAATATGTGAGAGGAAGCCACAGGGAGGAGGGAGAAAGCTTGCTTTCTGCTTCCCTGGAGATTAGGACGCGAAACAATGGCTTCAAACTACAAGAGAGGAGATTCCATCTTAACATTAGGAAGAACTTCCTGACTGTGAGAGCTGTTCAGCAGTGGAACTCTCTGCCCCGGAATGTGGTGGAGGCTCCTTCCTTGGAAGCTTTTAAACAGAGGCTGGATGGCCATCTGTCAGGGGTGATTTGAATTCAAATCCTGCTTCTTGGCAGGAGGTTGGACTGGATGGCCCATGAGGTCTCTTCCAACTCTTTGATTCTATGATTCTAAGTATTTGACTGGAAAGAACAACAATGTAAAAAAAGACAGTAGGATAAGAAGAAGAACTCATTCCATATGGATAAACTCAACCAGGGATGCCATGGCCTTGCATCTCCATGGCCTGAGCAGGGTGGTTGAGGATAGTCTGACTTGGACATTTCTCATTCATAGGATGACCTTAAGTTGATCTGATCTGACAATTAACAACAACACTACAAGTGGATAAAGGAACCCAGAGTCCTAAGTTTGCATAACTTGAACAGGGCAGTTGACTAGGTCTCTGATGTATAGGAAGGATCAGAGCTGATTTGGCAGCAAACAGCAAAAACAAGTATCAGTGGAAAGACCTTTAACATGTTTACTGTTCTATGGTTGCTTGGATAACTAGTTCCATGGTTACCTGGATAACTACATTATGTTGCCAGGAGTAGATTTAAATTTTGTTTTGGTCATCCATTTTCCAGGCTTTTAATGATCACTGGCATGTTTAAATATATTTTTTCACTTTAATATAGATCCAGACAGCAGTCGTGGTTATTTTTAGCGAGTGAATTGTTGTATTATGTCAAAAAGGACAGAGCCTCTTTTCAGAATCAAAAGGACAAGGGCAAGGTGTATGAATGAGATCAGAGAAGGCAAGTTATACAACACCGAGTTTGTTGACAAGCTGGCAGGTTTCTGACAAGCCTTAGGATAAGGCTAATGTCAAAAACAATTTTTATAGGTCTGCCTCGAAATACTAAGAACATCTTCCATTTTCTAGGAGTGCCCATAAATACAGCTTCAAACAAACTTCTGCCAAGTTATAACAGGTTTCTGATGAACCTTTAACTCATTACATATGAAGAGAGGCATGGCTGTGCTTTATACGCTTTACCACCTTCACAACAATGCACACAAACATAGAGTAAATAGATCCTCCCTTTTGTTTTGTTTTATTGTTTTTCAGGATTTCTAATCCGAAGGGTTTACATTCCTTTGGCAGATTCCAGCTGAGCATTAAGAGCAATGTTATGTAGCGTGTGCGCTATGCATCAGAAGCACAACGGGGACCTCTTGACCTCCACATGCTCACATTTTATTGAATGACTTCAAACAACAGCTTTCACTAAATCTATCCACTGTTTGAGAGTTTGAGTAGGACTCTGGAGGCCAGGGCTCAAATCCCCATGGAAACCTACTGGGTGCCTTTGGAGAAACCACACTCTCAGGAATGGAAAAGAATGGAAACCCATGCACAAATCTTGCCAAAAATACCCTGTAATTAGGCTTGCCATGTGTGGGAGGCCCAAGATCGCAAATTCCTATCATTCTATCAGGTTGTTTAATCAAAGTTCTGGAAATCTTGTATTAACCGTTGTCTCACGGAGTCAACTGACTCAACCAACTCGTCTCTCTTTTCTTATGACTGTTGTTAAGTTGACTTCAACTTATGCTGATCCTATGAATGAAAGACCTCTAAGCAGTGGTTCTCAACCTTCCTAATGCCGCGACCCCTTAATACAGTTCCTCATGTTGTGGTGACCCCCAACCAGAACCCTAACATTATGAATCACCATGTAAATAATGATCTCCAGGATGTACTTTCATTCACTGGAGCAAATTTGGTACAAATACCTGGTATGCCCAAATTTGAATACTGGTGGGGTTGGCGGGGGGATTGATTTTGCCATTTGGGAGTTGTAGTTGCTGGGATTTATAGTTAAGCTGTAAACAAAGAGCATTCTGAACCCCACCAACAATGGTATTGAACTAAAGTTGGCACAGAGAACTCCCATGATCAACAAAAAATACTGGAAGGGTTTGGTGGACATTGACCTTGAATCTGGGAGTTGTAGTTCACCTACATCCAGAGAGCACTATGGGCTCAAACAATGATGGACCTGGACCAAACTTGGCATGGATACTCAATATGCCCAAATATGAACACTGATGGGGTTTGGGGAAAATAGACTTTGACATTTGGGAGTTGTAGATACTGGGATTTATAGTTCACTTACAATCAAGGAGTGTTCTGAACCCCACCAATAATAGTATTAGGCCAAACTTCCCACACAGAACCCCCATGACCAACAGAAAATACTGTGTTTTCTGATGGTCTTTGGCGACCCCCCGACACCCCTTCGCGACCCCCTCAGGGGTCCCGACCCCCAGGTTGAGAAACACTGCTCTAAGTCATCCTACTCACAACAACTCTGCTCAGTAGATCTGTGCGCCGAACTGCCGAACAAGCACATTGACTTCTGGCAGAGGCTGGGCTGAAAGAAGCTAAACATTGAGCAACGTTAATATCCCGTTGCCCCTTTAACGCTCTCTCGCTCTTTTTCTCACTTTCTCTGAGTTGGGCCAGGACTGTGGTAAAAATAAAATGTCCTGCCAGACAGCCTCTCCGAAAGCATGTGGAGACATTTTAGAAAAGATATAAATGGGGATTCTTTCCTTTGCTCGGTTTCTCTTCGGTTACCAGCGCCGTTGGCTCATTGTCCGCCTTGAGAGAAAATGCCATGTCAGTGAAGATGCCAAGAGCTTAATTGGGTTTCACTAAAACACGCTGAAGATTAGATTTTTTTCCCTCCTCTCCTTCTCCGCCTGGGCTGAAACTTAATATTTGTCTTGCTTCAAGGATGTCAGAACTGGCTTCAGGTTCTTATCCTATTGAGTCTTGGATGGTTTTGGCCCAGGAAACTGAAATTGTAGACCTGGAAGCAACCCTGAGATGAAATGCTGCCCTCTGGTCGATCTGGTCTCATTTGCAAACCTTGACGGGTCAGTTGTTACTTATTAAATAGCTTAAGCTAAATCCCGGCGTTCGGCTCTTGCAAACGTTTGGGTGATTACTTTGGAAACTCAAATAAGGGTCAAAGAAGACATTAAGAGAAACGAATGTCTCTCTTCAACCTTCTCCCTCCTCTCGTAAGAAAAGTAGCCTTGTAAGTGAATCCAGTATTTCTCTTCTAATGAACAATCCCCCCCCCCCCCCCAAAAAAAAACACAGGCCAAGACAGTGTTTCTCAACCTGGGGGTCGGGACACCTTGGGGGGGGGGGTCGCAAGAGTTTCAGAGGGGTCTTTCTGGTGGTCTTAGGAACTGGGTTGTTGTAGGTTTTCCGGGCTATATGGCCATGTTCTAGAGGCATTTTCTCCTGACATTTCGCCTGCATCTATGGCAAGCATCCTCAGAGGTAGTGAGGTCTGTTGGAAGTAGGAAAACGGGTTTATATATCTGTGGAAAGACCAGAGTGGGACAAAGGACTTTTGTCTGCTGGAGCTAGGTGTGAATGTTTCAACTGACCACCTTGATTAGCATAAAATGGCTTGGAAGTGCCTGGGGGAATCTTTCTTTGAGAGGTGATTTGATGTGCCTGATTGTTTACTCTCTGTTGTTTTGCTGTTGTAATTTTGGAGTTTTTTAATACTGGTGCCCAGATTCAGGTCTTAGGAACTCTTTAGCAGAGAAGACCGAAGGGGGGGGGGGGGCTCTTCCTTTTTGGTGTTGGTGAACTACAACTCTCAGAATTCAAAAACAGCTCCCCCCCCCGCCCCCCACAACTGCATCAGTATTCAGTGTTGGCTGTGTAGGTAATCTGCCAAGTTTGGTGCAGATCCACTGTGGGCTGGGTTTAGAGTGCTTTTAATTGTAAGTTAACTATAAATCCCAGCAACTACAACTCCCAAATGTCAAGCTCTATTTTCCCCAAACTCCACCAGTGTTCACATATCATTCACATATTGAGTATTCATACTAAGTTTGGTCCAGACCCATCATTGTGTGAGTCCACAGTGCTCTCTGGATGTAGGTGAACTACAACTCCAAAACTCAAGGACAATGCCCACCAAACCGTTCCAGTATTTTCTGTTGGTCATGACAGTTCTGTGTGCAAAGTTTGGTTCAAAACCATTGTTGGTGGAGTTCAGAATGCTCTTTGATTGTTGGCGAACTCTAAATCCCAGGAACTACAACTCCCAAATGACAAAATCAACCCCACCAGTATTCAAATTTGGGTGTATCGGTTGTGTCAAATTTGGTGCAGTGAATGAAAATACATCCTGCATATTGGATATTTACATTACAATTCATAATAGTAGCAAAATTACAGTTATGAAGTAGCAGCAAAAATAATTTGATGATTGGGATCACCACAACATCAGGAAGTGTCTTAAGGAGTTGTGGCATTAGGAAGGTTGAGAACCACTGGGTGAAGAGAAATCAACATCTTTCACCACTTGAGGGAGCATTTCTTCAAAATACATGATAATAAATGTCTCAACAAGTTCATGCTTTTCAGGTTGGCTGATGTGGAGGACTGGCAATTACTGCTTCCCAATATGCCAGAGACCGCACTTCATTTGTGCCCATTGGGTACAATTGGTTCTTTCTTTCCTAGAAACCAGACTGGGACCAGTAGTCTATGGATCAGGAACCAGTATTTATCCAGGAATACTGCCTTTTCTAGATGTCCTAGTCATCTGCAAACCAGATCAACATTTGGGTCACACCGTTTACAGGAAATCCACACACACAGATAGATATCTACATAAAAACTCCAACCATCACCCAAGTCAAAAAAGAAGCACCATTAAAGCCTTGGCAGACCGTGCAAAAAGAATCTGCGAACCCCACCTACTCCAAGATGAACTGAACCACCTAAAATGGGCTCTAGAGGCCAATGGAGACTCCACCTCAGACATCAGAAGAGCTGCAAGACGGAGAACAAGCCACAAGAATAAAGACGAAGATTCATCCAGAGGAAAAGTGTGCTTGCCATACATCAAGAGAACCACTGACCGCATAGGGAAGCTGATGAGGAAACACAACATACAAACTACCTACAGACCCACCAAGAAAATCCAACAAATGCTACGTTCAGCAAAGGACAAGAGGGATCCTCTCACTTCTGCAGGAGTCTACCGTGTACCATGCAGGTGTGGACAAGTCTACATAGGGACCACCAAACGCAGCATTGCCCAAACACGAATCTAGTAACATGAAAGGTACTGCAGACTACTTCAACCAGAGAAATCAGCCATAGCAGAGCACCTCATGAACCAACCTGGACACAGCATTTTATTTGAGAACACAGAAATGCTGGACCACTCTCACAACCACCATGTCAGACTACACAGAGAAGCCACTGAAATACACAAGCATGTGGACAATTTTAACAGAAAGGAGGAAACCATGAAAATGAACAAAATCTGGCTACCAGTATTAAAAAACTCTAAAATAACAACAGCACAACAACAGAGAGGAAATAAACAAGGACATCTAATCACCTCTCAACAAAAGTTTGCTCTAGGCACTGTCAGGCCATTACATGCTAATCAAGGTGGTCAGTTGAAATGTTCACACCTAGCTCCAGTAGACAAGAGTTCTTTGTCTCACCCTGGTCATTCCACAGATATATAAACCCTTTCCCCTAGTTCCAACAGACCTCACTACCTCTGAGGATGCTTGCCATAGATGCAGGCAAAATGTCAGGAGAGAATGCCTCTAGACCAGTGGTTCTCAACCTGGCACTCGGGACCCCTGGGGGGGCCGCCAGGGAGTGTCAGAGGGGTCACCAAAGACCATCAGAAAACATAGTATTTACTGTTGGTCATGGTGGTTCTGTGTGGGAATGTTGGTCCAATTTAATTGTTGGTGGGGTTCAGAATGCTCTTTGAGTGTAGGTGAACTATAAATCCCAGCAACTACAACTCACAAATGCCTATTTTCCCCAAACTCCACCAGTGTTCACATTTGGGCATATTGAGTATTCATGTCAAGTTTGGTCCAGATATATCATTGTTTGAGTCCACAGTGCTCTCTGGATGTAGGTGAACTACAACTCCAAACTCAAGGTCAATGCCCACCAAACCCTTCCCGTGTTTTCTGTTGGCCATGGTAGTTTTGTATGCCAAGTTTGGTTCAATTCTGTCATTGCTGGAGTTCAGAATGCTCTTTGATTGAAGGTGAACTCTAAATCCCAGGAACTACAACTCCCAAATGACAAAATCAATCACCCCCCTCCCCCCCCAACCCTACTGCTATTAAAATTTGGGCATATCGGGTATTTGTTCCAAATTTGGTCCAGTGAATAGAAATACATACTGCTTATCAGATAATTGCATTACAATTAATAACAGGAGAAAAATTACAGTTATGAAGTCGCAAAATAATGTTATGGTTGGGGGTCACCACAACATGAGGAAAAGTATTAAGGGGTTACGGCATTAGGAAGGTTGAGAAACACTGCTCTAGACCATGGCCATATAGCCCGAAAAAACCTAAAACAACCCAATATTAATATTATGCCTCCATATTTTGTGCCAAATATGGTCCAGTAAATGAAAATACCGTATATTCCGGCATATAAGGCGACTGGGCGTATAAGACGACCCCCCAACTTTTCCAGTTAAAATATAGAGTTAAGACGACTCCCATGCATAAGAGTACACCCGTGTATAAGACGACCCCTGACTTTTGAGGAGATTTTCTTGGGTTAAAAAGTAGTCTTATACGCCAGAATATACTGTACATCCTGCATATCAGATAGTTGCATTATGATTCACAACAGTAGCAAAATTTCACTTACGAAGTAGCAGCAAAAATAATTTGATGATTGGGATCACCATAACATGAGGAACTGTATTAAGGGGTTGCGGCATTAGGAAGGTTGAGAAACACTGAACTAGGTGGTCTGAGGGCTGCCATGTTTTCCATCAAGGTTTTGAGATATTTGAAAGATGCAGGTTCGCAGCTTGGGAGTGACTCTGGACTCATCGCTGAGCCTGGATTCCCAGGTTTCGGCGGTGGTCAGGGGAGCTTTTGCACAATTAAAACTTGTGTGCCAGCTGCGCCCGTACCTTGGGAAGTCTGACTTGGCGACGGTGGTCCACGCTCTGGTTACATCCCGTCTAGACTACTGCAACGCTCTCTACGTGGGGTTGCCCTTGAAGACTGCTCGGAAGCTTAAAATGGTCCAGCGCTCGGCAGCCAGGTTGCTAACAGGAGCAGCACTCAGGGAGCATACCACTCCTCTGTTGCGCCAGCTCCACTGGCTGCCAATCTGCTACCGGGCACAATTCAAAGTGCCGGCGTTAGCCTATAAAGCCCTAAACGGTTCCGGCCCTACTTACCTCTCCGAATGCATCTCCACCTATGAACCGACCAGGACATTAAGATCATCTGGGGAGGCCCTGCTCTCGATCCCGCCTGCATCACAGGCGCGCCTGGCAGGGACGAGGGACAGGGCCTTCTCGGTGGTGGCCCCTCGGCTGTGGAATGCCCTACCTGTAGACACCAGACAGGCCCCTTCACTGTTGGCGTTCCGGAGGAAGGTGAAGACCTGGCTCTTCGAACAAGCGTTTGGCTAAACAGTGCCATTGATTATAGGAATACGGTGCAATCGAACATAGGAACATGGAACAAACGATTATGAGAATGGTTTCTGATTTGGTGTTGAGGCGCTATGATAATGATTGTTTATTGATATTGATTGTTATGTATAATGTGTTTTAATTGCCTATGATACTGTCTTGTGATAATTTGTACTATGTAAACCGCTTTGAGTCGCTTAAGGGCTGAGAAAAGCGGTATAGAAATAAAGTAAATAAATAAATAAGATTGCATTCTCCTGTGTCAAACTCACTTGCTTGCACTTTCTTGCATTCTTATCATGAGAACAATGAACAGCATAACATGAAAACTATCTAACCAGATGTGATACAAGCTACCCACTGGTCCTCCTTCATAAGGAAATGGCTGGGTTGCTATAGATGCCATGCTTGGAGAATTTGGTGGCAGAGAGGCTTGCTTTTGAGGGGAAAGTGTTATTTCCTTGCTACCACTGTGTTGCTAAAATTCAGTGTTACTAATAGCAAAAAATCTGGCCTTGGGTGGGAGTCACAAATCTTTTGGTGCACGGTTTGAATTTCCATGATCCCCAAATCTCCTACCTTCTTTAATTTTTGAATGGAGCCATGGTTTGGTGTGCGGGTGGGAAAGGGCAACTCTTACTAGCACCAAAGGCTGGTAATTGTTTTATCAGGTACTAATTTCTGCAATAAACACCAGGAAGCAGAGCACAAATTGCAGAGAGACATTTGGTATTGGTTTATGACTTATTGGTTTAAGTTGCTAGCATGTATGTGAGTGAGCGCATGTATCAGAAGCAGACAAACAGCACTTCTCCCAAGTTTGTTCTGGATCCAAAAAAGATGTAGTTGATCCCCATAAAGATATATCTACATATATAAAAATGCTCTGTGCATAATGAGTACCTTAAAAACAAAAGAACCAATGAACGAAATCACACCAAATTTGGCAACAAAACGTCTCACTACACAAGGAGTGACCATCACTCAAAAATTATGATTTTGTCATTTGGGAGTTGTAGTTGCTGGGATTTATAGTTCACCTATAATCAAAGAGCATTCTGAACTCCACCAAAGATAGAATTGAACCAAACTTGGCACACAGGCCTCCCACGACCAATAGAAAATACTAGCAGCGTTTGGTGGGCATTGACCTTGAGTTTGGGAGTTGTAGTTCACCTACATCCAGAGAACACTGTGGGGTCAAACAATGATGGATCTGGACCAAACTTGGCACGAATATTCCATATGCCCAAATATGAACACAGATGGAGTTTGGGGGAAATAAACATTGGCATTTGGGAGTTGTAGTTACTGGGATTTATAGTTCACTTACAATCAAAGACCATTCTGAATGAACCCCACGAGTGACAAAACTGGGGCAAACTTCCCACACAGAACCTCCATGACCAACAGAAAACACTTAAGGCCGTCCAGTCCAACTCCCTTCACCAGGGCAAGAAAACGTAAAGCCCTCCTGATAGAGAGCCATCCAGCCATAGATATAGATAGATAGATATGATTCACACACAGCGAGATAAAGTATTATAGATTTGAAAGGGACTCCTAAACATGGACAATGATATGTTGCATGTTCCAGAGTAGGCAAGCCAGACAATCTCTACGTCAACACTGTCAAAGAAACATCAAGAAATACCGTTTACCCACAAGCATAAAGACATTACACATATTAGAAACCAGCACTTTCTAATTACTTTATTTTCCATATCACCAGACTGTGCCACAGCAACGTGTGGCAGGGGACCACTAGTATTTACTAAAGTTATTAACAAACCGAACTTTAAAATATATATCAAAGAGGAAAACGTTTTGCTATCTGCCTTCTCAGAACAGTAAATGAAAGCAAGGCTCAAAAAGTAGGGGAAATCCAGACAAGAATCAATCAGGGGCAGCTAATTCCTTCCAACAAAGGATTCCCCCAGGCAGCAACCAGCTAGGCCTTGAAACTGCAGGCCATTAAATGCTAATTAAGGTGGCAAATGGCAACGTTGACACGTATCTCAAGCAGACAAGAGTTCTTTCTCCCACCCTGGACAATCCACAGATATACAAACATCACTTACTTAGTTTCCAACAGACCCCACAACCTCTGAGGATGCTTGCCATAGATGTGGGGCAAAATGTCAGCAGAGAATGCTTCTGGAACACAGCCATACAGCCCAGAAACTCACAGAAACCCAGTGATTCCAGCCATGAAAGCCTTTAACAACACAAAATTCCTGAGATCTATCAACTCTTGGGAGCAGAATGAAAAGAAAAGAAAAAATTAGTTGTGACCGAAGCACACTGGAAGGAGGCTAAAATTGGAGAGGACCTAATTGTACAAAGGCCCCTGCCCGAAAGTTGTAGATGCCAGCTTTTGTTTCCTTCAGCCACAGTTAGAATCATAGAGTTGGAAGAGACCCCATAGGCCATCCAGTCCAACCCCCTGCCAAGAAGCAGGAATATTGCATTCAAATCACCCCTTACAGATGGCCATCCAGCCTCTGTTTAAAAGCTTCCAAAGAAGGAGCCTCCACCACACTCCGGGGCAGAGAGTTCCACTGCTGAACGGCTCTCACAGTCAGGAAGTTCTTCCTCATGTTCAGATGGAATCTCCTTTCTTGTAGTTTGAAGCCATTGTTCCGCGTCCTAGTCTCCAGGGAAGCAGAAAACAAGCTTGCTCCCTCCTCCCTGTGGCTTCCTCTCACATATTTATACATGGCTATCATATCTCCTCTCAGCCTTCTCTTCTTCAGGCTAAACATGCCCAGCTCCTTAAGCTGCTCCTCATAAGGCTTGTTCTCCAGACCCTTGATCATTTTAGTCGCCCTCCTCTGGACACATTCCAGCTTGTCAACATCTCTCTTGAATTGTGGTGCCCAGAATTGGACACAATATTCCAGGTGTGGTCTAACCAAAGCAGAATAGAGGGGTAGCATGACTTCCCTAGATCTAGACACTATGCTGCTATTGATGCAGGCCAAAATCCCATTGGCTTTTTTTGCCGCCACATGACATTGTTGGCTCATGTTTAACTTATTGTCCACGAGGACTCCAAGATCTTTTTCACATGTATTGTTCTTGAGCAATGCATCCCCCATTCTATATCTTTGCATTTCATTTTTTCTGCCTAAGTGGAGTATCTTGCATTTGTCCCTGTTGAACTTCATTTTGTTAGTTTTGGTCAGTCATCTCTCTAATCCGTCAAGATCGTTTTGAATCCTGCTCCTGTCCTCTGGAGTATTGGCTATCCCTCCCAATTTGGTTGTGTGCCTTCAAGTCATTTCTGACCTAGACCAAGTCAGACCAAGGTTTTCTTGGCAAGATTTGCTCAGAAGAGGTATGCTATTGCCTTCCTCTCAGGATGAGAGAATGTGACTTGCCCAAGATGACCCAATGGGTTTTGTGGCTGAGAAGGCATTCAAACTCGGATCTCCAGAGTTGTATTCTGTAGCTCAAACCATACCTCACTTTGCCTCTCTGTGCATATCTAGCATATGGTCGAGAATTGTCTTTTCGGCATCTGGTGCTCTTGCCTAAAGGGAAATTAGGAGAGGGGAACTGCTTCCAATTTTTAATCTGATTGTTTTCAAATGTGGAAATCTCCAAGAAATTATAGTTTTATTTTTTCTCTCCCCTTTGCTGAGAGTTTCCCACAGTGCAAGTTACCCAGCAAGGCTTGCTAGCCATGTAGGAACTCCAAAAGTGTTGATGGACCTTTGATATTTTACACTTGATCTGAATCTATCCTGGCCCGTTTTCCTTTGTAAGTGTGGAAAAACCCGATTAGTTGAGAGGGTGCTTTAAAGGGGAAGAGTTAAGAAGTTCCCCTGAGTGCTCTGCTCGTTTTCTGTTCCCTGTACAGCTGTTTTAGGTGAAAAGTAAAAATAAACATTACATACAAAATCCAGTCCAACTGAACATCACAGGCAGCTTGGGCTTTCAAAGTATCCAAAGAGTGGGAGCAGCCTTTCTTCCTGCCTCTATCTCGGTGCCATCTCTCCCCACCTCCAAAGCAAATATAAAACCTCCTTCCCGCCCTCCTTTGCCTGTAGATCTTGCAAACTATAAACTGTTTGGTTTCTATCATTGTGTTAAATCATAGGAAGTCTCCATGTTGCAAAGTAGTGTTTTATGCATTGAAAAACTGGTTGTGCTTTCTAAGTTATGATGACCCACTATCATAAGAGCCGCAAACTCGGCAACAAAACCCAATCGTAATAATTGAGGGCAGTATTAATTCAGTTAATTCACCAGTTGTATTTTAAAGAGGTGGTGAAAGCATATCTGTGCACACTGGGCAAAGGATATCAATTAAAGCAAAGAGTCCAGGATATCACATATGAAAACTAGGACACATGGGGCCAGGCAATAACATAGAATCCTAGAATCATAGAATCAAAGAGTTGGAAGAGACCTCATGGGCCATCCAGTCCAACCCCCTGCCATGAAGCAGGAAATTGCATTCAAAGCACCCCCAACAGATGGCCATCCAGCCTCTGTTTAAAAGCTTCCAAAGAAGGAGCCTCCACCACACTCCGGGGCAGAGAGTTCCACTGCTGAACGGCTCTCACAGTCAGGAAGTTCTTCCTCATGTTCAGATGGAATCTCCGCTCTTGTAGTTTGAAGCCATTGTTCCGCGTCCTAGTCTCCAGGGAAGCAGAAAACAAGCTTGCTCCCTCCTCCCTGTGGCTTCCTCTCACATATTTATACATGGCTATCATATCCCCTCTCAGCCTTCTCTTCTTCATGCTAAACATGCCCAGCTCCTTTAGCCGCTCTTCATAGGGCTTGTTCTCCAGACCCTTGATCATTTTAGTCGCCCTCCTCTGGACACATTCCAGCTTGTCAATATCTCTCTTGAATTGTGGTGCCCAGAATTGGACACAATATTCCAGGTGTGGTCTAACCAAAGCAGAATAGAGGGGTAGCATGACTTCCCTAGATCTAGACACTATGCTCCTATTGATGCAGGCCACAATCCCATTGGCTTTTTTTGCCGCCACATCACATTGTTGGCTCATGTTTAACTTGTTGTCCACAAGGACTCCAAGATCTTTTACACACGTACTGCTCTCAAGCCAGGCATTGTCCCCCATTCTGTATCTTTGCATTTAGTTTTTTCTGCCTAAGTGGAGTATCTTGCATTTGTCCCTGTTGAACTTCATTTTGTTAGTTTTGGCCAATCATCTCTCTAATCTGTCAAGATCGTTTTGAATCCTGCTCCTGTCCTCTGGAGTATTGACTATTCCTCCCAATTTGGTGTCCTCTGCAAACTTGATGATCATGCCTTCTAACCCTTCATCTAAGTCATTAATAAAGATGTTGAACAGGACCGGGCCCAGGACGGAACCCTGCGGCACTCCACTTGTCCTTTCCAGGATGAAGAGGAAGCATTGGTGAGCACCCTCTGAGTTCGTCCATTTAACCAATTACAGATCCACCTCACCATAGTTTTGCCTAGTTTGTTTGCCAGAAGGTCATGGGGGACCTTGTCGAAGGCCTTACTGAAATCCAGGTACGCTACATCCACGACATTCCCCGCATCTACCCAGCTTGTAACTCTATCGAAAAAAGAGATCAGATTAGTCTGGCTGCTGGCATGACTTGTTTTGAATAAATCCATGTTGTGTGAGGTTGCCACAGTTTGCTTTTGATTAAGCCTACTTTAGTGGTTCTCAACCTTTCTAATGCCACAACCCCTTAATACAGTTCCTCATGTTGTGGTGTCCCCTAACCATAAAATGATTTTTGTTGCTACTTCAATGAATGGATGATACTGAATGAGAGATTCCCTCCTGGGCATACAGAAGACTGGGTGACTTGGAAGGCACTGAACAGACTGCGCTCTGGCACCCGAGATGCAGAGCCAACCTTAAGAAATGGGGCCACAAAGTGGAGTACATGACTTGCGAGTGTGGAGAAGAGCAAATCACAGACCACCGACTACAACGTAGCCCAAGTCCTGCCACATAGGGGACCTTCTTATATAGCAACACCAGAGGCACTCCAAGTGGCCAGCTACTGGTCAAAGGACATTCTCTGCCTATGAACCCACCAGGACTTTGAGATCTTCCGGGGAGGCCCTGCTCTCGATCCTGCCTGCCTCACAGGCACGGCTGGCGGAGACGAGAGATAGGGCCTTCTCGGTGGTGGCCCCTCGGCTGTGGAACGCCCTTCCCACGGATATTAAACTAGCTCCATCATTAATGGTATTCCGCAAAAAAGTGAAGACCTGGTTGTTTGAGCAGGCGTTCGAATAGTCAATGCAATGAGTGTAATGAACATATGAATGGAACAATGGATGACGGATCTGGATCATGTTTTTAGTGATGAGACGCTAGTGAATGGCTATTGTTGTTAATTGTATATTATTGTATAAGGTGTTATGATGTTAACTGTTTTTATACCATGTTATTGTAGTATCGAATTTTTGCTGTTCTGTTGTTAACCGCTGTGAGTCGCCTAATGGCTGAGAACAGCGGTATACAAATAAAGTAAATAATAATAAAAATAATAATAATAATAATAATAATAATAATTCACATTCACACCTAACATTCACACCTAACTGCAGCAGGGAAGAGCTCCTTGCCCCACCCCAGCCATTCCACAGATATATAAACCCATTTTTCCTACTTCCAACAGACCTTCTCAACCTCTGAGGATGCTTGCCATAGATGCAGGCGAAACGTCAGGAGAAATGCCTCTAGAACATGGCTCTACAGCCCGAAAAAACCCACAAGAACCTAATAATAATAATAATTTAGTATAATGCCAAGTTTTTTAAAAGGTTGTATTTTTAAATACATTACAGCTATACCCTTGGTTTGCTTCTGATAACGACAAATAAATAATAGGATGGAGTCATGGCAGTTAAAGTAGTGTGAAACTGCTCTAGTGATAATACAAGAGTGGGTCCTTGCAATGTTAACAGAGGTGGAGAGGCAATGTTATTGTGGGGCCTGGATCTGAAGGAGTGAATCTGAGTTTCCAATGTCATCACAGGTATGCAAATTGTCCCTTTACGCTACAATGATGTCCCTTAGATACAATGTCAAAATCAAAATTCGCTTTTTGGATATGGAGGGCTTTTTCCAGTATTCATCTACATTGGAAGTTATAGAGCAGGTTTGAACATTATTTTCAAAATAGGGATGTTGTTGACAAATGGGGGTGGGGGTGGGGGCTTTGTGCTTCCTGTCTCTTGGACCCAGGAGTGTGGGAAAAATAAACTTTGGGCTGCCCTGCTTCTAGAAATGTTCATAAAACTCCAGTAGCCTTACAAGCGCATCTGCCCCACAGCAAGAAAAAAGGAAGGAGAGGAGCATCGGCCCGGTCACCCTCCACCCTGAGAGCATAATTGATGTATTTGTCCGGAGATGGGAGTGGGCAGCAAAATTCCAAGGTGATTGACTAATACAGAGCCCAGACAAAGGGCCCCCTGAGTCTCTGCCGTGGCTACCTTCAGGGTGCATTTGAACAGAGGCCGGTTGGGTGGAATAACAAATTGTATCATCCAAGAGAAGGAAACCGCGGAACAGCATTGACTTGCAAGCCCAGCTTACAAAGAGCTTCTTGTCTCAAAGAGGCCCCCTCCCTCCTTCTCCCTCCCGCCCTTCCTTCCTGAGGCTGCCTCTGAAGTGCAATTTACCTCTCCAAGACCATGGCCATCCTGTGAGAGAAAGTCGCAGCCGTGTAAAGTGCTAGACACACAGTGGTCACAATCAAAACCTCCACAGAGGCTCCAATGGGTAGTAGTGGGAAGCCTTCCCTCTAGCACTGGAAGAATGGGAGCTCTTTCAATGGAGAAGGTAATCCCACCATAGAATCATAGAATCAAAGAGTTGGAAGAGACCTCATGGGCCATCCAGTCCAACCCCCTGCCAAGAAGCAGGAAATTGCATTCAAAGCACCCCCGATAGATGGCCATCCAGCCTCTGTTTCAAAGTCTCCAAAGAAGGAGCCTCCACCACACTCTGGGGCAGAGAGTTCCACTGCTTAATGGCTCTCACAGTCAGGAAGTTCTTCCTCATGTTCAGATGGAATCTCCTCTCTTGTAGTTTGAAGCCATTGTTCCGCGTCCTAGTCTCCAGGGAAGCAGAAAACAAGCTTGCTCCCTCCTCTCTGTGGCTTCCTCTCACATATTTATACATGGCTATCATATCCCCTCTCAGCCTTCTCTTCTTCAGGCTAAACATGCCCAGCTCCTTAAGCCGCTCCTCATAGGGCTTGTTCTCCAGACCCTTGATCATTTTAGTCGCCCTCCTCTGGACACATTCCAGCTTGTCAATATCTCTCTTGAATTGTGGTGCCCAGAATTGGACACAATATTCCAGGTGTGGTCTAACCAAGCGGAATAGAGCATGGGTAGCATTACTTCCTTAGATCTAGACACTATGCTCCTATTGATGCAGGCCAAAATCCCATTGGCTTTTTTTGCCGCCACATCACATTGTTGGCTCATGTTTAACTTGTTGTCCACGAGGACTCCAAGATCTTTTTCACATGTACTGCTCTCAAGCCAGGCATCCCTAGCAAACAGTCTACCCTAGCAATGTGCATGTGCACCATGTGCACAGTAGAGCTCCTGGGGTGGGTTATTATCATAGAATCATAGCGTCATGGAGTTGGAAGAGATATAATGGTCATCCAGTCAAACTCCATTCGGACACAACCCAAGCGCTCCCAAAAGAAAAAAACGAAATGCAAAGATACAGAATGGGAGACGCCTGGCTCGAGAGCCAGGCATATAGCCGGGGGGGGGGGGGGGCTTGGGGGGCTTCAGCCCCCCCCCCCCCCGAAATTCTCATGGTGGTTCGCTAGAAGGCCTTACTGGTACATTATTTAAACTGTTATGTTATTTATAGCCCTAAACGGTTCCGGCCCAAGATACCTATCCGACCGCATCTCGACCTACGAGCCCACCAGGACTTTGAGATCTTCCGGGGAGGCCCTGCTCTCGATCCCGCCTGCTTCACAGGCACGGCTGGTGGGGATGAGAGATAGGGCCTTCTCGGTGGTGGCTCCTCGGCTGTGGAACACCCTTCCCGTGGACATCAGACTGGCTCCTTCCCTGATGATATTCTGCAGGAAATTAAAGACTTGGCTGTTCAAGAAGGCGTTCGAACAAGAAGTGCAATAATTGGTAATGACGACAGGAATGGAACAACGGAAAATGATACTGGATTGTGGTTTAGACGATGAGACGACGTGGAATGGCTTTTGTAGTATTGATGATGTTTTTTGATGATGATGTTTTTGGTTAATGCTGGACTGATTATTTTAGATTGTGTCTTGAATTTTGAACCTTGTTCTTCTATGTTGTACACCGCTGTGAGTCGCCCCCGGGCTGAGAACAGCGGTATACAAGCTAAGTAAGTAAATAAATAAATAAATAAATAAATCTGATCACCATGCTCAGTATATCCCATATGCATGGGGGTATTGGGGTAACGATACAAAAGGTTTGCTAGGCTAGACCCTCTTTCACTCAGACTCACCCCCCCCCCCGAATCAAACTCAGCTTCCCCCCGAAACAAAATCCTGGCTACGGGCCTGCCGCGAGAGCAGTACGTGTGAAAAAGATCTTGGAGTTCTCGTGGACAGCAAGTTAAACATAAGCCAACAATGTCATGTGACGGCAAAAAAAGCCAATGGGAAGTAATGCTACCCCTCTATTCTGCTTTGGTTAGACCACACCTGGAATATTGTGTCCAATTCTGGGCACCACAATTCAAGAGAGATATTGACAAGCTGGAATGTGTCCAAAGGAGGGCAACTAAAATGATCAAGGGTCTGGAGAACAAGTCCTATGAAGAGCAGTTTAAAGAGCTGGGCATGTTTAACTTGAAGAAGAGAAGGGTGAGAGGAGATATGATAGCCATGTATAAATATGTGAGAAGAAGTGACAGGGAGGAGGGAGCAAGCTTGTTTTCTGCTTCCCTGGAGACTAGGACGCAATGGAACAATGGCTTCAAACTACAAGAAAGGAGATTCCATCTGAACATGAGGAAGAACTTCCTGACTGTGAGAGCTGTTCAGCAGTGGAACTCTCTGCCCGGGAGTGTGGTGGAGACTCCTTCTTTGGAAGCTTTTAAACAGAGGCTGGATGGCCATCTGTCAGGATGCTTTGAATGCAATATTCCTGCTTCTTGGCAGGGGGTTGGACTGGATGGCCCATGAGGTCTCTTCCAACTCTATGATTCTATGACTCTATGAACAGATGACAATCCAGTCTCTGTTTAAAGACCTCGAGAGAAGGACACTCCACCACACTCTTGCGAACATGGGAGGTTGGACTGGATGGCCCTGAGGGTTCTTTTCCAACTATGGAATCACTGATCTGGATCACACACACACATCAGGGTCATCCAGTTCAACCCACTTCTACAATGCTGGAACATACAATGCAAACCCTCTCAACAGATGGCCATCTATAAATATGTGAGGGGAAGTTATAAGGAGGAGTGAGCAAGCTTGTTTTCTGCTGCCCTGGCAACTAGGACGTTGAACAATGGCTTCAAACTATAGGAAAGGAGATTACACCTGAATATTAGGAAGGACTGGGTTGTTGTAGGTTTTTCCGGGCTATATGACCATGTTCTGGAGGCAATTTTTCTCCTGACGTTTCACCTGCATCTACGGCAAGCATCCTCAGAGGTAGTGAGGTCTGTTGGAAGTAGGAAAAATGGGTTTATATATCTGTGGAATGACCAGGGTGAGACAAAGGACTTTTGTCTGCTGGGGCTAGCTGTGAATGTTTCAGCTGATCACCTTGATTAGCATTCAATGGCTTGGAAGGGCCTGGGGGAATCTTTTGTTGAGAGTGATTTTATGTGCCTGTTTGTTTCCCCTCTGTTGTTTTGCTGTTGTAATTTTTGAGTTTTTTAATACTGGTAGCCAGATTTTGTTCATTTTCATGGTTTCTTCCTTTCTGTTGAAATTGTCCACATGCTTGTGGATTTCAATGGCTTCTCTGTGTAGTCTGACATGGTGGTTGTGAGAGTGGTCCAGCATTTTTGTGTTCTCAAATAAAATGCTGTGTCCAGGTTGGTTCATCAGGTGCTTTGCTATGGCTGATTTCTCTGGTTGAAGTAGTTTGCAGTGCCTTTCATGTTCCTTGATGCATGTTTGGGCAATGCTGCGTTTGGTGGTCCCTATGTAGACTTGTCCACAGCTGCATGGTACACAGTAGACTCCTGCAGAGGTGAGAGGATCCCTCTTGTCCTTTGCTGAACGTAGCATTTGTTGGAGAAAAATTGCCTCTAGAACATGGCCATATAGCCCGGAAAAACCTACAACCCAGTGATTCCGGCTATGAAAGCCTTCGACAATACATTAGGAAGGACTTCCTGACTGTGAGAACTGTTCAGCAGCGGAACTCTCTGCCCCAGAGTGTGGTGGAGCAAGGCTGTAGCTGGGAGGAGGGTGTGAAGGGTTCTACCCCCTGAAAAGGTTCTACCCCCCTCCCCAAAACCTGGTTTACTCAAGAATTATGAGTAAACCAGGTTTCTTTTTTAACCTGATACATTTCAGGGCAGGGTTAAACTACAGCCCTCCGGTGGAGACTGCTTTTTTTTTTTGTATTGTCGAAGGCTTTCATGGCTGGAATCACTAGGTTCTTGTAGGTTTTTTCGGGTTATAGGGCCATGTTCTAGAGGCATTTCTCCTGACGTTTCGCCTGCATCTATGGCAAGCATCCTCAGACTACCTCTGAAGATGCTTGCCATAGATGCAGGCGAAACGTCAGGAGAAATGCCTCTGGAACATGGCCCTATAGCCCGAAAAAACCTACAAGAACCTTGCTTTTTTTTTTTTAGGCTTTTAAGCAGAAAGTGGGATGGCCATCTGCTAGGGGTGCTTTGAATGTGATTTTCCGGCTTCTTGCCCGGGGGTTGGCCTACGAGGTCTTTTCCAACTCTGTGATTCTCTATTATTCTAGTTTCTGTTTAAAAGCCTCCAAAGGAGGAGACTCCACCACACTCCCAGGCAGCATACCCCATTGTGGATCCACTCTTACCATGAAGAAGGTCATAGAATCATAGAATCATAGAATCCCCTGCCAAGAAGCAGGAATATTGCATTCAAATCACCCCCGACAGATGGCTATCCAGCCTCTGTTTAAAAGCTTCCAAAGAAGGAGCCTCCACCACACTCCGGGGCAGAGAGTTCCACTGCTGAACGGCTCTCACAGTCAGGAAGTTCTTCCTCATGTTCAGATGGAATCTCCTTTCTTATAGTTTGAAGCCATTGTTTCGTGTCCTAGTCTCCAGGGAAGCAGAAAACAAGCTTGCTCCCTCCTCTCTGTGGCTTAGATTCCAACTACACATTAGGTCTTCCTAATGTGTAGTTGGAATCTTTTTCCCCTCCTGCAGTTTGTATCCACTGCTCTGTGTCCTAGTTTCTAGAGCAGTAGAAAACAGGCTGGCTCCTGCCTCGACATGACATCCTTTCACATTTTTAAAGATGGCTATCCTGTTGCCTTCTGAACCATCTCTTCTCCAATTGTTATCTTCTTGCTAACAATTATCGGAGAACCTTATTGGAGGTTATATGTGCTAGGAGGCTCCTTGTGCTCCCAAACAAAAAGCATTGTGCATCTAGTCTTCCTTCTTCTTTTTAAAAGACAAGTTAAGTGGATGATAACATACAATTCGATACTTTAGGCACGATGCCCTCCAACATCTCATAGAGGAAAACTGGGACACAAGGCAACATCAGAGAGTGGTTAAGATGGCAAAAGTGATTAAGGAGACAATACAGCAAAGGCAAACTCTCTCTGAAAATACAAGGGTTGAATGCATCACCTTGATTAGCACCGAATAGCCTTGCAGCTTCAAGGCCTGGCTGATTCCTGCTGGGGGACCTTCCACAGATACATAAACCTCCCTTGCTTAGTTTCTAATATACCTCACAACCTCTGAGGATGCCTGCCATAGATGTGGGCAAAATGTCAGGAGAAAATGCTTCTGGAACATGGCCATACAGCCTGGAAAACTCAGAGCAACCAAGCCAAGAATAAATGAGAAAATGAGAGAGAAACCAGGACATTTTAAAACCAGATGAAAAAGCGGGATGACAGACAAATGATCGGGATTGTCCATGCTAAATTAGGATTTAAGAGAATATATGACACGGCTGTGGCTGGCTGGCTGGTCGTGTTTCCAAAGTAAAATTTGAACATTAGGAATCCTTCAATGAACTAATATGTCTAATGTCCAATTTTTTCCCCAGAGCCCCCGGTGGCACAGTGGGTTAAAGCACTGAGCTGCTGAGCATGTTGATCAAAAGGTCGCAGGTTCGATTCCGGGGAGCGGCGTGAGCTTCCGCTGTCAGCCCTAGCTTCTGCCAACCTAGCAGTTCGAAAACATGCAAATGTGAGTAGATCAATAGGTACCGCTCCGGCGGGAAGGTAACGGCGCTCCATGCAGTCATGCCGGCCACATGACCTTGGAGGTGTCTACGGACAACGCTGGCTCTTCGGCTTAGAAATGGAGATGAGCACCACACCCCAGAGTCAGACATGACTGGACTTAATGTCAGGGGACTACCTTTACCTTTACCATGCAATATATATTTTGCAGTGGTTTGTGCCCCTTCCTGTATGTTTCAGTCTTTTCCCCTTTTATGAATTATTGAAGCAGACATTTCCACTGATACTCAGCCTTAACAGGATTATTTGCACTGTGCCTCTGATCCACAAAACATTTTCCTTTGGTCCTTAATGCAGAAATTAGCAGGACAGCTCGAAATGAAATTTGATACAACCACAGACTTCTTTTAGGTAGTGTGTACAGGTACACCATTATCAAAGAAAACTAAATAGATGGAGATCAAATAAAAGGAGAACGGAAAGCTTCAAGAAATTGCATACGCTCCAGTTCTGGAATTCAGTTTTCGGAATTGTTTTAGTTCAAAGTGGAATCCAGGAAGAGTGGAATGCAGAGATGCACCCGCCCCTATAACTTAATAAAGGGAGAGAATGGGGTGGAGTTGCATTTGTATCTGCAACAAACAGGCCACCCACCAAAACCCATAATGTGCAGTGGTAGGAAAAAGAAATGGATGCTTTTGGCGATGGAAACCAAAATTCCTTGAGGTTAGTAAAGAAAAGGAAAACAATTCTCTGTTTTGCTTTCTATAGCGCTCCTATATTTTCAGTACGGTTGCACTCCCCCATTTCTGCATCAGTTTGTGAATTGAAAAAAAAAAACCTAGATTAAATGTATATGCATTTTAATGCACATTTGCTTTTTCCGTCATCTACATGTGATTTTTCCCCCAAAACGTAATATTTTTATTTATTTATTTATTTATTTGGTAGTTTTATATACCGGTCTTCTCACCTCCATTCGAGGGACTCGGGCCAGTTTCCAACATCAATATTACAGACCGTCATTAAAACATCATATTTCTAAATCACACTAAAACATTAAAACATTGAAACAATTAAAATGGCAAAAATACAATCATATGATTACAGTGGTCAGTCGTCATCAAAGTCATTATTCGTCGTCATCCATCCATATCACAGGATCATGGCTCATTCGTTGAATGCCATCCCCAAAGAGTTGGAAGAGACCTCATGGGCCATCCAGTCCAACCCCCTGCCAAGAAGCAGGAATATTGCATTCAAATCACCCCTGACAAATGGCCATCCGGCCTCTGCTTAAAAGCTTCCAAAGAAGGAGCCTCCACCACACTCCGGGGCAGAGAGTTCCACTGCTGAACGGCTCTCACAGTCAGGAAGTTCTTCCTCATGTTCAGATGGAATCTCCTCTCTTGTAGTTTGAAGCCATTGTTCCGCGTCCTAGTCTCCAAGGAAGCTTGCTCCCTCCTCCCTGTGGCTTTCTCTCACATATTTATACATGGCTATCATATCTCCTCTCAGCCTTCTCTTCTTCAGGCTAAACATGCCCAGTTCCCTAAGCCGCTCCTCATAGGGCTTGTTCTCCAGACCCTTCATCATTTTAGTCGCCCTCCTCTGGACACATTCCAGCTTGTCAATATCTCTCTTGAATTGTGGTGCCCAGAATTGGACACAATATTCCAGGTGTGGTCTAACCAAAGCGGAATAGAGGGGTAGCATGACTTCCTAGATCTAGACACTATGCTCCTATTGATGCAGGCCAAAATCCCATTGGCTTTTTTTGCCGCCACATCACATTGTTGGCTCATGTTTAACTTGTTGTCCACGAGGACTCCAAGATCTTTTTCACACGTACTGCTCTCGAGCCAGGCATCCCCCTTCTGTATCTTTGCATTTCATTTTTTCTGCCAAAGTGGAGTATCTTGCATTTGTCACTGTTGAACTTCATTTTGTTAGTTTTGGCCCATCTCTCTAATCTGTCAAGATCGTTTTGAATTCACAGGATCATGGCTCATTCGTTGAATGCCAATCCCCAAAGCCAGGTTTTCACCTGTTTCCTGAACATTAAGATCGAAGGGGCAGTTCTGATCTCCAGTGGAAGGGAGTTCCAGAGTCGAGGGGCCACCACCGAGAAGGCCCTGTCTCTCGTCCCCACCAGACGCGCCTGTGAGGCCGGTGGGATCGAGAGCAGGGCCCCTCCAGACAATCTTTGTATGCTGTTCTCCAAAATGCATACAATTTGGTACATAATCTCTGTGACGAAATGAAAATCATTTGATCGGACCACATACTGCCTTACCAGAGAAAGGAAATATTCCACGCAGATTTTTTTGGTCATTATTATTATTATTATTTCGATTACTTCTACCCCGCCCTTCTCACCCCCGAGGGGGGACTCAGGGCGGCTTACAAAGAAGGCACAATTCGATGCCTATGTCAAATATACATACATACAAAACAGCAATTAAACAATTAACAGGTTAAAATCATCAGTACATAACACAATCAGTAAACTAATCTCATGCTCAGTGTTCAGAGTTCCATAAATCCATTCCGTTCAGTCAATTCCTGTCCATCATCAAGGTCCTTCCTCTAGCTGCCAGAACGTCCAAATGTCAGGAGCAACTTGAGAAACTGCAAGTCGCTTCTGGTGTGAGAGAATTGGCCGTCTGCAAGGACGTTGCCCAGGGGATGCCTGGATGATTTGATGTTTTTTTAAAAATCATCCTTGTGGGAGGCTTCTCTCATGTCCCCGCATGAGGAGCTGGAGCTGATAGAGGGAGCTCATCCGCCTCTCCCCGGATTTGAACCTAAGACCTGTCGGTCTTCAGTCTTGCCGGCACAGGGGTTTAACCCACTGTGCCACCGGGGACTCCACGCAGATGAACAGTAATAACAAGGAGTTTACTCTTCATAGTTCAGAACAACATATTTACAATCATGTGATCAGTTGCATCTACTCACATAATGTCCTTTTATGAGAGATTTAAAATGGCCTTTCTTTGTCCATGTAGATCAGTGGTTCTCTACCTTCCTATGCCGCAACACCTTAATACAGTTCCTAATGTTGTGGTGACCCCCAACCATAAAATTATTTTCATTGCTACTTCACAACTGAAATTTTGCTACTGTTATGAATCGTAAGGTAAATATCTGATATGCAGGATGTGTTTTCATTCACAAATATCCAATATGTCCAAATTTGAATACTGGCGGGGTTGGCAGAAGACCGTTTTTGTCATTTGGGAGTTGTAGTTCCTGGGATTTATAGTTAACCTACAATCAAAGAGCATCCTGAACGCCACCAACAATGGAATTGAACCAAATTTAGCACACGGAACTCCCATGACCAACAGAAAATACTGGAAGGGTTTGATGGGCACTGATCTTGAGTTTTGGAGTTGTAGTTCACCTACATCCAGAGAGCACTGTGGACTCAAACAATGATGGATCTGGACCAAACTCAGTATGCCCAAATGTGAACGCTGGTAGTGTTTGTGGAAAATAGAGCTTGACATTTGTGAGTTGCAGTTGCTGGGATTTGTAGTTCACCTACTATCAAAGAGCATTCTGAACTCGACCAACGATAAAATTGGGCTAAACTTTCCACACATAATCCCCATGACCAACAGAAAATACTGTGTTTTCTAATGGAATTTGGAGACCACTCCGACACCCCCTCATGACACCTCCAGGAGTCCCAACCCCCAGGTTGAGAAACAGTGATGTAGATAAATTCCTTCCAGCAGCTCATGAAGCAAGAGCACACTTCAAACTTCGCAATCGCGTCCGGTGGGGACGAGGGACAGGGCCTTCTCGGTGGTGGCCCCTCGGCTTTGGAACTCTCTCCCGATGGAGATCAGATCTGCCCCTTCCCTCCTGACTTTCAGAAAGCTGGTAAAATCTTGGCTCTGGAACATAGCATTCTCAGAATGATGATCGAGTCAATAACTGTTGACCACACGGGCGGATGATAATGAATTTGTGATTACCTTGACGACGTGGCTTTATGTAACTATTTGATCTGTATTTTAATGTATTGTAATGTATTAATGTACTATGATGTTATTATGTTTTAGCTTATTTGTATATGAATTTCCTGTTGTTAGCCGGCCTGAGTCCCCCTTCGGAGGTCCGAGGTTATAAAAGCTCTCAATAATAAATAAATAAATAAATAAACTGTCCCTCTGTTTGCTTCTCTTTGCTTCTCTGC
This sequence comes from Anolis sagrei ordinatus, assembly GCF_025583915.1. Taxonomy (NCBI): domain Eukaryota; kingdom Metazoa; phylum Chordata; class Lepidosauria; order Squamata; family Anolidae; genus Anolis; species Anolis sagrei. Next base: position 39,107,017 of record NW_026847771.1, read on the forward strand.
AAGCACCTGCATAGCTCAAGCCTGAAAAATGTAACAGTTTCCAAAAGTCCCAGGCTCGGCTATCTCCCCCGGAATAGCCCAAGTCAGCTTCATGCATCTTATTTTACAGTTGACACACATTAACTGATTTCTTATATGCTCCAATAATCTCTGAGCACCTTTTGCTCAGAGAATTAGAAACTGAAGGAAAATTATGTTCTGTTCCATGCATAGTTCAGGAACAGCAAATTAGGCTGGCTCGTATTAAAATTCAAAACCAATCCGTTTCTCTTCTCTTTTTAATGTAGGAAACAAGGACAGGAAATCTGTGGAAAATCAGATGTTGGACTCCAGTTCCCATCCATCCCACTGATGATGAAAGCTGTACTTGAAAACATCTGGAATACTACCAGTTCCTCGCCCTGAAACTAAACATGCTTTTTGATGATTGTCCAGGTCAACTCTCCAAAACCTTGGAAGGAAAGGAAACAGCAATCTAGAGCACGAAGACCTCTGCAATCAATATAAATTATGCTAAGGAGCTACATTTCCATTTAAAAGGGTTTTTTTTTTATTTGCGTAAAAAAGGTTTCCATCAATACATTCCAGCTGCCACTTGGCTGGAATTTTGCAATGATTGAAGACAGCCCTTTCTGCTTGAAAGGCAGAATGGTGATTATCTCTTACAAGAAGGTGGCAACCAAATGTCTTTCAAAGAAGCCTAGACTGGGCCTAGAAGAAGTTATTAATTGTAGCCTAGTTACAAAGATCACCATCCAAAACATGTTCCTTGAGTGGATAGGTGGCTAGCCACCCCATTTCAAATTCTTTCAATTATCTATATCAATAGTCAGCTCTCCATGTTTTTCAGATTAACTTTTGTGAATTTGTTGTTGGATTTCATGGCTGGAATCACTGGGTTGCTATGAGTTTTCTGGGCTGTATGGTCATGTTCCAGTAGCATTCTCTCCTGACCTTTTGCCCACATCTATGGCAGGCATCCTCAGAGGTTGAGGGTCTGTTGGAAACAAGGCAAGTGAGGTTTATATAGCTGCAAGACTAAGAACAAACCACGGAAGTAAAGACAAAGATCCACCCATAGCAGCATTTCTCAATCTGGGATTGAAGTTGAAAACTGGAATATGTATGGTCAAGAAGGCAAAAGTTAGAAATGTGGAAAAAACAGATATTTTAGGACAGCGTTTCTCAACTTTGGTGTCTGGACCCCTGGGGGGGTCACGAGGTAGTGTAACAGAAGTTGCCAAAGATCATTAGAAAACACAGTATTTTCTGTTTGTCATGTGAATTCTGTGAGGGAAGTTTGGCCCAATTCTATCATCGGTGGGGTTCAGAATGCTCTTTGATTGTAGATGGGATTTATACCCAGCAACAACAACTCCCAAATGTCAAGGTCTATTCCCCTCAAACTCCACCAGTGTTCACATTTGGGCATATTGAGTATTCGTGCCAAGTTTGGTTCAGATCCATCATTGTTTGAGTCCACAGGGCTCTCTGGATGTAGGTGAACTACAACTCCAAAACTCAAGGTCAATGCCCACCAAACCCTTCCAGTATTTTCTGTTGGTCATGGGAAATCTGTGTGCCAAGTGTGGTTCACTTCCATTGTTGGTGGAGTTCAGAATGCTCTTTGATTGTAGGTGAACTATAAATCCCAGCAACTACAACTCCCAAATGACAAAATCAATCCCCCTCCAACCCCACCAGTATTCAAATTTGTGTGCACCGGAATTGTGGCGCAGCTGGCTGAGTGTCAGCTGCATTAAGATCACTCTGACCAAAAGGTCATGAGTTCGAAGCCAGCCCGGGTTGGAGTGGGTTTCCAACCAATTGTGTAGCCTGTTGTCGACCTTTGCAACCCATAAGACAGTTGCATCTGTCAAGTAGGAAAATAAGGTACCACCTTAAAGTGTGGGGAGGCTAAATTAACTGATTTATGAGGCCATAAAGAAGCAAAGCATTCCAGCAAAAAAAAAGCATGTGGGGAATGCGGAAGTGCTTCATCAGTGTCGCAGATGGACGATGAAAGCGACAGCTCCCCTGGCAGCCAGAAAAAGTTAAATAGCCTCTGTGTATGTCTGTATATGTTTGTATGTCGAAAATTGGCATTGAATGTTTTCCATATATGTGTACACTGTAATCCGCCCTGAGTCCCCTGCGGGGTGAGAAGGGCGGAATATAAAAGCTGTAAATAAATAAATAAATAAATATTGGGTATTTGTGCCAAATTTGGTCCAGTGAATGAAAATACATCCTGCATTATTAGATATTTACACTACAATTCATAACAGTAGCAAAATTAAAGTTATGAAGTAGCAATGAAAATAATTTTATGGTTGGGGGTCACTGCAACATGAGTGGTCGTGGGAATAGAAAGGTTGAGAAACACTGGTCGAGAGGAAAAGTGTTCTCACCATACATGCAGGGAACCACTGACTGATGAAGAAACACAACATACAAACAATCTATAGAGCCACTAAGAAAATCCAACAAATGCTACATTCTTCAAAGGACAAGAGGGATCCTCTCACCTTTGCAGGAGTCTATCGTATACCATGCGGGGAATGCCGTGGATGTAGCGTACCTGGATTTCAGTAAGGCCTTCAACAAGGTCCCCCACGACCTTCTGGCAAACAAACTAGTCCCAATGTGGGCTAGGCAAAACTACGGTGAGGTGGATCTGTAATTGGTTAAATGGACGAACCCAGAGGGTGCTCACCAAGGCTTCCTCTTCATCCTGGAAAGAAGTGACGAGCGGAGTGCCGCAGGGTTCGGTCCTGGGCCCGGTCCTGTTCAACATCTTTATTAATGACTTTGATGAAGGACTAGAAGGCATGATCATCAAGTTTGCAGACGACACCAAATTGGGAGGGAGAGCCAATACTCCAGAGGACAGGAGCAGGATTCAAAACGATCTTGACAGATTAGAGAGATGATTGGCCAAAACTAACAAAACGAAGTTCAACAGGGACAAATGCAAGATACTCCACTTTGGCAGAAAAAACGAAATGCAAAGATACAGAATGGGGGACAATGCCTGGCTCGAGAGCAGTACGTGTAAAAAAGATCTTGGAGTCCTCGTGGACAACAAGTTAAACATGGGCCAACAATGTGATGTGGCGGCAAAAAAAGCCAATGGGATTTTGGCCTGCATCAATAGAAGCATAGTGTCTAGATCTTGGGAAGTAATGCTACTCCTCTATTCTGCCTTGGTTAGACCACACCTGTAATATTGTGTCCAGTTCTGGGCCCCACAATTCAAGAGAGATATTGACAAGCTGGAATGTGTCCAGAGGAGGGTAACTAAAATGATCAAGGGTCTGGAGAACAAGCCCTATGAGGAGCGGCTTAAGGAGCTGGGCACGTTTAGCCTGAAGAAGAGAAGGCTGAGAGGAGATATGATAACCATGTATAAATATGTGAAAGGAAGCCACAGGGAGGAGGGAGCAAGCTTGTTTTCTGCTTCCTTGGAGACTAGGACGCGAAACAATGGCTTCAAACTACAAGAGAGGAGATTCCATCTGAACATGAGGAAGAACTTCCTGACTGTGTGAACCGTTCAGCAGTGGAACTCTCTGCCCCGGAGTGTGGTGGAGGCTCCTTCTTTGGAAGCTTTTAAACAGAGGCTGGATGGCCATCTGTCAGGGGTGATTTGAATGAAATATTCATGCTTCTTGGCGGCGGGTTGGACTGGATGGCCCATGGGGTTTCTTCCAACTCTTTGATTCTATTCTATTCTATGATTTTATGCAACTGTGGACAAGTCTACATGTTGTTGTTCATTCGTTCAGTCGTCTCCGACTCTTCGTGACCTCATGGACCAGTCCACGCCAGAGCTCCCTGTCGGCCGTCACCACCCCCAGCTCCTTCAAGGTCAGTCCAGTCACTTCAAGGATGCCATCCATCCATCTTGCCCTTGGTCGGCCCCTCTTCCTTTTTCCTTCCACTTTCCCCAGCAGAATTGTCTTCTCTAAGCTTTCCTGTCTCCTCATGATGTGGCCAAAGTACTTCAACTTTGCCTCTAGTATCCTTCCCTCCAGTGAGCAGTCGGGCTTTATTTCCTGGAGGATGGACTGGTTGGATCTTCTCGCAGTCCAAGGCACTCTCAGAACTTTCCTCCAACACCACAGTTCAAAAGCATCTATCTTCCTTCGCTGAGCCTTCCCTAAGGTCCAGCTCTCACATCCGTAGGTTACTACAGGGAATACCATGGCTTTGACTAGGCGGATCTTTGTTGCCAGTGTGATGTCTCTACTCTTCACTATTTTATCGAGATTGGACATTGCTCTCCTCCCAAGAAGTAAGCGTCTTCTGATTTCCTGGCCACAGTCTGCATCTGCAGTAATCTTTGCACCTAGAAATACAAAGTCTGTCACGGCCTCCACGTTTTCTCCCTCTATTTTCCAGTTGTCAATCATTCTTGTTGCCATAATCTTGGTTTTTTTTGACGTTTAGCTGCAACCCGGCTTTTGCGCTTTCTTCTTTCACCTTGATTAGAAGGCTCCTCAGCTCCTCCTCGCTTTCGGCCATCAGAGTGGTGTCATCTGCATATCTGAGGTTGTTAATGTTTCTTCCAGCAATTTTCACCCCAGCTTTGCATTCATCCAGCCCCGCACATCGCAGGATGTGTTCTGCATACAAGTTAAAAAGGTTGGGTGAGAGTATGCAGCCTTGCCGTACGCCTTTCCCAATCTTGAACCAGTCTGTTGTTCCGTGGTCAGTTCTTACTGTTGCTACTTGGTCCTTGTACAGATTCCTCAGGAAAGAGACAAGGTGGCTTGGGATGCCCATCCCACCAAGAACTTGCCACAATTTATTATGATCCACACAGTCAAAGGCTTTAGAATAGTCAATGAAGCAGAAGTAGATGTTTTTCTGAAACTCCCTGCCTTTCTCCATTATCCAGCGGATATTGGCAATTTGGTCTCTCGTTCCTCTACCTTTTCTAAACCCAGCTTGAACATCTGGCAACTCTCGCTCCATGTTTTGCTGGAGTCTTCCTTGCAGGATCTTGAGCATTACCTTACTGGCATGAGAAATATTTATTTATTTATTTATTTAATACACTTGTATACCGCTAATATCTCAGCCTAAGTCGGCGACTCATTGCGGTTTACAACCATTAAAAACAATATACAATTTAAAACAACAACACATAGACAATACAAATTATTGGGCCACCAATAATAATACCATGCATCTCGTCAATAAAATCACAATCCAGAATTCGTCATCCATAATTAACCAGTCCTTAGTCAGCAAAATTCGGTGGTGACAGACTAACCGAATGCTTGTTTAAATAACCATGTTTTTAGTGGCCACTGTACGGAAGTTTGAGCAGTCTTTCGCATTTCCCTTTTTTGGTATGGGGATATAAGTTGATTTTTTCCAGTCTGATGGCCATTCTTGTGTTTTCCATATTTGCTGGCAAATGCATGCATCACCTTGACAGCATCATCTTTTAAGATTTTAAACAGTTCAGCTGGGATCCCGTCGTCTCCTGCTGCCTTGTTGTTAGCAATGCTTCTTAAGGCCCATTCAACCTCACTCCTCAGGATGTCTGGTTCAATTCATTCACCACACCGTCAAAACTATCCTCAATATTATTATCCTTCCTATACAGATCTTCTGTATAGTCTCGCCACCTTCAGCGCCCAAATACGAATCAAGGAAAATGAAAGGTACTGAAGACTAATTCAGCTGGAGAAGTCAGCCATAGCAGAGCACCTGATGAACCAACCTGCACACAGCATATTATTTGAGAACAAAGAAATTCTGGACCACTCTAACAACCACCATGTCAGGCTACATACATGATATCCACAAGCATGTGGACAATTCAAATAGAAAGGAGGAAACTATGAAAATGAACAAAATCTGGCTACCAGTATTTAAAAAAACTCTAAAATCAGGACAGTAAATAAAAAGCAACACTCAAAAAGCAGGAGAATTTCCGGCAAGAATCAATCAGGGACAGCTAACACCTCCCAACAAAGGATTCCCCCAGGCAGTAACCAGTCAGGCTTTGAAGCTACAAGATCGCTATGAGAGTTATCTAGCTGGAACCAGCAATTGGATTTGAGGGTCTGTTTTTGTTAAAAAAAACAAAACCCTGCTTCCCGAAAGTTTCCTTCTCCTGACCTGCAGTGAGAAAATGGGTGTACTATCCAACTAAGAGCTCCTTTTGGTTTGGCAAACTCCAGTCAAGCTGAACCACCATCCAGGTTCCTCTGAGGGCAAAAAGCTGCTGATCTTTCATTTCATTTCAACTGCTTAATCATAGCCAGTAAAATTTAGAAATCCTGAACGTCCAACATGCTGGCCTTCATTAAAAGTTGAACAAGAGAATGAATAAGCACCTAAGCAAATTATTTGATCATTTAAACTAGGTTATCATTATTTCATTGGCTATACAGAAGGCTAAGTTCTTTCCATTTCATCATTTCCCCTGCCTTTGTTGGAGATGGCCTCTGTTTTTAAATATTTCCAAATCACGGAGAACTGTAGGCAGCAAGGTTTCACAAGGAGTTTGTATAAATATAGATGCAGATAACACACAGAGCAATAACGGCGTTCTCCCCCCATTTCCCATAGAGCAACCCTGCGGGGGAGTTTTGCTACTGTCGGAAATTACAGAGCTGAAATACGTATTTCCTCAAATGCCCCATACAACCAGCTTGTCACAACAAACCAAGCAATCCGAATACCTCCATCTCTCACAGCTTTCCCCTGCCAGCATGAAATTAAAAATTGTATGCTGTAGGTCAGTGACTGATGGAAGACTGCTGAGTCCTTGCTGTCAATGGCCACGTCTCCTGAGGATGTGGTTGCCGCTTGAGCAAATTACAAATGAGTGAACATGTTCTATCAACACAGATCAGTAAGTCTGGTGCTCCACATCAGTAGCACAATTGTGCAGCTTCTATTACTTGCACAGAATGTTCTATCATCACATCTCCAGTTTTGTACAGTTTTTTCCCCCTAATATCCCCCAAACTAGATCTGGAAGCCATATCCTCTGAGGAGCAGCTCATGGAGGTGCATACTGTCACGAGATGCTGGTTCGTGTAGTGATTTCTAGCTTCCATATCATGACTTCCCTGAAACGCGGCAAGCTAGATAGCAAGTGTCCAAGAAGCAAGCAAAAATACAGCAGAGTCCTTTCACAGCAAAAACATGCTTCAGCCCATCCATTATTATTATTATTATTATTATTATTATTATTATTATTATTAAACATTATTTGTACCCCGCTAGCATCTCCCGAAGGACTCGATGCGGCTTACAAAGGCCAAGGCCTCAACACACAATATAACAATACAAAACCTAAGGCAAATTAAAAACAATTAAAGCAATATAAACGACAAGCAATAAACAATACACTAAGACACAATAAAACTGGGCCGGGCCAGAGTAATGGGTACAGGATTAAAAGTGCTGATGTGACAGGTGGTATATAAGGCTTATAGGGCAAGTGCAATGTGCGATGTGCAGCAATCTTAGTTTTAATAAAGTGCTTATGGGACTTGGTACTGGAGATTTCCTAATCTGGGAAGGCACATCGGAACAGCCAGGTCTTCAAGTTCTTTCTGAAGACTGCCAGGGTAGGGGCCTGTCTAAGATCTTTGGGGAGGGTGTTCCAGAGTCGGGGGGCCACCACAGAAAAGGCCCTATCTTGTGTCCCCACCAAACGCGCTTGCGACGCAGGCGGGATCACGAGCAGGGCCTCTCCAGATGACCGAAATGAACGCATGGGTTCACAGACAGAGATGCGGTCACGCAGGTAGGATGGTTCCAAACTGTTCAGGGCTTTGTAGGTAAGCACCTGCACCTTAAATCTATCAGCAGAGTCCAACTGCCACATCAAGCATGTAGCCGGGGGGGGGGGGGGGGGGGGGGGGGGGGGGGGGGGGGGGCTTTCAGCCCCCCCCAAATTCTCGTCCGTGAGAAGGCCTTACTGGTACATGACATGGTGGCATCCTTGTCCACGCCTGGGCCCTCTGCGCACTCTCTTTCCTTTTCGGTGCCCCTGGTTTCAGCCTTCGGTGGCGGGAGAGGAAGGGGAGTGCGCCAACAGCCCAAGTGCCAAAGAGGATGCTGCCGCACCACAGACCATTCGGAGGCTGCAATAGGCCTTCGCGCCCATGCACTCGGCAGGCCTTTGCGCCTGTGCATTGAAGTCTTGCCACACTCATGGCTGGGAGTGCGTTGAGCCCGTTCGGCTGCCTTCTGGGACTCTCTGGATCCAGATAAACAACAACTCCCATTTGAAAAAGGGCAATCATCCCCAATCCCTGCCTCTATGCACAGTTGGGCACATTGGCTCTATGTGCCAAGTTTAGTCCAGATCCAGCGTTGGCTTGGTTCAATGCCCTCTGGATAAGGGCGCACTGCAACTCCCAGATCCAAGGTCAATAACCCCCAATCCCCACCTGTTCTGCATGCACAGTTGGCCATGTTTGGTCCACCATGCTCAATATATCCCATATGCATGGGGGTATTGGGATAATGATACAAAAGGTTTGCTAGGGTAGATCCTCTCTCACTCAGACTCAGCCCCTCCCAAAACAAAATTGGCTTTGGACCTGCTTCCGGGGGGGGGGGGGGCTTGAGGGGCTTCAGCCCCCCCCCCCGAAATTCTCACGGTGGTTCGCGAGAAGGCCTTACTGGTACATTATTTAAACTGTTATGTTTATTCATATCATGATCTGATCACCATGCTCAATATATCCCATATGCATGGGGGTATTGGGGTAACGATACAAAAGGTTTGCTAGGGTAGACCCTCTTTCACTCAGACTCAGCCCCCCCCCCCCCGAATCAAACTCAGCCCCAAATCAAAATCCTGGCTACGGGCCTCCCCCCCCCCCCGCCACCGCCGAAACAAAATTCTGGCTACGGGCCTGGCCAGCATCTGACCTTATCTCCACTCACAGATTCAGGTTTTCACCCAAAATATCCAGAGGGTTTAATCTGCACAGTATTCAAATATACAGTCAGGATATGCAGACCCTCTTTCTGTCTTGTTTGTTGTTTAGTCATTCAATCAATCACCTCCGACTCCTTGTGATCTCATGGACCAGCCCACGCCAGAGTTCCCTGTCGGCAGTCACCACTCCCAGCTCCTTCAGAGTAAAGCCAGTCATTTCAAGGATGCCATCCATCCATCTTGCCCTTGGACAGCCCCTCTTCCTTTTCCTTTCAATTTTCCCCAACATCATTGCCTTCTCTCAGCTTTCCTGTCTTCTCATGATGTCGCCAAAGTACTTCATCTTTGCCTCTAATATCCTTCCCTCCAATGAGTAGCTGGGCTTTATACCGCTCTATCTCCCCGAGGGGACTCAGGGCGGTTTCCAAGCAACATCACCAAAGCATACAGAGTAAATAGCATAACATAAAATTAACAAAAGAACATAAGCATAAAATTATCACAATGACACATATATATGAAAAAATAATCCTGCCTGTTCAGAGCCATTAAAAGGCCGGGCCGAGGCTAGTGATAATAATATTTATTTATTTGATCAGTCATATGACCATTTCAAAATAGAACATGAGTAAAAAACAAGGCAACAAGGTGATAAGTCAGAATCTTATTTTCCTGGTTCTTCTTTCAGGAAATCTGCTCTTTTCTTACCGAGGCTAGTGCACTTCCCACATATACCTTCTCCCTTCTTTTCTCTTTTCTTTCTTTTTCTCATTCTCTTGCTTTTCCACATACACCTTCCCTGCTCTTTTTCCTCCTTTCCTTTTCCCTCTCTCCTTCCTTTCTCACCTTTCCCCCCTTTCCCTCATTTTTCTCTCTTCCTTCCCTTTCCTTCATCCCTTCCTTTCTTATCCGTTCTTTTTTGTTCTATCCTTCTCTCCTTTCACATCTTTCACCCTTTTCTTTCTCTTCCTACCTTCTTTCCTTCTCTCATTTTTCTTTCATCCCCCCTCCCTCTCTTCCTTCTCCTTTCCTTTCTCTGCCTTCCATTATTATTATTAACTGGGCCTTTACTTGTTATCCAAAGTTTCCAAAATGGTTTGGAGAGCTTGAGGTTACGCTGGAGTAAAGGAGGTTGTATGGGAGAGAAAGAGATACCAAGCAATCAATACGTATATATTTCCCCGGTCTCCAGAAACTCCGGAAGAGAACCACTTCTTTATTTTATTTATTTCGGATATCTGTACCCCACCCTTCTCAGCCGGCAACCATTCGATGCCTCCATGTACACATAATAAAACACATAGCAGAACCAATAATTATACGAGGGGTATTTTTTAAGTAAGGTCCGTTGGAACATAAGTACACAACGAAAGTTTATTTCAAAAAAGTACCCTCACACTACCCCTTTCTTTCCCCTGTTTGTTTGATGAAACACAAAATCAATAAACATTATTTTTTTTAAAAAGTAAATTTATTTTCAGAAAGTACATACTTCACTCTATTTTTGACATAGTTGCCAAGTTTGTTCAAACACTTATCATACCTCTGAACCAATTTTAAAATACCCTCTTCATAAAAATTTGCCGCCTGCTCCGATAACCAAATCGTCTGTAATCAAAGAAGGGCGACCGGAGCGGTCCTCATCATGGACGTTGTCACGGCCATCTTTGAATTGTCGTACCCACTTACGCACTTTGCTATCACTCATAACAGTATCACCGTACACTTCACAAATCTGTCGATGAATTTCTGCAGCAGGCAGGTTCCTTGCTGACAAAAACCGTATCACTGAGCGAACCTCACATGCGGAGGGTGAGTTGATAGTCTTAAACATTTTTAAAGCACAGAACAGAACCGTACAGGTTAGCTACAGAGCGGAAACTGAGCACAGTTGTTCCTGAGGCATGCCGGTACACGACACACGCACTCGTTGCGGTATGCACGCGAACTACTAGTGTCTACAACAAAACGGACCTTACTTAAAAAACACCCCTCATATATAGTTAAAAACATTAAGTGAAGACAATTAAAATCTACTAAAATGTAACAGTCTGGTGGCCATTATCTAGCTGAATTCTGTAGTTGGAGACTCCATCAAGCTTATCCATAGTCCATTACCATAGCAATTGTCATCATTCATTGTCATAGTCCGCATAGTTACCCAACCCTGCTCTATGCCTGTGAGACGTGGACTGTCTACAGACGTCACATGCAACTCCTGGAACGATTCCATCAGCGCTGCCTCCGGAAAATCCTGCAAATCTCTTGGGAAGACAAGCGGACAAACGGCAGCGTGCTGGAAGAAGCAAAGACCACCAGCATTGAAGCGATGGTCCTCCGCCACCAACTCCGCTGGACCGGCCATGTTGTCCGGATGCCCGACCACCGTCTCCCAAAGCAGCTGCTCTACTCTGAACTCAAGAATGGAAAACAGAATGTTGGAGGACAGGAAAAGAGATTTAAAGATTGGCTCAAAGCCAACCTTAAAAACTCTGGCATAGACAGTAAGAACTGGGAAGCCCTGGCCCTTGACCGCTCCAGCTGGAGGTCAGCTGTGACCAGCAGTGCTGCAGAATTTGAGGAGGCACGAGTGGAGGGTGAAAAAGAGAAACGTGCCAAGAGGAAGGCGCGTCAAGCCAACCCCAGCCGAGACTGCCTTCCACCTGGAAACCAATGCCCTCACTGCGGAAGAAGATGCAGAGCAAGAATAGGGCTCCACAGCCACATACGGACCCACAAGAATATTGGAAGACAATCATCCTCGGAAAGCGAGGGATCGCCTAAGTAAGTAAGTAAGTAAGTAAGTTACCCAAAGGCCTGGTCCCACATCCATGTTTTTAACTTCTTTCTAAAGGAAAGGAAGGATGAAGATAACCTAATTTCCCTGGGGAGCGAATTCCACAGGCGGGGGGCCACCACCGAGAAGGCCCTGTCCCTCATCCTCACCAGGCGCATTTGTGACAGAGGCAGGGCTGAGAGCAGGGCCTCCCCAGAAGATCTTAAACTCCTAGGTGGGACGGAGAAGGAGATACGTTTAGACAGGTACGCTGGGCCGGAACAGTATAGGGTTTTATAGGTCAAAACCAGCACTTTGAATTGTGTTTGGAACTGGATCAGCAGCCAGTGGAGCTGACATAGCAGGGGAGGTGGTATGCTCCCTATATGATGCTCCACCAACTCATGTTGTTCAGGTTGGATCTGTATGACGAGTCTTAATAGAGAGGATTGGAGATATTTCTGGATGAACAGAAAACCATCTGTTCCACCCAACAACCCGAATGCAGGTGTTTGGACGCAGACCACAGGGCAACTTCACCCGTGTCAGAATGAAAGATGTCCTCCGGACACCTCTTAAACCCTGTAATCCGCTCCTTATCCATCATCACACAGGGCTTTAAAGCAGTCCCGACCCACATAAACCGGGTGCTGTGGAAAGATTTATGAGGAAGTAAGCTTCTCTGAAAACCTCTGGTTAGCGTTATATAGGGAGCGGAGTCCAATGGGGCAGGAAAGCAAACAGAACAACACTCCAAGACATTGGTTTCAGGGGGAAAGACAACACAACCAAAACAGGTTTTCCAAATTCTCCAGGTGCAGAAGATATTATATATGAACCAAGAAGAGGACTAAAATGGGAGTGCTTTCATTTCCTAGCAAAAACAAGGCACAGTTTATTAACTTTACGTCACTTAGAGGGGGAGACGTGGTTTTCCAGCAACAACTCAATAAAGACATTCTTCTGGGAAGTGCAGAACATCCAGGACTTGCAATGTAAGGTTTCACCAGAGTGTTTGAGACTGAGGAGAGACGGCATGCAAGCAGCGGTTTGGGGCATCCAAAGCCTAAACCTCAAGAACTGGAGCCAGAGAATCACATAACTGAAAGGGGCCTCAAAGGGCATCAGAAAAAAATAGGATATACATTACTGCAACTGTTCGGTATCCTCCCAGTCCTTGTTAAAAACGTATATCAAACTGAAAGCCTTTGATACAGATAAGGAAATGTTGCTGGGCAGATAGCACTTACTGTATATATTCATGTATGGGTTGACCTCAAGTATAAGTCAAGAGCAGGTTTGAGGGTCAAAATTATGGATGTTGATTCTAACTAGTAAATAAATTCAGGATAAATTCAAACATTAAGAAAGCCCACTGAATCAATGGAATATATTTATTTATTATTTATTTACTTTATTTCTATACCGCTTTTCTCAGCCCTCAGGCGACTCAAGCGATGAACAACATCAATACAAAACATCCCAGAACAAGTATAGGGCAATTAAAAACAATTATAACATACTCATTAACATCCGTCTAACAATCATTAGCACCTCAACAGTAAAATCAGAATCCATTATTCCATATTCCTATGTTCAATGACACTGTTTAATCAAATGCTTGTTCGAACAGCCAGGTCTTCACTTTCCTCCGAAACACCAGCAGGGAGGGGGCCAATCTGATATCTGCAGGCAGGGCATTCCACAGCCGAGGGGCCACCACTGAGAAGGCCCTGTCTCTCGTCCCCGCCAAGCGCGCCTGTGATGCAGGCGGGACAGAGAGCAGGGCCTCCCCAGATGATCTTAGTGTCCTAGTCGGTTCATAGGAGGAGATGCGTTCGGAGAGGTAAGTAGGGCCAGAACTGTTTAGGGCAGTGTTTCTCAACCTGGGGGTCGGGACCCCTGAGGGGGTCGCGAAGGGGTGTCGGGGGGTCGCCAAAGACCATCAGAAAAACAGTATTTTCTGTTGGTCATGGGGGTTCTGTGTGGGAAGTTTGGCCCAATTCTATTGGTGGGGTTCAGAACGCTCCTTGATTGTAGGTGAACTATAAATCCCAGTATCTACAACTCCCAAATGTCAAAGTCTATTTTCCCCAAACCCCATCAGTGTTCACATTTGGGCATATTGAGTATCCATGCCAAGTTTGGTCCAGATCCATCATTGTTTGAGCCCACAGTGCTCTCTGGATGTAGGTGAACTACAACTCCCAGATTCAAGGTCAATGTCCACCAAACCCTTCCAGTATTTTTTGTTGATCATGGGAGTTCTCTGTGCCAACTTTAGTTCAATACCATTGTTGGTGGGGTTCAGAATGCTCTTTGTTTACAGCTTAACTATAAATCCCAGCAACTACAACTCCCAAATGGCAAAATCAATCCCCCCGCCAACCCCACCAGTATTCAAATTTGGGCATACCAGGTATTTGTACCAAATTTGCTCCAGTGAATGAAAGTACATCCTGGAGATCATTATTTACATGGTGATTCATAATGTTAGGGTTCTGGTTGGGGGTCACCACAACATGAGGAACTGTATTAAGGGGTCGCGGCATTAGGAAGGTTGAGAACCACTGGTTTAGGGCTTTATAGGCTAGCGCCAGCACTTTGAATTATGCCCGGTAGCAAACTGGCAGCCAGTGAAGCTGGCGCAACAGAGGAGTAGTATGCTCCCTGAGTGCCGCTCCTGTTAGCAACCTGGCTGCCGAGCGCTGGACTATTTGAAGCTTCCGAGCAGTCTTCAAAGGCAACCCCACGTAGAGAGCTTTGCAGTAGTCTATACGGGATGTAACCAGAACGTGGACTACCGTGGCCAAGTCAGACTTCCCAAGGTACGGGTGCAGCTGGCGCACAAGTTTTAACTGTGCAAATGTTCCCCTGGTCACCACTGAAACCTGGGGCTGGCTTTCTCGGTTTCCTCTAAATCAATGTTTCTCAACCTGGGGGTCGGGACCCCTGAGGTGTGGCAAGGGGGGTTTCAGAAGAGTCACCAAAGACCATTAGAAAACATATATTTCTGATGGTCTTAGAAACCCCTTTGGTAGAGAAGGCTGAAGATCTACCTCTCTCTCTCTTCCTTTTGGAAACAGACGGCGAATCCTTCCACCAAAAGCTCTCCTCCACTGTGATTGGCTGGCATCTTAGCCAAGGGAAGGACTGTTTCTGAGACTCCAAGGGGGGAGGGGGGGAGCAGGAGTGCTTGGCGCATGGTAGCATTGTGTGCATGTGCGGGCGAGGGAGAGCGTGTGATGCTGGAGGGAGGCTCATGTCAGCGAGTCCCTTCTAGGCATGGGGGTTCTGTGTGGGAAGTCTGGCCCAATTCTATTGTTGGTGAGGTTCAGTATTGTTCTGTCACGCACTGGGCCTGTAATAATTGTCTTTTGAAATGGGACGTGCACCTTGTGCCCAGCGGGAAGCCAGGGTGCCACGAAAGAGGCCCTCAAGGATTTTCCTGAAGAAATGGTCTTTAGATTGCTTGAAAGGTTACACAAAGTCCTTTATTATTGAACAAATTAAACAGATATTTCTCAAATCTTCAATGAGACAAACAAATGCTTCAAGGCTTTAAATCAACTGGTGGCTTCCTTAATCTTGTCCACAAGGGACAGGCAACTGTCTTCGTTAATTGTTCTTATACTTTGAGAGGAAAACCCTTTTTTAACCTCTCCCAGGCTGTCCGTTATCTAAGTTTTGTTGGTGTGGGATCTACTACCGATTCCAAACTGCGTCTTGGTGCCGAGTAAACCTACCAGACAAAGCTTGTAGATTCTCCAGCTGGAGTTCTTTGGGTCTTTAAATCATAGAATCATAGAATCAAAAAGTTGGAAGAGACCTCATGGGCCATCCAGTCCAACCCCCTGCCAAGAAGCAGGAATATTGCATTCAAATCACCCCTGACAGATGGCCATCCAGCCTCTGTTTAAAAGCTTCCAAAGAAGGAGCCTCCACCACACTCTGGGGCAGAGAGTTCCACCGCTGAATGGTTCACACAGTCAGGAAGTTCTTCCTCGTGTTCAGGTGGAATCTCCTCTCTTGTAGTTTGAAGCCACTGTTCCGCGTCCTAGTCTCCAAGGAAGCAGAAAACAAGCTTGCTCCCTCCTCCCTGTGGCTTCCTCTCACATATTTATACATGGCTATCATATCTCCTCTCAGCCTTCTCTTCTTCAGGCTAAACATGCCCAGATCCTTAAGCCGCTCCTCATAGGGCTTGTTCTCCAGACCCGTGATCATTTTAGTCGCCCTTGATCATTTTAGTCGCTGTTTTCCCTCTGGAATTTCTTTAAGACTTTAGGGCTGTTTCCCTCAGATGCTGTAAGGCTGAGAGGCTGCGAGCTCCCAGCCAGAGCTTTGGGAATTTCCCCCTGGAATGTCTTGAGAAATGAAGCTTTTCTGCAGGTGAAGCTTGTCCACGTCCTCTAACTTCAATTTCCTCACTAAGACTAACTAAAAATGGCTCCCTTCCCTTCCCATTGCCCTGAAGAAGGGGCGGAACCAAAACTTAACGATGATAGACAGGCGGCTAGCCCTATGACTGCAAACCAAGGGAAGTCACCTTTTGCAAAATCCCTGAAACCTTGGAATGCATGCAAACATTAAAATAGAAAGAAAATAAAGTTGGAGCTCCTGGTACAGACGTACCAGCACAAGTATGCTCTGCTTGATTGTAGATAAACTATAAATCTCAGCAACTACAACTCCCAAATGTCAAGGTCTATTTTCCCCAAACTCCACCAGTGTTCACATTTGGACATATTGAGTTTTCGTGCCAAGTTTGATCCAAAGCCATCATTCTTTGAGTCCACAGTGCTCTCTGAATGTAGGTGAACTACAACTCCAAAACTCAAAGTCAATGCCAACTAAACCCAGTATTTACTGTTGGCCATGGGAGTTGTGTGTGCGATTTGAAGTTTGGTTCGATTCCATTGTTGGTGAAGTTCAGAATGAACTTTGATTGTAGGTTAACTATAATTCCCAGCAACTACAACTCCCAAATGACAAAATCGATGAATGAAAATACACCCTACATATCAGATATTCACATTATAATTCATAACAGTAGCAAAATGAGAGTTATGAAGTAGCAACAAAAATAAATGTATGGTTGGGGGGTCACTACAGCATGAGGAGCTGTATTAAGGGGCCGTAGCATTAAGAAGAGGAGCCCCCGGTGGCGTAGTGGGTTAAAGCACTGAGCTGCTGAGCTTGTTGATCGAAAGGTCGCAGGTTCGATTCCGGGGAGCGGCGTGAGCTTCCGCTGTCAGCCCTAGCTTCTGCCAACCTAGCAGTTCGAAAACATGCAAATGTGAGTAGATCAATAGGTACCGCTCTGGCGGGAAGGTAACGGCGCTCCATGCAGTCATGCCGGCCACATGACCTTGGAGGTGTCTACGGACAACGCTGGCTCTTCGGCTTAGAAATGGAGATGAGCACCACACCCCAGAGTCAGACATGACTGGACTTAATGTCAGGGGACTACCTTTACCTTTTAGCATTAAGAAGATTGAGAAATACTGCATTAAATCAATAGGCAGCTTCAAATTGGGACTAACAATTGGATTTGCACACCTTGCAACTGCCCTCAACCACACACTTCATTAACAGATTTACGCTGCCTGCCAAATTTCAGCTGGAATATTTTGAAGGTGGTGGGTACATTCTCCCCTGCTAGACCACCCTGGAAGTGGGATAATATCCAGGATGTTGCACTTATGCCATTTGGGCAAGCAGTTGGCTGCTTTATAAATAAAATGCTGCATTACATTGGATTTCGTCCGGTACATCACAGCATCTCTTCTGTAAGTCCTTCCAATACCTTCGAAGCAAAGACTCTTAGTTTGAGCAATATACGCCATTATTTTAAAGGCTTTGATTTGCTCCATGTTCTGCTTGAATAGAAGCAAAGTGAAAACAAGCTGCTCAAGCTCTCATTCCTGGATCACAATACTCTGATGGGCTCCCCATTTTGGTGAGCAAGGAAGACATGCATACATATACTGTACTTCTAGGCCAGTGTTTCTCAACCTTCCTAATGACCCCTTAATACAGTTCCTCATGTTGTGGTGACCCCAGAGGCAGACCTAGGTAATTTTCAATGGTAAGCAAACAGTATTCCCCCCCCCCCCCCCCCCCCCCCCCCCCCCCCCCAATCATTGATATATATTTTCTGTTTGTCATGGAAGTTCTGTGTGCCATATTTGGTTCAGTTCCATCATTGGTGGAGTTCAGAATGCTCTTTGATTGTAGGTGAACTATACATCCCAGTAACTACAACTCGCATATGTCAAGGTCTATTTTCTCCCAAGAGTGCCTCAAGAGCGCCCCTGGGCAAAATCAACTATACTGCAAGTGCTTACTTTGCGTAATGGTTGAGCCGCCCCTGGGTGACCCCCAACCATAAAATTATTTTCATTGCTACTTCATAACTTTCATTTTGTTACTGTTTTGAATTGTAATGTAAATATCTGATGTGCAGGATGTATTTTCATTCACTGAACCAAATTTGGCACTGGTGGGGTTGGTGGGGGGGATTAGTTTTGTCATTTGGGAGCTGTAGTTGCTGGGATTTATAATTAACCAACAAGCAAAAGCATTGATTGAATTGAACCAAATGATGGAATTGAACCACCAATGATGGAATTGAACCTAACTTGACTCAGTGAACCCCCGTGACCAACAGAAAACTCTGGAAGGGTTTGGTGGGGCAGTGACCATGAGTTTTGGAGTTGTAGTTCAGCTTCATCCAGAGAGCTCTATGGACTCAGATAATGATAGATCTGGACCAAACTTGGCACAAATACTCAACATGCGCAAATGTGATCACTTTTTGAGTTTAGGTTCCCTGGTCCCGCCCCCTTTTTGGGTTTTGGAGGGAACAGGAGTCTTTTTGGGTTCAGTCCACACAGAGAAGCCTTTCGCACAGGACATAATACCAAGAGCTCCTGTAGAAAGTTTCATCTTCTACGGCTTGGCTGGGGAGATATACAGCCCACAGCTTGGGCAAGGATTATACAGCCTTACAGCTCCTTTGCTGAGGGACTTCAGTCAGCCATCACTGAAACCTGAACTCCTTTTCCCCTGGAAGTCTACAAAGCTGGATTTGCTTGGTAAGGGTCACTCGCGGAAGCCAGAAGCAGTTGGTACCGGGCGCAGGGGCTCCACGCCAACAGAGGCAAAGACAGACTGCCCAGATTAGAAGTTAAGGATTTCCCCATTAGTTACAGTTATGAAGATAGTGCCTGTTCCCTGTGGACAAGATTGAGAGAGAGCCAATAGACTGTTAAGAAAGCCTTAAAGTACCTGTTTGTTTTCATTAATAAAGAACTTTAGAGACTCTGTTTTAAGGAAATCCAAAGGCTTTTAATCTGAGGCAGCCCCGGCGTCCCGTTGGGCACACAGAAGTTATGTCCTGTCTACAGACTTATGCACAGGCCCAGCATGCAACAGCATTATTATTATTATTATTATTATTATTATTATTATTATTATGTTTATTATGTTTATTTATACCCCACTTTATCACCCCAAAGGGCACTCAGAACAACTTGACATTAAATCAATGGTATATCCGCAATGAGTCGCCGTTAGGCTGAGAATTGCGGTATATAAGCGAAGTAAATAAATAAATAAATATCCAATTTAAAATATACAAATATACAAACATTAAAACAGAATTAAACATAAACAGTATTTAAAAATTCAGTTAAAATCCTTCAAACATATTCAAAGTTAAAAACTACAGCACCATATCTCAAACACCTTCATTTTAAAAAGGTGACTTGCCCTATGACTGCAACCAAAGGAAGCCACCTTTCTGCAGGACCCTGAAACCTTGGCTTGCAAACAAACATTTAATACAAAGCAAATAGAGTTGGGGTCCTGGTACAGCCGTACCAGCACAGTGCTCGAGTCAGTATTTCAAAGGCAACCCATATCTGAGTATTCTCTACCTAAAAGAAAACTATGAACTTCATGGGGTCACTGTAAGTTGAAGGGCAACTGGAAGGCACACGCAAACACACAGTCTGCATGTTGATATGATTTTGTACTGGCTAAATATTGAGGAATGGTCAGCCTGTAGGAGCCAAAGGGCAGCTGGCAGTAATTATTAATATTGGACTGGAATGCCTGGTTCCATAATGATGGTTGATGGCCAAGCCAGCAACATCTTCCTCTGAGAAATTACAAGAAATTACAAAGGCTCAAAAGGAGGGTGATTAATTTCTTTATGGGAACTAATAGTCAGCATGATTGATTTATGGCTGTTCCTGGAACACGACAACCATCACTTTGGGAGAGTGATTCATCCTCCCTTTCACCCACAGCTAAGGATAATGGCCAGTTTGAATTATGTACGTACAATCTTAAAAGAAACGGTTTGGAACTGCGGGGAAGAAGAGATTCGCCAGTATTAGATGGCTAAAATCTTCCTCGTTCATGCCCCCTAACGTTTCCTAGATGAAAACAGGAACACCTTGGGGCAAGCCAACATCAAACGGTGGTTCAGATGTCAAAAACACACAAGTTTAGAGGCAGCAGCCATTTGCATTTTTTTGGTCCTTCTGGGAAGGGCAATACTCAGTCTTCTCTCCTTAGAATCATAGAATCATAGAATCAAAGAGTTGGAAGAGACCTCATGGGCCATCCAGTCCAACCCCCTGCCAAGAAGCAGGAACATTGCATTCAAATCACCCCTGACAGATGGCCATCCAGCCTCTGTTTAAAATCTTCCAAAGAAGGAGCCTCCAACACACTCCGGGGCAGAGAGTTCCACTGCTGAACGGCTCTCACAGTCAGGAAGTTCTTCCTCATGTTCAGATGGAATCTCCTTTCTTGTAGTTTGAAGCCATTGTTCCGCGTCCTAGTCTCCAGGGAAGCAGAAAACAAGCTTGCTCCCTCCTCCCTGTGACTTCTTCTCACATATTTATACATGGCTATCATGTCTCCTCTCAGCCTTCTCTTCTTCAGGCTAAACATGCCCAGCTCTTTAAGCCGCTCCTCATAGGGCTTGTTCTCCAGACCCTTGATCATTTTAGTCGCCCTCTGGACACATTCCAGCTTGTCAATATCTCTCTTCAATTGTGGGGCCCAGAATTGGACACAATATTCCAGGTGTGGTCTAACCAAAGCGGAATAGAGGGGTAGCATTACTTCCTTAGATCTTAGATTCCTATTGATGCAGGCCAAAATCCCATTGGCTTTTTTTGCCGCCACATCACATTGTTGGCTCATGTTTAACTTGTTGTCCACAAGGACTCCAAGATCTTTTTCACACGTACTGCTCTCGAGCCAGGCATGTCCCCCATTCTGTATCTTTGCATTTCGTTTTTCCTGCCAAAGTGGAGTATCTTGCATTTGTCACTGTTGAACTTCATTTTGTTAGTTTTGGCCCATCTCTCTAATCTGTCAAGATCATTTTGAATCCTGCTCCTGTCCTCTGGAGTATTGGCTATCCCTCCCAATTTGCTGTCGTCTGCAAACTTGATGATCCTGCCTTCAAACCCTTCATCTAAGTCATTAATAAAGATGTTGAACAGGACCGGGCCCAGGACGGAACCCTGCGGCACTCCGCTTGTCACTTCTTTCCAGGATGAAGAGGAAGCATTGGTGAGCACCCTCTGGGTTCGTCCATTTAACCAATTAGATCCACCTCACCGTAGTTTTGCCTAGCCCACATTGGACTAGTTTCCTTGCCAGAAGGTCATGGGGGACCTTGTCGAAGGCCTTACTGAAATCCAGGTACGCTACATCCACGGCATTCCCCGCATCTACCCAGCTTGTAACTCTATCGAAAAAAAGAGATCAGATTAGTCTGGCATGACTTTTTTTGATAAATCCATGTTGACTATTAGCAATGACCGCATTTGTTTCTAAGTGTTTGCAGACCACTTCCTTAACAATCTTTTCCAGAATCTTGCCTGGTATTGACGTGAGGCTGACCGGACGGTAGTTGTTTGGGTCATCCTTTTTTCCCTTCTTGAAGATTGGGACCACACTGGCCCTCCTCCAATCTGCTGGAACTTCTCCCATTCTCCAAGAACTCTCAAAGATGGTTGCCAATGGTTCCGAAATGACTTCCGCTAGTTCCTTCAATACTCTGGGGTGTAGTTGATCTGGCCCTGGGGACTTGAACTCATTTAGAGCAGCCAGGTATTCCTGGACGACTTGTTTCCCAATTTGGGGTTGGATGTCCTCAAATCCCTCATCCACTCCGTCTTGCTGAGGTTGGAGATGACTTTCTTTTTGTGAGAAGACTGAGGCAAAGAAGGTATTAAGTAATTCTGCCTTCCTGCTGAGTTCATTGAATAAAAAATGGCTTGCATTGAGTGAACTCACTTTGCAGCAAATGAAATAAAATAAGGACAAAGGGGGAGGTGGGAGGAGGAGAAAGAAACTGGGGCATTTTCGAAGCAGCTGAAAAATGGCATGGCCTGACTTACCAGGCCGTGGAGGTTGCGGTGTGGGGTGTTCCCCCCCCCGCCATTTGGCCTAAAGGGGGGCTTCTTCTTCCCAGAAGCCCCCTCACCCAGCGGGAAAGTTCCCGCGGTTTAGATAAGGTGGCCCTATCAGCTGCCGGCCACGCCTCCTGGCAGGAGAGCCCACAGCTGGCCTCTCCCCCCTCGTGGGCACCCTACTTAAGGCTGCCCTTGTGCCCACCATCAGTCTCTGGGCCGGCAGCAGCTGATCCTCCCACCCACCCTGCATGGTTCCGGGAACTGTTTTGTTGTTAGATTGTTTTGTCAGTTGTCACAGTTACCTGTTCTTGCTGTTGTTCATGCGTTTCGTCACAACTCTGGTTGGCGTGGGCATGGGCCCTGGATCCGGTTTGGTATCCCCCCCTCAGCGGTGAAGGGGGAACGCCTGGTGTCTCAGGGGTGCCGAGTGCATTGGGCCCGGTATTGTGCCGGTGGCACCCCTGTGTGGCTTGCGGTATCGGACAGCAGTGGGCTGCCCGATCTTGATCCAGGACCCATGCATGGCTGCCAACCCTTGTTCCTGTTATCAGTAAATGAGTTGTGGCCATTGTTTATCCCAATACCTTGTGTGAGTGGTTTTTATTGGGTTGGCGCGGGGAGGTGTATCGCCCGTGCACACGCAACTGGAATGCCTGGTTCCATAATGATGGTTGATGGCCAAGCCAAGCCAGCAACATGGGCTGGCAAATTACTTGAGACTGTCCCTGCTGAATTGGCATGACAGTTGGTGAGCTGGTCACCCATCTATGGAAATCGGATACAGGGTGGGAGAATTATATCCACCTAGAACAGCATTTCTCAACCTGGGGGTCGGGACCCCTGGGTGGGTCATTAGGGGACTTTAGGGGGGTCACCAGAGTCCATCTTAAAACACTTATTTCTGATGGTCTTAGGAATCCCTTTGGCAGAAAAGGTTGAAGATCTCTCCGCCTGTCCTTCTCTTCCCTTTTGGAAACAGATGACAAATCCTCTCACCAAAAGCCCTCCTCTGCTGTGATTGGCCAGCCTCTCAGCTAAGGGAAGGACTGTTTCTGAGACTCTAAGCAGGGAGGGGAGAGCAGGCGTGCTCAGCACATGGCACTATGGTGCGCATGTGCAAGTGAGGGAGAGAGTGTGAGACAGGAGGGAGGCTCGCGCCAACAAACCTCTTCAAGGTATGGGGGTTCTGTGTGGGAAGTTTGGCCCAATTCTATTGTTGGTGGGGTTCAGAATGCTCTTTGATTGTAGGTGAACTATAAATCGTGATCCCACCCGCCTCGCAGGCGCGTTTGGTGGGGACGCGGGACAGGGCTTTCTCTGTGGTGGCCCCCCGCCTCTGGAATGCCCTCCCGAAAGATCTCAGACAGGCCCCCACCTTGGCGGTCTTTAGAAAAAACCTGAAAACCTGGCTATTCCAACGTGCCTTCTCAGATTAGGAATCCCCACTACCAAAGCCCAGAAGCACTTTAATAGAGTCATGATCATTCTCAACGCACACCGCACTTATACTTTAATCTTATATCCCTTCGACACTTTTTTCAGCACTTTTAACCCTGTACCCCACGCCAGCCGGCTCAGTTTTTAGTAACGTCTTGTTGTATTGGTATTGCTATTGTTTTTTGCTTTAACTGTGGTTTTTGCTATGTATTGTATTGTTGTATTGTGTTGTGCTGGGCTTCGGTCTGATGTAAGCCGCATCGAATCCCTCGGGAGATGCTAGCGGGGTACAAATAAAGTTTAATAATAATAATAATAATCCCAGTAATAGTTCACCTTGCCGCAGGTGGCTTGCCCTATGATTGCAGCCAAAAGAAGCCACCTATCTGCAGAGTCCCTGAAACTTAGGACTACAACAAACATTCAATGCAAAGCAAACAAAATTGGAGCTCCTGGTACAGCTGTACCTGCATAATAATAATAATAATAATAATAATAATAATAATAATAATAGAAGAATTGCAGAGAAACAACAGGAAAAACTGACACAATATGAGGATTTAAAGATCGAACTGCAAAGACTCTGGCACAAGCCAGTAAAGATGGTCCCAGTGGTGATCGGCACACTGGGTGCAGTGCATAAAGACCTTGGCCTGCACTTAAACACAATCGGTGCTGACAAAATTACCATCTGCCAGCTGCAGAAGGCCACCTTACTGGGATCTGCACACATTATTTGCAGATACATCACACAGTCCTAGACACTTGGGAAGTGTCCGACGTGTGATCCAATTCAACAGCCAGCAGAGTGTCTTCTGTGGACTCATCTTGTTGTGTTTCAAATAATAATAATCATCATAATAATAATCATCATCATCATCATCATCATCATAATGAGGCAAGAAAGAATAATACTCAGAGATGGAGGGGCTCTTTAAAAACACCACCCAAGCCAAAGCTTATTGTTTGTGGTGGAAATATAGGTTGCAGCTCTGCTTTCAAGCTCCTAATTCACTTCCAGGCAAGCTACTGACTTTCTCATTTTCAGTTCTTGGGCTCCTAAAGAAGGATTGTTTGCACCATTTGGCTGATTTATCCATCCAGGTTGGGGAATCTTGCTATTAAAGTTATGATACAGAGACTGGAATTGGGAAAACCAGCTTGTTTCAATTGCTTGACCATTTAATTCACAACCACACTAAACAGATATATACACAGCCATAACCATAATCAACAAAGTTGCATTCTGTACACTTTTGGAACTATTGGCAAGCTTCTTCTAACTCAGTACAGAGGAATCTTGCAATCTGATAGGGTTTAGTTCCAGGAATCTCTGTGGATGCTCAAGTCCCATTATATGTAATGGCATAGTGAAATTATGTTCTTATACAACGTTGTGGACAGCACAAAAATAGTGCTGGATTTTTTAAAAAGTCATGGTTGAGTGAATGTATTGATGCAACCAATGATATGGAGGTCAATAGAATAGCTATGTGCAAACTGAACAGATAACATTTTGGAGAAACTTGCTTGAATGTGGGTAGTTGAGGACCAATAAGTCAGCACTGAGACAAATTAATAGTAACTAGCTTTACCCGCCACGTGTTGCTGTGGCCAACCTTCTCTCCCTCTTTCTCTCCTTCTTTCAGTCCTTCCTTCATTTCCTTTTCTTCTTTCCTTTCTTCCTTCTCTACCTGTTTACTTCCTTCCTTAGCTTTTTGCTCCCTTCCTTCTCTCTTTCCTTCCCTCCCTTTTCTCTCCTTCTTTTCTTCTCCTTTCTCTCTTTCCTCCCTTCTCTTTTTTCTTCCTTCTCTCTCTTCCTTCTCTTCCTCTTTCCTTTCCTCCTCCCTTTTTCTTTCCCTCTCTCTTTCTCTCCTTTCTTCCCTCTCTATCGAGGCATGTAGCCGGGGGGGGGGGGGGGCGGGGGGCTCCAGCCCCCCCCCCGAAATTCTCATGGTGGTTCGCGAAAAGGCCTTACTGGTGCATTATTTAAACTGTTATGTTTATTCATATCATGATCTGATCACCATACTCAATATATCCCATATGCATGAAGGTATTGGGGTAATGATACAAAAGGTTTGCTAGGCTAGACCCTCTTTCACTCAGACTCAGCCCCCCCCCCCCGAAACTCAGCCCCCCCGAAACCCCCCCTCGCCAGCGAGCAGGCCGCGTTCTAGAACTACAGTTCCCAGAGTGCATAGCGTGTGTACTTCCTCCCCTGGGCACTTCGTATGCTCAGTTGGTTTTTGTAATTGTGAGTTTGTTGAAATGTTTTTTGGAATTTTGATGAGTGTTGTGCATACCTTGTGGGTTGAGGTATGTGCATGGCAAATTTGGTGAGTTTTCGTCGGGGTTTTTTCGCGTTTTGTTGTCCCGTTGAACGCCCTTTCCCATTTTATATATATAGATGGGTTGGATTTGTCTGATGGGCTCAAATTCTTATAGATATGACAGCGTTTCCTTTAAAGATCGGGATATGCACCAGTAGATCGGACCAGCAGCATCACTGGGACTCATATGGTTTTTATGGCATTGCAGCATCTTGACAAAGTGATTTTCACAGTTGAATTATGTACTGCAAAAAAAGCATTTCCTTTTATCTGTCCTGATCCTCTCCTCAATCTGGCTCCTAGATCAAGTATTATGAAAGACAATAAGAAAAAAAAGCTTGCTATTCACTTTCTTGACACCAGAGGAGGAAAAAATGGTCTCCGGACAACATATGGTCCCCAGACCCATTGTCTGGAGAGGGCAAGCACCCTCGACTCTCTCCCACATACAAATTCACCAGAAATACACAAAATCACATAAACCACTCTAACTACTATACCACACTGGCTCTCCAAGATTTGTGTTATTGGCAGCTCTGTATTTGACTTATATTTTCAATTTATGACCAACATGGAATTTACTATGGCCAACAACAACAAAGGCTACTGAAAGGTCAAAACAAGAGCAACAAAGTTATACTCAACCTAACTCTGTCTCTATAAAGGTTAACCAAGGCTGACATAGTCCCAAAACAATCCTGAACCCAGATTGGTACGGGTCTAGATTATCAATATACAGGTAATCCCCAAGTTATGAACAAGATAGGCTCTGTAGGGTTGTTCTTAAATTGAATTTGGATGTATGCGTGTATATGTAGTATCCCTACGGATGTCCCGGTCCTCAAACACTCTCTGCTTGCTATTGTCCTCCCAACCCTGCTATATGTCTGCGAAACGTGGACTGTCTACAGACGTCAGATGCAACTCCTGGAACGATTCCATCAGCGCTGCCTCTGGAAAATCCTGCAAATCTCTTGGGAAGACAAGCAGACAAACGTCAGCGTGCTGGAAGAAGCAAAGACCACCAGCATTGAAGCGATGGTCCTCTGCCATCAACTCCACTGGGCCGGCCACGTTGTCCGGATGCCTGACCACTGTCTCCCAAAGCAGTTGCTCTACTCTGAACTTAAGAATGGAAAACGGAACGTTGGTGGACAGGAAAAGAGATTTAAAGATGGGCTCAAAGCCAACCTTAAAATCTCTGGCATAGACACTGAGAACTGGGAAGCCCTAGCCCTTGAGCGCTCCAGCTGGAGGTCAGCTGTGACCAGCAGTGCTGCAGAATTCGAGGAGGCACGAGTGGAGGGTGAAAGAGAGAAACGTGCCAGGAGGAAGGCGCGTCAAGCCAACCCCGACCGGGACCGCCTTCCACCTGGAAACCAATGCCCTCACTGCGGAAGAAGATTCAGATCAAGAATAGGGCTCGACAGCCACCTACAGACTTACAAGGAAACGCATAATGGAAGACCATCTTACTCGTCCAACAAGGGATCGCCTAAGTATGTGCAGTGTATGTATGCATGTGTGTATATGTGTATATATATATATAGGAGCTCCCGGTGATGCAGTGGGTTAAACTTGTTGACCAAAAAGTTGCAGGTTTGAATCCGGGGAGCGGGGTGAGCTTCCGCTGTCAGCCCCAGCTCCTGCCAACCTAGCAGTTCGAAAACATGCAAATGTGAGTAGATCAATAAGTACCGCTCCGGCGGGAAGGTAACGGCACTCCGTGCAGTCATGCTGGCCACATGACCTTGGAGTGGCTTTCCCTCCCAAAGGGGAGATTCCTCTCACTTCCTGTTGTCTCACCCCTGTTCTTAACTATGAGTAGTTTGTAAATCAGATTTTTGTAACTCGGGGACTGCCTGTAATTCCAAACTATCTGCAATTGCTTTACTGCACTTATTTCCAGAGTCTTCAGCTGAAAGTGCTGAAAGTGGTAAAATGGGGATCCATGGTTTCTAAACCGTTGGTAATTTTGGTTGCCCTTCTTTGGACCCCTGTCCAGATCTTCCTTGAAATTGTGGTGCCCAGACCTGGAAACAGTATTATTCCAGGTGAGGTCAAACCAAAGCACAACAAAGTGGGACCATGGCTTTCCTCCATCTACACCAGTGGTTCTCAACCTTCCTAATGCCGTGACCCCTCAATATAGTCCCTCATGTTGTGGTGACCCCCAACGATAATATTGTTTTCATTGCTACTTCATAACAGTCATAAATCATAATGTAAATATCTGATATGCAAGATGCATTTTCATTCACTGGACCAAACTGGGCACAAATACCCAATACACCCAAATGTGAATGCTAGTGGGGTTGGGGGAGGATTGATTTTGTTATTTGGGAGTTGTAGTTGTTCACTTATAATCAAAGAGCATTCTGAACTCCACCAGCGATGGATTTGAACCAAACTTGGCACACAGAACTCCCATGACTAACAGAAAACTCTGGAAGGGTTTGATAGGCATTGACCTTGAGTTTGGGAGTTGTAGTTCACCTATATCCAGAGAGCACTGTGGACTCATGCAATGGTGGTTCTGGAACAAACTTGGCACGGATACCCAATATGCCCAAATGTGAACACTGGTGGAGTTTGGGGAAAATAGATCTTGACATTTGGGAGTTGTAGTTGCTGGGATTTATAGTTCATTACAATCAAAGAACATTCTGAACTTCTTTGGGAGCTTTTAAGCAAAAATTGCATGGCCATCTGTTGGGGGTACTTTGATTGTGCTTTTACTGCTTTGCAGACGGGGGTTGGACTAGATGGCCCATGTGACCCATCTCTTCCAGTTCTATGATTCTATGTACAATTTCATGCCTAAACTTTCACATAGCCCTGCTGCTAGTTTTCCAGAGCACTGCAGCAAAAACAAGGCAGATGGCAGAGGCCAAAGAAGAACCTGGGAAGACAGCCAAACTAACCAGGGATCCCACACAGTTGACTCAGGATAACCAGACCAGCAGATATATGGGCCGTGACCATAATTATGGGCCAGTTCACCAAAACACAAGCACAGTGGTTGTCGTTCAGCACCCACAGTGTGATTCCATGGAGTGATCTTGGTTTAAGGGGGTGACCACAAGAAGGTTAACTCCTGGGCAGCTTTTGTCATGAATTTTGCACAGATTAATGCTTTAAACCAGGGTTTCTCAACCTGGGGCTTGGGACCCCTGGAGGCGTTGTGAAGGGGGTATCAGAGGGGTTGCCAAAGACCATCAGAAAACACAGTATTTTCTGTTGGTCATGGGGGTTCTGTGTGGGAAGTTTGACCCAATTCTATCATTGTTGGAGTTCAGAATACGCTCTGATTGTAGGTAAACTATAAATGCCAGCTAGTACAACTCCCAAATGTCAAGTCTATTTTCCCCAAACTCCACCAGTGTTTACATCTGGCCATATTGAGTATTGGTGCCAAGTTTGGTCCAGATCCATCATTTTTTGAGTCCACAGTGCTCTCTGGATATAGGTGAACTACAACTCCAAAACTCAAGGTCAATGCATGATGGGTCATCAAAAATAGTGGAAGTTGTCATTCAATCTTGCCATCTAAACTGAGTAAAAACTAAACGGCACCAATCACTATGTAAAAAATATATAATTGGTCCTCTGTATCCATGGATTCTCCATCCATGGATTCAATGGCTCTTTGAAGGCAACCATGAGGCTGGTGTGGCCCTCGATGGAAATGAGTTTGACACCTCCGCTTTGGACTGTCTGGATCCGATGCATTTTGTGGTAGCCTATGAGATGCCCTCTGTTCTCTCTCCCATCAGAACATATGCAGTTCAAATGGTATATTTCAAATACCAAACGAAAATTTTAAGAAGTGGTGAAACTACACCAAAGTGTCCACAAAGTTTAAACCACCCTCTCTCTCATATATAACTAACACAGCCACACACCCAATTTGTCAAACTGCCATCCATTGGGATGGTTACATGAGAAACCCACCCACAAAAAGAGCAAAGGATTCACAAAGGGTTTTTGAGCCTGCACGCGACATGCACTTTCCAAGACAAAAAGATAAGTTTACTCCAGAGGAGGAACTTGGCTGCAGACAGGCATGCCACATGCACTTTCCAAGGCAAGGAGGCTGCTCACGAAAAGCAGGCAAAGAGCCAGGATCTGCTCCCGCTAGCTTTCGTGTCGAGCTGATTTTTGTACCGGGAGGGGCCTTCCCATTGCGTGCTCCCGAGGGTAACGAAAGTAACTAGAGAACAGAAGAAACAAAGGAAAATAGTTCTGCTCACATGTATAATGTTTACGTATTTGAAAGGACATCCCATTGAATATGAAGCAAGCATGTTTTCTGCTTCTCCAAAGACACAGAGCAATAGATTCCAACAGCAGATTCCACATAAACATTAGGAACTATGTTTTGATTGTTAGAGCTGTTTGCTAGTTGAAAGCGTTGCTGCCTTGGAATCCAGTGGAGGTTTTGAACCAGAAGGTGGATGGCCATTTATCGAGAGTGTTTTGATTGTTTATTCCTTGGCAAGAATGGGTTTGCATTGGATGGCCCTTGAGATCTCTTCCAATTTTAGGCGTTCATGTTTCTAGTTATTATATTGATATCAGCATCCAAGAAAACACAAGAGACATGTCTTCCTGACATTGCACCAGATCACACTGAAGGCCTCTCTAATTGAATCTACTCAATCACCATTTTTTCTGGGGGAAAATAGATTCTTGATACTCAGCTGCCTTGTTTTCCAGGCTAACAGTGTTCCCAGAACTCTTCGTCACTTGAAGTCAAGATGTATTGAATATTTTGGGCCATGAATATCACAGCCAAGAATATGAGGAGCTGAGTGCTATGCTGCAAGTCTTCATATTCTCCTTTGTGTCATCACTCTTTTTCTGTTTGACGCATCAAAGCGGAGCATCTGCTTTGCCTTGGACATTTTTCCATATCTGTCTGCTTTTGCCGCAGTTGTAAACACAGGCTTCGTGTTTACACACAGATACAAAAGATGATGCCTATGAAAGTGAAAGATATTCCCCAAACAATATGCAAACGCCTTTTAAAGTTTTTGGCACCTGTTTTGGGGGAAGGAGCATTTTCGGTAACATAGGTCTATAAAAAGAATTTTGCATAACAGCATCTTTGAAATTAATTTTTTTTTAAAAAAACCCGTTATAGCCAGGATACTAAAGGGAAAAAAGACGTGGAACATTGAACCATTCCACTTCCAAAGCTGCTCCAAATATCCGACCTGCCAATTTCACCACGATCAACACTGTTTCTGGCAGCAGAAGCATTAAAAAAAGCAGACCTTTCTGAAATATATAAAAGATCTCCTTGGGAAGCCGCCAAGAGCAGCATTCGTTACCCTTTTTATAAAAATCGACACATTCAATAAGTTCTGTTTTGTGTGCTTTCAGGAGAGGCAAATTCTCCCATGCAGGAACCCTAATATGGGCTCATGTCTCAAGCAGCAACTTATAGGCATTGTCTCCTATTACATAAATAACTCTATATAAATCTATAATTTGGTCAGAGTCTGGAGTCAATCAAACAATTTTCCCCCCTTTGAGTACAACAAAAATAACAAGCTTCCTCAACTTGTTTGCTCATTAGATCCACTAATTTAATTTACAGCCAAACTAATGAGATTCCTCCCCCCCCCACCCCCAGCCACTTTTCAGGAATGTGCATATATATATACAACCCACATTTTCATTGCCTAGATATAGGGGGTAACTTACCACCCAGAATTGAGACGCATTTTACCAAAACTATATGAGCACTCCATGGGATTCGAATGCAGAAACATAGCTGTGTTAGGCCCCTCTACACTGCCATATAATACAGTTTGAATACAGTGTAGGCTCATATAATGTGGTTTAACTGTTGTGGCACACCAGTGTCCTGGTCCTGAAAAACCTGCGGAGTCGGATATATTGTATGATATTGTGGGGATATTATATTATATTACTTCTTGGGAGGAGAGCAATGTCCAATCTCAATAAAATAGTAAAGAGCAGAGACATCACACTGGAAACAAAGATCCGCAAAGTCAAAGCCATGGTATTCCCTGTAGTAACCTACGGATGTGAGAGATGGACCTTAGGGAAGGCTGAGCGAAGGAAGATAGATGCTTTTGAACTGTGGTGTTGGAGGAAAGTTCTGAGAGTGCCTTGGACTGCGAGAAGATCCAACCAGTCCATCCTCCAGGAAATAAAGCCCGGCTGCTCATTGGAGGGAAGGATACTAGAGACAAAGTTGAAGTACTTTGGCCACATCTTGAGGAGACAGCAAAGCCTAGAGAAGACAATTATGCTGGGGAAAGTGGAAGGTAAAAGGAAGAGGGGCCGACCAAGGGCAAGATGGATGGATGGCATCCTTGAAGTGACTGGACTGACCTTGAAGGAGCTGGGGGTGGTGACGGCCAACAGGGAGCTCTGGCGTGGGCTGGTCCATGAGGTCATGAAGAGTCGGAGACGACTGAACGAATGAACAACAACAACATTATATTGTCTTGGTTGTTTTGAGTTTCCTTTGGGAGAGAATAAGCGAATAATTGTAATTACTATAATTCTAATTATAACAATGATTATGATTATGATTATAATGCTGTTGTTCTTGAAGGAAAATCCCATTTCATTCCAGCTCAGATAAATTGATTAGTATCAGACAAAATAAAACTAAATACAAGTAGAGAGCCCCAAAGTTCCAAATTAACCCACTAGAGGGCACCTCAACAGGAAAGATGTTTGTAAACAAGCTCCATCGTTTACTCACAACCGTTTAGTAAATCTGGCAATACTTAACAAAAGCAATATATTTCCTTAACAGGTCATTTATTAAAAATGCATCAGCATCTCTGGCAGTTCTGCGCTCACCCTGGATCCCATGCCTGGGCTACTTGACTTTGCACCAAAAAGTTACGCAAAAAATTAAAATGAAATGAAAACAACAAACCAAACCCCTTGCAAATCACAGTATAAAGAAAAACAGAGCAAATCAATGTTTAGAGAAGTGGTTCCCAACCTGTGGGCCATGGCCTGCTGGTGGGCCGCAAGACCTTAGATTACTGCAACGCACTCTACGTGGGGTTGCCTTTGAAGACTGTTCAGAAACTTCAATTAGTCCAGCGGGCGGCAGCTAGATTACTCACCGGAGCATCATACAGGGAGCATACCACCCCTCTGTTATGTCAGCTCCACTGGCTGCCGATCCAATTCCAAGCACAATTCAAAGTGCTGGTTTTGACCTACAAAACCCTATATGGTTCCGGCCCAGCGTATCTGTCCCTCTACGTCCCGCCTCGGAGTTTAAGATCTTCGGGGGGGGGGGCACTGCTCTTGGCCCCACCTCTATCACAAGTGAGATTGGTGAGGACGAGGAGCAGGGCCTTCTCGGTGGTGGCCCCTCACCTGTGGAACTCACTCCCCAGGGAAATTAGGTCATCGACATCCCTCCTCTCCTTTAGAAGGAAATTCAAAACATGGATTTGGGACCAGGCCTTCGGGTAATCTGGCGGATAGCTAAGGCACAAGCGATGACTAGAATTGATGGATTGGACAATGTGGAATTTGAAGTTACGGACTATGAGCTGGTAAACGTTGAGCACTAGATTGTTTTTAGGGATTGTGATGTATAACGGATTGTTTTAATTGTTTTAATTACTGTTTATATGTTTTATTTTTTACCTTGTTCTTGTGCCGGCATCGAATTGTGCCTTTTTGTAAGCCGCCCTGACTCCCCCCTCGGGGGTTGAGAAGGGCAGAGTAGAGGTGCGAGAAATAATAATAATAATAATAAATAGATAAGGTCCCCAGCTCTAGATTATTAAATATGGTTTTCTGTGGGTGAGCAGATGGCAACTGCTCGATGGCACATGTTCTGTATTTGTGGTCTATCCAATGCAATTTTCTGAACCAGCACCCCAAATAACCAAAATCTAAAGTTGACCAAAAACTGATTTGTAACCCTTCTGGTACTAATGTTGGGGAGTGGTCCTTGGTCAAAGTGGTCCCTGGGCAACAAAATGTTGGGAAATACTGTTTTAGAGAGTAAAACCTTGCAATAAACCAGGGGAATTGAAGTCTTGTTAACCGCTTTCAGCATCTGATCAAGGGTTCGCTAAAGATGAGGTTGGGTTAGATCAGGCTTGGGCAAATTTGGGCCCTCCAGGTGTTTTGGACTTCAACTCCCAGAATTCCTAACTGCCCCAGGCCCCTTCCTTTCCCCTTTCAGCCATTTAAGCTGAGATAGCATTCATAAAATATCAAAAGTAAACTTTACTAAAAACTAAAAGTTATCTAGGAAATCGAGAGAAGTATTTGAATTAGAACAAAATGATCCAGAATATATTGGAGTGTGATGGAACCTCCTTCTCTGGATGTATTTAAGCTTTGGCTGGACGGACATCTGTTGCAAGGGCTTAGATCAGGGGTGCCCAAACTACGGCCCGCGGGCAACTTCCGGCCCACCAAGGGCACTTATCCGGCCTGCGGAGGAGGAGCACCCCCCCACACACACACACAGTGCCCCTCCCTTGGCTGGCTCACGCTATCCATCGGGCCCGATAGGCAGCGTGAGCCATCCAAGGGCAGCTGCTCCGCGTGGCCTACTCACGCGTAAAGCACCTCGCGAGGTGCTTTACGCGCGAGTAGGCTGCGCGGTGCTGCTCTTCCCTTGGCTGGCTCATGCTGCCCATTGGGCCCAATGGGCAGCGTGAGCCAGCCAAGGGCAGCTGCTCCGCGCGGCCTACTCGCCCATAAAGCACCTCACGGTGCTGCTCCTCCCTTGGCAGGCTCACGCTGCCCATCAGGGAGGCTGCCTTGGCGCTCCATGCAGCCATGCCGGCCACATGACCTTGGAGGTGTCTACGGACAACGCCGGCTCTTTGACTTAGAAATGCAGATGAGCACCACACCCCAGAGTCAGACACGACTGGACTTCATGTCAGAGGAAAACCTTTAACTAGGAAAATTGTGGAAGATCCAGGGTGGGAGAAAGAACTCTTGTCTGTTGGAGGTAGGTATGAATGTTTCAATTGGCCACCTTGATTACCATTTCATAGCCTGACAGTTTTTAGGGAGAATCCTTTGTGTGATTAGCTGGCCCTGATTGTTTCTTGTCTGGAGTTCCCCTGTGTTTGAGTGTTGTTCTTTACTTACAGTTATAATTTTAGAGTTTTTTTAACACTGGTAGCCAGATTTTGTTCAGACTAGAAATAGGAAGATTTCCCATTCTCTGCTCCTGGAATTACTGCCTAAAGAGGGCTAGAAAGAACCCCCTCTAAGGGCCCTTCCACACAGCAAAATAAGATATGTACAATGTGCATAGGATTTCTTTAACTGATTAAAAAAAACTATAGTCCGGCCCTCCAACGGTATGAGGGACAGTGAACTGGCCCCCGGTTTAAAAAGTTTGAAGACCCCTGGCTTAGATCATGCCATCCTGAATGGGAGAAGAGAGGTGGACTAGATGATCTTTGGGATCCCTTCCAACTCTAGTTTCTTTAATTTGATTACATTTTGATTAAACAAATCAGGAATTCTGCAGAAAATAAATGCCTTCTGAAGAGTTTCATGACCAAAAAGATTTAGAAGCCGCTGCATTCAGTTCCAGTGGAATGCATGCAAAATGACTCCATGGAAGAGGACTTCCATCCATAAAGGTCTGCACATTCACATCAAGAGTGACAGTAACCCTTCCCCAAATGTCATCTTTCCATTAATGTCATTCTTCCAAAGCACAGTTCCGTCATTAACTTTCTAGGAGGTCATGACAGCAGGACCTTTGGAAGGAAATGACTATGAAAGAATCAATAGTCAGAAAGCCAGAAACAGAGTAAAAATCCGGCATCAAATACAATTCTCGAAGTTCTGACATGAAGGAGCAAAGATTCGCTTGACTTCAGCAGCTGGTAACTTGGTGCTGGAAGGGGCACCACGTTCTCATGGCATGTGAGGAAACCACAAGAATTTGGAAACACTTCGAGGGGAGACCACCAAACTAATTCTGGCTCTGGGTTTAAGCTCGGATTTCGAGAGGGGCCTCCAGAAGTGAAGGCTTTGAGAGCCCTCCCAATCCGCAGCGTTTTTGAGCATGCGATTAACTTTAAGCAAGTGCTTAGAAACCGACTGAACTCAACAGAAAGGAGAAATCTCCTGCTTAAGAGCTTTGCTGCATTGTTGCATATGCGGAGATGTTTTTCCCAAGACGACTAAGAAATCCGTTTTGTGAATTGTAGGAGTAGATAAAAGGGAGCAGGTGGCATCCAACTGGCTGGGACAGTTCTTCCAAGTCATACGACTATAGGCGAGTGTTTCTACCTTCAAGTCGCTTGTCAGTTTATGGCAACCCCATCCCAATTTCTTCATCTGAAATAGAGTCCATTGGATTTGCAGACCTTGAGGTTGAGATAAGTGCTCTATGGTCAACTTCCATCCAAACTTGGCCATAGAATCACCCTGAAGAACCTATGGATGCATACAGAAGCATTTCTCTGCCAATCTTCAGGTTTTCAGTGCAATAAATATGGTCAACTTCAACCTAACATGGCTATAGAATCCGACTGGAGAACCTATGGATTGTGGCGCAGCTGGCTGAGTGTCAGCTGCATTAAGATCACTGTGACCAAAAAGGTCATGAGTTCGAAGCCAGCCCAGGTTGGAGTGGGTTTCCAACCAATTGTGTGTCGACCTTTGCAACCCGAAAGACAGTTGCATCTGTCAAGTAGGAAAAATAAGGTACCACAGTAAAGTGTGGGGAGGCTAAATTAACTGATTTATGAGGCCATAAAGAAGACTCCAGCAAAGCATTCCAGTGGGGAAGCATGCGGGGAATGCGGAAGTGCTTCATCAGAATCGCAGATGGACGATGAAAACGACAGCTCCCCTGGCGGCCAGAAAAAGTTAAATAGCCTCTGTGTATGTCTGTATATGTTTGTATGTCAAAAATTGGCATTGAATGTTTGCCATATATGTGTACACTGTAATCCGCCCTAAGTCCCCTGCAGGGTGAGAATATAAAATATAAAATATAATATAAAGCTGTAAATAAATAATAAATAAATAAAGAAGCATTTCCCTAGAAATCTCGGGTTCTCCTGTGCAAGTGACGAAGCAATTAATGTATGTATTATGCAAATCCTTGTATAATATCTACAAAAAGTTAAATCTGCAAATGTAGAGACCTCAATGCTGTGGAATCCTGGGAGTTGTAGTCGTACAAGTGCTTTTGCTTTCTTTGCCAAAGAGTGTTGGTGCCCCCCAAACTACAACTCCCACAGTTCCATAGCACTGAGCCGTGGCAGTTAAATTAGTGTCAGACTGCATTAATTCTACAATGTAGATCAGTGGTTCTCAAACTTCCTAATGCCATGATCCCTTAATACAGTTCCTCATGTTGGGATGATACCCCAACCATAAAATTATTTTTGTTGCTACTTCATAACTATAACTTTGCGAAAGTTATGAATTGGAATGTATAGATCCGATATGCAGGATGTATTTTCCTTCATTGGACCAAATTTGGCACAAATACCAGATACACCCAAGTTTGAAAACTGGAGGGGTTGGGAGAGGATTGATTTTGTCATTTGGGAGTTGTAGTTGCTGGGATTTATAGTTCACCTACAATCAAGGAGCATTCTGAACTCCACCAGTGATGGAATTGAACCAAACTTGGCACATAGAACTTCCATGACCAACAGAAAAAAACTGAAAGGGTTTGGTGGGCATTGACCTTGAGTTTTGGAATTGTAGTTCACCTACATCCAGAGAGCATTGTGGACTCAGACAATAATGGATCTGGACCAAACTTGGCACGAATACTCAATATGCCCAAATATGAACACTGGTGGAGTTTGGGGGAAATAGATCTTGATATTTGGGAGTTGTAGTTGCTGGGATTTATAGTTCACCTACAATCAAAGAGCATTCTGAACTCCACCAGTGATGGAATTGAACCAAACTTGGCACATAGAACTCCCACGACCAACAGAAAATCCTGGAGTATTGGCCTTGAGTTTTGAAGTTGTAGTTCACCTACATCCAGAGAGCACTGTGGACCCAAATAATGATGGATCTGTCAAAGGCTTTCATGGCCGGAATCCCTGGGTTGTTATAGGTTTTTTCGGGCTATATAGCCATGTTCTAGAGGCATTCTCTCCTGACGTTTTGCCTGCATCTGTGGCAAGCATCCTCAGAGGTAGTGAGGTCTGTTGGAACTACGGAGGGGTTTTGCTAGTTCCAACAGACCTCACTAACTCTGAGGATGCTTGCCATAGATGCAGGCGAAACGTCAAAAGAGATTGCCTC
Source organism: Anolis sagrei ordinatus (assembly GCF_025583915.1). Lineage (NCBI taxonomy): Eukaryota > Metazoa > Chordata > Lepidosauria > Squamata > Anolidae > Anolis > Anolis sagrei. The sequence goes on from NW_026847771.1 coordinate 39,145,219, forward strand.
TAGAACATGGCCATATAGCACAAAATAACCTACAACAACCCAATGATGGATCTGGTCCAAACTTGGCACGAATACTCAATATGCCCAAATGTGAACATTGGTGGAGTTGGGGGAAAATCGACTTGACATTTGGGAGTTATAGTTGTTGGGATTTATAGTTTATCTACAATCAAAGCGTATTCTGAACCCCACCAATGATAAATTGGGCCAATTTCCCACATAGATACTGTGTTTTCTGATGATCTTTGGAGACCCCCCCCCCCCAAGTGTCCCAAGGTTGAGAAAAGCTGGTATAGATGCACCCTTACTCCTCTTTCTTAGATGTAGATGGAGTGAAAAAGACTTAAGTCTAGAAAAGCTTTGCTACTAACTTCTTTTCCTCAGTCGCTAAAGCACTGCAAGGTTGCATTGCATCCCGATATTCTAAGCTAACAGGGCTATGTCTTTGAACTTGTATTAGCTGTGGGGGGAAATGAATTAGCCCAGCAATAATGTGCTGTTGAGCAAATAATTCCTGTAATTATGCAAAGTAATTTGGAAGAGCTTTATTATAAATGGGCAATTAAGGCTCTTACCTGCTCCAGGAGGGGATTAAAACTGCAAGAACTGATTTGTTGATATGAATTAATACAACAAACCTGCATGTTTTTCTCAATGTTGGGGCTTGAGGCTTTTCATGATGAGTGCATGCAGAGCTCTGGAGTGGAGAAGTTGGATACTGGAATGCATCCGTACCTAGACTTGTTTCATTTGCTATGTTCACATTGTCTCACTCCCTGCACCTACCCCTTTTCTTTGGATGCCTCAACTGTATTTCTGAATTTTCTGCTGAAATATCCAGTCGATAGGTTCCTGAACTTGCAGGGAAAAGAGAAAACTGTTGACAGTAGCAAACCCTATTGAAATGAATATTTCCCACTCGGCAACAACTTTTCTCAGCTGCATCATGTTTTGTTATTTATTATGAGTATTATCCGCTGGATGATGGAGAAAGGCAGGGAGTTTCAGAAAAACATCTATTTCTGCTTCATTGACTATTCTAAAGCCTTTGACTGTGTGGATCATAATAAATTGTGGCAAGTTCTTGGTGGGATGGGCATCCCAAGCCACCTTGTCTCTCTCCTGAGGAATCTGTACAAGGACCAAGAAGCAACAGTCAGAACTGACCACGGAACAACAGACTGGTTCAAGATTGGGAAAGGCGTACGGCAAGGCTGCATACTCTCACCCAACCTTTTTAACTTGTATGCAGAACACATCATGCGATGTGCGGGGCTTGAGGAATGCAAAGCTGGGGTGAAAATTGCTGGAAGAAACATTAACAACCTCAGATATGCAGATGACACCACTCTGATGACCGAAAGCGAGGAGGAGCTGAGGAGCCTTCTCATCAAGGTAAAAGAAGAAAGCGCAAAAGCTGGGTTGCAGCTAAACATCAAAAAACCCAAGATTATGGCAACAAGAATGATTGACAACTGGGAAATAGAGGGAGAAAATGTGGAGGCCGTGACAGACTTTGTATTTCTAGGCGCAAAGATTACTGCAGATGCAGACTGTGGCCAGGAAATCAGAAGACGCTTACTTCTTGGGAGGAGAGCAATGTCCATCTCGATAAAATAGTAAAGAGTAGAGACATCACACTGGCAACAAAGATCCGCCTAGTCAAAGCCATGGTATTCCCGGTAGTAACCTACGGATGTGAGAGCTGGACCTTAGGGAAGGCTGAGCGAAGGAAGATCGATGCTTTTGAGCTGTGGTGTTGGAGGAAAGTTCTGAGAGTGCCTTGGACTGCGAGAAGATCCAACCAGTCCATCCTCCAGGAAATAAAGCCCGACTGCTCATTGGAGGGAAGGATACTAGAGACAAAGTTGAAGTCTTTGGCCACATCATGAGGAGACAGCAAAGCCTAGAGAAGACAATTATGCTGGGGAAAGTGGAAGGCAAAAGGAAGAGGGGCCGACCAAGGGCAAGATGGATGGATGGCATCCTTGAAGTGACCGGACTGACCTTGAAGGAGCTGGGGGTGGTGACGGCCGACAGGGAGCTCTGGCGTGGGCTGGTCCATGAGGTCACGAAGAGTCGGAGACGACTGAACGAATGAACATTAGTATGTGCATGCCACCGTTAAAGTTCACATGGAATAAAGTGCACTTGAAATCATTTTATGAGAAATCAAAAACACCAGAGAATGGTAAAGTCAGGATTAAATACCACCACCACTATCTGAAAAACAGCAACAGAGGAAACACAAAGTCTCTTCCAGTGGTGCTGTGACTTCTTTTGATCTAGACTAGTGGTTCTCAACCTGTGGGTCCCCAGATGTTTTGGTCTTCAACTCCCAGAAATCCTAACAGTTGGTAAACTACCTGGGATTTCTGGGAGTTATAGGCCAAAACACCTGAGGACCCACAGGCTGAGAATCACTAATCTAGACGCTATACTGCTCTTGGTTGTGGCCAAGTGTGTGCTCAATATGGCCAATGCTATTAATGGAAGAGAACACACAAGATTAGAAAGAGTGAAAGTAGAGGAACAGAAAGAAACTGAGACTGTTCTGTCACGCGCTGGGCCTGTAAATAATTGTCTTTAGAACAGGACGTGCAACCTTTGCCCAGCGGGAAGCCAGGGGGCCCAAGGAGAAGTTCTCAGAGGTTTTCCACCACAAATGATCTTTAGATGGCTTGTGAAGTATAACAAAGTCCTTTATTAATGAACAATCAAACAGAAACTTCTCTTGTCTTCAATAAAGCTAAACAAATGCTTCCAAGCTTTATGCAACTGGTGACTTCCTAATCTTGCCCACGAAGGACAGGCAACTGTCTTCAATAACTTCTTTACTTTAAATGGAAAATCACCTTTTTAACTTCTCCCAGGCTGACTGTAATCTAACCCTTACTGATGTGGGCTCCGCTACTGGGCCAAACTGCGCCTCGAAGTACCGAGTGGACCTACCAGTAAAGGCTTAGATATTCTCCAGCTGGAGTTCTTTGGTCTTTAGGGCTGTTTTCCTGGAAATCTTTGGAGACTCTTAAGACTGTTTTCCCCCGGAAAGTCTTGGATGCTCTTGACTGTTTTCCCCTGGAAAGTCTTAAGGGTTGAAGCTTTTGTACAGGGGAAGCTTGCACACGTCCTGTACATTAGCTTTCCTTGCTGAGACTAACTAAAAATGGCTCCCTTCCCTTCCCAATTGCCCTGAGCAAGGGGCGGAACCAAAACTTAACGATGATGGACAGGTGACTTGCCCTATGACTGCAACTGAAGGAAGCCACCTATTTGCAGAGTCCCTGAAACCTAGGACTGCAAACAAACATTTAATACAAAGCAAATAAAATTGGAGCTCCTGGTACAGCCCTACCAGCACAGAAACATTGAAAAAATACCTGGAAAAATGGTTAGAAAAGGATTTGTTGGGATCGTCCAGTACAGGATTCGTTGGAATTGTCCAAGGAAACTTCTCCTGTGCAAACCATGCTGCCTTCTTGCTGTTATAGAATATAGTGTATCCAACAGCAAGAATAATATATTTATATTCCATTCTATCTCCCCGAGGGGACTCAGGGTGGATTACAGTACACATATAGGGGACGCCTGGCTTGAGAGCAGTACGTGTGAAAAAGATCTTGGAGTCCTCGTGGACAGCAAGTTAAACATGAGCCAACAATGTCATATGGCGGTAAAAAAAAGCCAATGGGATTTTGGTGTGAATGTTTCAACTGATTGCTCCAGGCACTGCCAGGCAATCTAATGCTAATCAAGGTGGTCAGTTGAAACATTCACACCTAGCTCCAGCAGACAAGAGTCCTTTGTCCCACCCTGGTCATTCCACAGATATATAAACCCTTTTTCCTAGTTCCAACAGACCTCACTACCTCTGAGGAAGCTTGTCATAGATGCAGACGAAACTTCAGGAGAAATGCCTCTAGAACATGGCCATATAGCCCGAAAAAACCTACAACAATCCAGTTTCTTAATCATTAGGCACATCTATGTGGGTGAAAGTCTAAAGCAGAGGTCCTCAAACTGTGGCCTGAGGGCCAGATACAGCCCTCTAAGGTCATTTACCCAGCCCTCACTCAAGGTCAACTTAAGTCTGAAACGATTTGAAAGCACATAACAACAACAACAATCCAAAAGCAGACCCATACTTCCCATTGAAATACTAATAAGTTTATATTTGTTAAAATTGATCTTCATTTTAATTATTGTATTTTTAGTGGTTTTTTGCACTACAAATAAGTTATGTGCAGTGTGCATAGGAATTTCATTCCTGTTCTTTTCAAATTATAATCAGGCCCTCCAACAGTTTGCGAGACTGTGACCTGGCCCTCTGTTTAAAAAGTTTGAGGACCCCTGGATTAAACCCTTGTGCCGGTACGACTGAAGACGGACAGGTCGAAGATTCGAATCCGGAAAGAGCATGGATGAGCTCCATCTGTCAGCTCCAGCTTCCCATGCGGAGACATGAGAAAAGCCTTCCGCAAGGATGGTAAAACATCAAAACATCCGGGCATCCCCTGGGCACCGTCCTTGCAGACGGCCAATTCTCTTACACCAGAAGCGACTAGCACAGTGGTTCTCAACCTTCCTAATGCCGTGACCCCTTAATCCAGTCCCTCATGTTGTGGTGACCCCCAACCATAATATTGTTTTCATTGCTACTTCATAACAGTCATTTTACTACTGTTATAAATCATCATGTAAATATCTGATATGCAAGATGTATTTTCATTCACTGGACCAAACTGGGCACAAATACCCAATACACCCAAATGTGAATGCTAGTGGGGTTGGGGGAGGATTGATTTGTAATTTGGGAGTTGTAGTTGCTGGGATTTATAGTTCACTTATAATCAAAGAGCATTCTGAACTCCACCAGCAATGGATTTGAACCAAACTTGGCTCCCATGACCAATGGAAAACACTGGAAGGGTTTGATGGGCATTGGCCTTGAGTTTGGGAGTTGTAGTTCACCTATATCTAGAGAGCACTGTGGACTCATGCCATGGTGGATCTGGACCAAACTTGGCATGAATACTCAATATGCCCAAATGTGAACACTGGTGGAGTTTGGAGAAATAAGAGCTTGACATTTGGGAGTTGTAGTTGCTGGGATTTATAGTTCACTTTGGAAGTGAACTATAAATCCATATAGTTCACTTCCAATCAAAGAGCATTCTGAACTGGAAGAACTTCCGGTTTGGCGACAATGGCGGCTGGCTGGACTCTGGTGGAGCTCCACTGAGTCAACCTTCATCCAAGGCTAGCGGAGGCAGGAGCCTTCTACACCGGGCTGGATCGAAGGCCCGGGCAACGCAAAGCCTCCTCAGCCCATCCGACGGTCTCGAGAGCCGGTCCCCCTCAAGGGGATCGGCCAGTAGACCCGGACGGGAGGAAGGCAGCGGCTAGCAGGAGGTATCCCGTCCAGAAGGATCCGGGAACGACAGCCGACCGAGCGCCAGCATTTTAAGGACGTGGGGAGGACACATTAAAGGTGAGCAGAACTAACACCAATAAAGGTAATTAACAGGACCACCCAGAGATTGGTCAAAGGGGAAGGAGGAGGAAAGACAGAAAGACAGAAAGAGTCAGAAGAGCTAAATCGGAAACAGACGAATTGGAAGGAGAGAGAGGGCGAGAGCGAGAGGGAGCCGGAGGAGAAAGAGAAAGAGTGGCAGCAACTTAAGAACGAAAAAGAATGATTTGAGGAATAAAAACAAAGAGCAAAAAGAGCAAAAGAGTAGCTGTTGATAGAATAAAGAGAATAAGGAGAATAAAGAGAATAAAGAGAAGGAACCCCAGAAGAAACCCCAGAAAGCCGAACCGAAAAGGGGAAGAGGGGAACCGAACAGCAATAGAATAAAGAAATCCGTGTTTCAAGGTGCAGTTCGAGGTGAAAAGGGCGAAAAAGGGCAAAAAATATAAATAATACAAGGCACAGGACCCGTAAGAGGAAAAGATAAACAAATTCGGCCTGCCTGCCATATTGTCCTTGAGAACGCCGTCCCCTCAAAGGCGCCTCTCTTAGCTAGTCAGCCAGCCTCTGAACCAGAGTGTCACGAGGCGCGCTCCCCGGAAGCACAAGCCGCGGCGGGAGAGAGCTAAGCTAACTGGGAGGAGAAGGCGGAAGTGACCACCACGAGGCGCGCTCCCCCCAGAATAAAGCCTAACGCACGCGGTTCCGGGAGGAGAAGGCGGAAGTGACACAAAAGGCAGGCGGAAAGGAACGAAAGAGAGGAAAGCCTAGAGAGGGAGGAAGTGAAAAAACAACGAAGCACCAAAGAGCGGACGACAGAGCTACGAACACTAATAAAGCACGGAAAGAGAAAGAAGTAAGAACATCGAAATTGCAGAGGGACGCAAAGACGCAAGGAAAGATATATTAAGACAAATAAAGAAAAACACGTAACTGAATCAAATAAAGTCAACGAACTAATTGAATTAAATGAATCAAATGAATTAAAAGCGTCCTGAACAAGAAAGCACAAAAGAATCAAAACTCAAAACTCAAAGAATTAAGGGAAGATAAACCACATACTTACCAGAATACCTACCATATTCCTACCTAATCAAGCAAATAAGCAAAAAAAGTCTAAGAAAACAATAAATAAAAGTGGCAATACACCACATATATATTACATATATTCTATCATACCAAAACAAAACAAATTCCAGCTCTATACTTCCCAAGATTCCAACATATAGTAAGTAGATAATAACAAGAACAAATCACTAACCATTCTACAAGACACAAATAGGAAACAAAAGGAAGAAAGAGAATAAGGAACCAACGTACTGAGATACAGGCATAAAATTAACTACAAGACCCGAAAGACTGATTGAATTTAAAACAAGATAAATTACCTAAACACCTGAATCAAATTGAAAATTGCGGAAATAGAAGAAGAAAAAGAAGAAGAAAAAGAAGAAGGGGGACAATATAAATACAAAAACAACAATAATTTACCAATTAAATAAAATTAAATAAAATACACAAAAAAAAAAAAACCCGTAGCAAAATACCAAACGGATTTACGGACAAATACAAGCATTTAAAGATATACATAAATAGATATTGATCTACATCAACACATATATACCAAAAACGGGGATAAAAATCAACATAACGGGGACCCTGAAGAATTGGCTCAAAATGACAACACCCAAGAATAAAGGAGAAAAAGTAGGGAATCCAGATAAGGCTGGGGAACAAACAGAACAAAGGAGAGGCTCAGTATCAGGAAATCCCACAGGAAAGGAAATATTAAAGGAAATACAAAAGATATTAGAACAACAAGAAGCATACCAAGAGAAGCAGGATGCCTACCAAAAGGTAGCAGAAGACCAAAGAATGAGACTCAAAAATGACCTGACGGAGGAGCTGGCAAAAATGAGGAAAGAGATAACCAATGAATTGGGAGAAATGAAAAAAGAAATGGATGCTATGAGACAGGACATGAGGAAAAACCAAACGGATGTAGCTAAACTGGAAGAAACACAAGAAAAAATCAATCGAAGACTAGAAGACATAGAACTAAGAGAAGAGAAGATAGAAACGAAACTGGACCAGGCCGAACAAAAGGAACTAGAGTACTATTTAAGATTCAGGAACATACAAGAAGAGGCACAAGAAAATTTAAGACAAATAATAGTATCAATGACAGCAGAGCTGCTAGAAATTGCCGAGGAGGATGCAGAGACAAACATTGATAGGACATACCGAATCACGACGAGGTACGCAAAACAACATAAAGTGGAAAGAGATGTGATTGTACAATTCGGAAGAAAACACATTCGTGACGAAATTCTAAAACAGAGTTCCAAAAATCCACTATTCTTCAAAAACAAAAAGGTTACCATTCTTAAAGGACATACCCAATCGACAATACAAAGAAGAAGAAAATATAAAGAACTGACCGACGAACTTAAACGACAAAATATCAGGTTTAGATGGGAGAGAGGAGAGGGCCTAATGACGACATACAAGGACGAGAGAATATGGATAACATCGGAGGAGAAAGCGAAAGACTTTTTAAGAACAATTAAAACGAACAAGGAAGGAAAAGAATACCAACACGTCCCAGGGGTACAGACCAAAAGAAGCCGAACAGAATCCCCGGAAAAAACAGATGAGACAACAAACAGATTAACACCGAGACTTGAGAAGATTCCAGAAAAACAGGAAGAACATGGAGAGAACAATCAAATGTTATAACCAAAACATAAATGGTCTAAATTCCCCGAACAAAAGAAGGAGAGTTTTTAATAGAATAAAACAAGGAAAATATGACATTGTAGCCCTTCAAGAGGTCCACATTGCACAAAAACATTCAGCATATATCACAAACCAAAAATTAGGTAAAGAATTCTTTTCACTTGCAAAAGAGAAAAAAAAGAGGAGTAGCCCTATATGTAAATGTAGAACTAAACCCACATTTCGCTTTCAAAGATGAAGAAGGAAGGATAATAGGAGCCACAATAACAGATGAAAAACAGAGAACACTGGTGTGCAACATTTATGCACCAAACGGCCCTAAAACAAAGTTCACCCAAAAACTAAGAAAGTTCATCCAGGAAGTAGAACACGACCACCTAATAATAATGGGAGATTTTAATGGAATAATCAATAGCAAGCAAGATAGAAAATCCGAACCCAACAAGCAAAAAACAATAAAGGGAAATCTCTTACTACAAACGATGATCAAATTACTAAAAGAATCTAACTGGCAAGACGTATGGAGGAGCCACCACCCGAATGAACACGACTATACTTACTTCTCGGGGAGACATACTAGTTGGTCGCGAATCGACATGATATGGGCAACATATTCACTGATTTCTAAAATTGATAAAATAGAAATACTAACAAGGAAGGATTCGGACCATAGCCCAATAGAACTCATTTACAACCAAAAGAGAAGGCAAGGCAACTGGAGGTTAGATGACAACCTGCTGAAAGATCAAGAAACTCAACAATTCATCTGATCCCGAATAACAGAATTTTTCGAACTAAATGAAACAGAAGGTATAGAAACCCAGACAATATGGGATGCGGGAAAAGCAGCAATAAGAGGCGTCTGCATACAACAAGCAGCCAGAAGGAAAAGGAAGACACTGGAACAAATGAACAAGATAACAGCGCAACTAGATGAAGCCGAACAAGAATTGAAACAGAACCCAAAAAACACTAAATTAACAGTTGAAATAGAAATGCTCCAGAGAAGAAGAATAGAATTAGAAACAGAAAACATGGCGAAGAAATTGAAATTCGCAAGACAAACACACTTCTATAATGCAAACAAAGTAGGGGCTTGGTTAGCAAAGAAGATCGGAAAAGCGAAACAAAAACAGTATATAACGAGAATCACTACGAACGGAAGAGATTCCACGAAAGACCACAACATAATAAAGCAATTCAACAAGTACTACGGAAGATTATATTCAAGTGGAAAAGTTAAGATAGATGAAATCACCCGGTATCTAGGAGAACAAAAACTCGAAAAGATCTCAGAAGAACACAGAGAAATACTTAATAAGGCAATAACCGACCAAGAAATTCAAAAAGCAATCAAGAAATTAGACGCCACAAAAACACCAGGACCAGACGGTTTCTCGGCAGCCTATTATAAGATCTACGAAAAAGAATTAACACCGAAATTGAAGGAATTAATGAATCAGGCACGAGAAAACCAAAAAATACCTAATACATGGACACAAGCAAAAATAACAATGATATATAAAGAAGGAACAGACAGAACGGATGTCAAAAATTATCGCCCCATATCTTTACTTAACGTGGATTATAAAATATACGCGACTATAATAGCCGATAGATTAAAATATTTTCTAAAAGAATGGATCCACGAAGAACAAGCCGGTTTTCTCCCACAACGGCAAATCAAAGATAACATAAGAACTGTGGTGAACGTGATCGAGTACTATGAGAAAAATGTGAACAAAGAATGTGCACTCCTCTCACTAGACGCAGAAAAAGCGTTTGATCGATTAAATTGGGAGTTCTTTCTCGCATAAATTAAGGAATTAGACATGGGGCACTACTTTATCAATTCACTAGAAGCGATTTACAACAATCAGGAAGCAAATATATCAATAAACGGATGCATAACAGAGAAAATTAAAATACAAAAAGGGACTCGACAAGGATGCCCACTGTCGCCGTTGCTCTTTATTATGTCATTAGAGATTCTACTAAATAACATTAGAAAAGATGATAATCTAAAAGGTGTAAAAATACGAAAACATTCTTATAAGTTAAGAGTATTTGCCGACGATATTATTTGTGTGATAGAAGATCCCCTGGAAAAATTTGGACTATGGCTGAATAAAATTGAAGAATTTGGCGCGGTGGCAGGGCTCATGATAAATAAAAACAAAACAAAATGGCTAGCAAAAAATATAACCAAAGAGTGACAAAAAATATTGGAAGAGAAAAGTGGGATTCAAGTAACGGACAAGATAAAATACCTTGGAGTAACCTTAACGGCTAAAAACTCCCACCTACTGAAAAACAATTACGAAGCAAAGTGGAAAGAAATTAGTCAGAAACTGGAAAATTGGAAACATCTAAATCTGTCCCTATTAGGAAGAATCTCCGCTATCAAAATGACAATCTTGCCCAAAATCTTGTTTTTCTTCCAAGTAATACCAATAATTAGAAACGCCCAAGTGATCAAAAGATGGAATAAAGAAATCTCAAAATTCGTATGGAGAGGAAAGAAACCAAGAATAAGATTCACAAGCTTAATCGATGACAAAGAAAGAGGTGGACTGGGACTCCCCGATTTACAGCTATATCATGATGCATGTGGACTATATTGGGCCAGAGAATGGGCCAATATTAACAAACCTAAAATACTAGCATTGGAAGGACATGACCTACGAAGTGGGTGGCATGCATACCTATGGTATGACAAAAAGAAGATCGAAAAGAATTTTGGAAACCACTTCATTAGGTCATCAGTACTCAGAATTTGGGAAAAATACAAAAATAAATTCTACAAAAAAACTCCTCTATGGATATCACCGTTAGAGGCCTCCCAAAGAAGAGAACTGGGATGGGAAAAATGGCCCAAATATAAAGAAATCTTAAAGAGAGACAGAGAAGGATTCAAACTAAAAACATTAGAAGAAATTAGAGAATCATACGAAGAATTATCTTGGTTCCAGCACCGACAGCTAAATGAGGCATTCAATAGAGATAAGAAGAGAGGATTCGAAACCAATGAAGTACAATGGGAAAGTATTATGATATCGGAAAAGAAAGGAGTAACAAAGCTATACAAAACTCTTCTAAAATGGAAAACAGAAAAAAATGGAATAAACAGTTACATTGCAAAATGGACGGACAACCTAGGCTACTCAATTCCAACATCGGCATGGGAAAATGCTTGGAAGAAAAAACTGAAATGGATCAATCTAAGGGAAAATTGGATCAAAATGCTATATCAGTGGTATCTAACACCAAGTAAACTGGCAAAATATTATAAAAACACAACAGAAAAATGTTGGAAATGTAAAGATAACAAAGGCACTTTTTTCCATCTCTGGTGGACTTGTAAGAAAGTAAAAAAATTTTGGAAGAAAATACATGGCATCGTGAAGGAAATACTAGAAATAAGAATGGAGGAAAAAGCACAATATTATTTACTTGGAATCATAGACTTTGAAATAGAGGAGAATAAAGATAAACTCTTTTTCCACATGGCGACCGCCGCGAGATTAGTGTTGGCAAGTAAGTGGAAAAATGAGGACATCCCAACGATAGATGAATGGAGACTTAAGCTGATGGATATAATGAACATGGACAGTTTGACGCAGCACCTGATATTCAAACAGATGATAAGAAGAAAAACTACGGATTGGTCTCCAATAAGGAACTATTTGGACGGGAAGACAAAAAGACAGGAATGAAGAAAGAGAGAGAAAACAAGAAGAATGAAGAAATAAGCAGAAAGAATGCATGAACACTAACCAACTAACGGGGGAAAGGAAAATCTGAAGTATACTATAAAGCACACTAACACACCTCACGTCCCACTCCCTCTACCACCCACACTCCTTACCTTTCCCCCCCCCATACCCTTTTCCCGATAAGATAGGATAGAAGACACCCTCACCGCTCTGCTATACCCCCTTCCCCTTACCCCAGCCATTAGAAACCCTCCCCCTTTCCCCGTCCCCCCCCTACCCTACCCTCCTAACCCAACCCAATCCAAATTTTATATAAATTTAGTAGTCCAATGATTAACATCTGTTGATGTACTGCTATCAAAAACTTTAATAAAAAATAAAATAAAAAAAGAGCATTCTGAACTGCACCTACAATAGAATTGGGTAAACCTTCCCACACAGAGCCCCCATGACCAACAGAAAATATTGTGTTTTCTGATGGTCTTTGGCGACCCCTCTTATACCCCCTGGCGACCCCTCCAGGGGTCCCGACCCCCAGGTTGAGAAGCGCTGGCAGTTTCTCAAGTCGCTCCTGACACGAAAAAAATCCATTATATAATGCAATTCAATGCAGTGAAACTGCGTTACATGAGTCTAGGCTGACCATATAATGCAGTTTCAAACTGCATTATAAGGCAGCCTCGACAGGGCCTCCGTTAACTTTACTCAGCTGCCCAGATGTTCAAAACCACTTTTCACTAGCATCCCTCCCTTTCTGCCCTCTATTGCCGATATCCCATATACTGAAGTTAATGCGCTGTCTACCCAGCCGCATTCTTGCTGCATTCCTCTTGTAAGCACTGTGGATTTGCTCCACTTTATGAAAAAATGGCAAGAATGCTTTAAATGAAATTAATTCCTAGGAACCCAACTTTTCATTTAAACACCAGATCAGTCAAGGAACAGCTTTTCTATTCCACCACAAGAAAAAAATAAAATAAATAAAGGGTGGTGGTAGAGGAGGACCATCTCAGTGCATTATATATGTGAACCAGGCATGTAGAACTCTGCTTATTTAATTCCTGCACATGAGAAGGAAAATTTTCAAACATTTCCTGCCTGGTTTGTTGAGATTACGGAGGGTTTGGATCGTGTTTGTTTGGCATTTTGAATCACCCTCATATAAAAGCTCACATAAAAAGCTGGAAAGATCACTTTTTGTTCAGGGGCAAATATTGTTGCAACGAACCATTTTGATGTGCCTTCCCAGAATAAGGAAACTCTCAGCAATATGTCCCTAATTGCACTTTATTAGTGATCTAGGATTGTCTCCAGCAAAGGATCACCGCCTTGTCGGGGCGCTGGAGCTTGAGCACCTCAATGATGTCATGAGCGAAACCGTGAAGGGACACCCAAGACGGGATGGTTGTGGCAGAGAGGTCAGACCAAGCGTGATCCCTGGGGAAGGCAATGGCAAACCACTCCAGTATCCTTGCCAAGAAACCTAAACAACCCTAGATATGCAGATGACACCACTCTGATGGCCGAAAGCGAGGAGGAGCTGAGGAGCCTTCTAATCAAGGTGAAAGAAGAAAGCGCAAAAGCTGGGTTGCAGCTAAACATAAAAAAAACCAAGATTATGGCAACAAGAATGATTGACAACTGGAAAATAGAGGGAGAAAATGTGGAGGCCGTGACAGACTTTGTATTTCTAGGTGCAAAGATTACTGCAGATGCAGACTGTAGCCAGGAAATCAGAAGACGCTTACTTCTTGGGAGGAGAGCAATGTCCAGTCTCGATAAAATAGTAAAGAGTAGAGACATCAGACTGGCAACAAAGATCCGCCTAGTCAAAGCCACGGTATTCCCTGTAGTCACCTACGGATGTGAGAGCTGGACCTTAGGGAAGGCTGAGCGAAGGAAGATCGATGCTTTTGAGCTGTGGTGTTGGAGGAAAGTTCTGAGAGTGCCTTGGACTGCAAGAAGATCCAACCAGTCCATCCTCCAGGAAATAAAGCCCGACTGCTCACTGGAGGGAAGGATACTAGAGACAAAGTTGAAGTACTTTGGCCACATCAAAGTAGACAAAAGCCTAGAGAAGACAATTATGTTGGGGAAAGTGGAAGGCAAAAGGAAGAGGGGAAGACCAAGGACAAGATGGATGGATGGCATCCTTGAAGTGACTGGACTGATCTTGAAGGAGCTGGGGGTGGTGACGGCCGACAGGGAGCTCTGGCGTGGGCTGGTCCATGAGGTCACGAAGAGTCGGAGACGACTGAACGAATGAACAACAACAACAAGGATTGTCTGCATGCCCTATTCCTCTCCGAAAATTCTATCCTAGTTATATTTCACCTGGTCATGTTCAGCATTATTTTAAAATTTTAATTACTACATTTCGCCCAGCCATAGGTTTTTAAATGCTGTTGTATTATTGTTAATGTTTACTGCTTATTTTTTGTTATGAGTTTTATTTTATTGTTTTGTATTACTGTTGTTATTGTTTTTACTGATGTATTGTGGGCTTGGCCTCATGTAAGCCGCACCGAGTCCCTTGGGGAGATGGTAGCGGGGTACAAATAAAGTTTTTATTATTATGACTAGCCGTCCCCTGCCACACGTTGCTGTGGCCCACATGGGGGTTCTGTGTGGGAGATTTGGCCCAATTCTATCGTTGATGGGGTTCAGAATACTCTGTGATTGTAGGTAAACTATAAATCTCAGCAACTACAATTCCCAAATGTCAAGATTCTATTTTCCCCAAACTCCACCAGTGTTCACATTTGGGCATATTGAGTATTCGTGTAGAATTTGGTCCAGATCCATCATTGTTTGAGTCCACAGTGATCTCTGGATGTAGGTGAACTACAACTCTAGAACCAAAGGACACTGTCCACCAAACCCTTCTAGTGTTTTCTGTTGGTCATGGGAGTCCTGTTTGCCAAGTTTGGTTCAATTCCATCGTTGGTGGGGTTCAGAATGCTCTTTGATTGTAGGTGAACTATAAATCCCAGCAACTACAACTCCCAAATAACAAAATCAATTTTTTTGAGTGATACCAGATGTTCTTTCTGCATCTGATATCAATTTTTTTTTAGTGTCATTGAGTGAATGACATACATTGGGTTGTTAGGTGTCTTGTGTCCAAATTTGGTGTCAATTCATCCAGTGGTTTTTGAGTTCTGTGAATACCACAAACGAACATTCCATTTTTATTTATATAGATTATTATTATTATTATTATTATTATTATTATTATTATTATTAGGTCAAAGAACATGAAAAATTGTCAGTATTATCTAATATTATAGTTTACATAAGGTTTGGTTTTTTTCTGACCAAAAATATATATCTTTTGCAGAAGAGAATTTCAGAAATTAGGATCCTTCTGCACCCATTCTAGGGACTCCAATGTCTTTATGCAACCTGGGAATCAGGACCCCTGGGGGGGCGGTCATGAGGGAGTTTCAGCGGGGTCATCAAAGATAATCAGATACATAGATCTGCTTGTCCTTCTCTTCTTTTTTGGAATCAGGTGGCAAATCCTCCCACCAAAAGCCCTCCTCCACTGTGATTGGCTAGCCTCTCAGCTGGTCTCTCAGCCAAGACTCCAAGTGGAGAGGGAAGAGCAGGCGTGCTCAATGCATGGCAGCATAGTGTGCATGTATGGGCAAGGGAGAGTGTGTGAGGCTGGAGAGAGGCTCGCATCAGCGAGTCCCTTCAAGGCCTGGGAGTTCTGTGTGGGAGGTTGCTGTGGCCCACATGGGGTTCTGTGTGAGAGGTTTGGCCCAATTCTCTCATTGATGAGGTTCAGAATGCTCTTTGATTGTAGGTGAACTATAAATCCCTGCAATTACAACTCCTAAATGTTAAGGTCTATTTTCCCCAAACTCCACCAGTGTTCACATTTGGGTATATTGAGCATTCATGCCAAGTTTCATCCACAGTTGGGTCCACAGTGCCCTCTGAATGTAGGTGAACTATAACTCCAAAACTCAAGCAAAACCCAGCAAACCCTTCCAGTATTTTCTGTTGGTCATGGGTGTTGTGTGTGCCAAGTTTGGTTCAGTTCCATTATTGGTGAATTTCAGAATGTTCTTTGATTGTTAGTGAACTATAAATCTCAGCAACTATAACTCCCAAATGACAAAATCAATACTTCCCCACCAACCCCACCAGTATTTAGATCTGGCCACAGTGGTCCACGCTCTTGTTACGTCCCGAATAGATTACTGCAACGCACTCTACATGGGGTTGCCTTTGAAGACTGTTCGGAAACTTCAATTAGCCCAGCGGACGGCAGCCAGATTACTCACCGGAGCGTCATACAGGGAGCATACCACCCTCTGTTATGTCAGCTCCACTGGCTGCCAATCCAGTTCCGAGCACAATTCAAAGTGCTGGTTTTGACCTACAAAACCCTATACGGCTCCGGCCCAGCGTATCTGTCCGAACGCATCTCCTTCTACGTCCCGCCTCGGAGTTTAAGATCTTCTGGGGAGGCCCTGCTCTCAGCCCCACTTCTATCACAAGTGAGATTAGTGGGGACAAGGAGCAGGGCCTTCTCGATGGTGACCCCTCACCTGTGGAATTCACTCCCCGGGGAAATTAGGTCATCAACATCCCTCCTCTCTTTTAGAAAGAAATTGAAAACATGGATATGGGACCAGGCATTTGGGTAATCTGGCAGATAGACAAAGGACAATGACGAGTAGAATTGATAGGAACTGACAATGTGGAATGAATTTATGGATTCTGAGCTGGCGAACGTTGAGCATGAGATTGGTTTTATTGATTGTGATGTATAATTGATTGTTTTAACTGTTTATCATTGTTTTAATTGCTGTTATATATGTTTTATTTGTACTGTTGTGTAGGCATCGAATTGTGCCTTTTGTAAGCCGCCCTGAGTCCCCCCTCGGGGGTTGAGAAGGGCAGGGTAGAAATACGTGAAATAAATAAATAAAATATTCATATTTGGGCATATTGGGTATTTGTGCCAGTGAATGAAAATACATCCTGCATATCAGATATTTACATTATGATTCAATAACAGTAGGAAAATTCCAGTTATGAAGAAGCAACGGAAATAATGTTATGGTTGGAGGTCACCACAACACGAGGAACTGTATTAAGGGATCGCGGCATTACGAAGGTTGAGAACCACTGATGTAGAAACTGAACTGTACATGAAAGCGCAAAGAAACAAAAAGATTGCTAAGAGAAGAACAAGCTATAATCTGCATTAGTGAAGCGGGTTAATTAATTAATTAAGAACTTTTATATACCGGTCTTCTCACCTCCAGCGAGGGACTCAGGCCGGTTTACAACAAAGGAATTCATACACAATCGTTTAAAACATCACATCCAATAATACACTAATATAAACACATTAAAGTACTATCATATAATTAAATAAGGCCAAATCGTTAGCATAAAATCATTATTTTCTGTTGTGTAGGCATCGAATTGTGCCTTTTTCTGTTGTGTAGGCATCGAATTGTGCCCCATCCGTCCGTGTGCTCAAGAGTTATTGCCTCACTCATCAAATGCCAAATTCCAGAGCCAGGTTTTCACCAACTTTCTAAAGGTCAGGAGGGAAGGGGCAGTTCTAATCTCCAATGGGAGAGAGTTCCAGAGCCGAGGGGCCACCACCGAGAAGGCCCTGTCCCTCGTCCCCACCAGACACGATTGCGAGGGTGGCGGGACCGAGAGCAGGGCCCCTCCAGAAGATCTTAACAACCTTGATGGTTCATAGGGAAGAATCCGTTCGGACAGGTAAACTGGGCCAGAGTCGTTTAGGGATTTATAGGTCAACACCAGCACTTTGAATTGTGCTCGGAAGCTAATTGGCAGCCAGTGGAGTTGGCGCAACAGAGGAACTGCCAGCTGCAGAAAATCTTGCCAACTGGAAAGTTGGCAGTTCAAAGCTGTGGGTTGGGGTGAGCTCCCGCTGTTGCCCTAGCTTCTGCCAACCTAGCAGTTTGAAAATAATAATGTGAGTAGATCAATAGGGAGGTAAAAAGTGTTGTGGACTGCTCTTCTGATTCTGTGGGAGAAGGAGGGCAGGTGGTTGAAGAAGCAGCATCTGGGGATTTGGGGTTAACTGGTGAGGAAGAAGAAGTCATTGTCCTTTCATTGTCCTCATCTCTTCAAGATAGGACAACCTCAGTTGAGTCATTTTGGCTTCCAGGGAGAACTCAGGCTTGGTTTGCTTTAGGACTCACTTATTTGTCTTTTAAGGGGTTCATGATCAATACAGAACCCTCCACGGGCACCACATCTCATCTGAGTTGATTTCCTTCCTTTCAGCTTTCTTTACTGTCCATAGCCACACATCGAAATAAGAACTATCAGGGCACATATGGCATAGCTTCTTATTCCATAAGGCATAATCCAACCTCCAAGGAAAGGTAGTGCCATGGTGGGAAAGTGAACCAAGCCAACTATTCAGGCAGATGGAAAAATCCCTCAAGCACCTCTCTCCAACCTTGGCAGTACAAACCCAGTAACAACAAATTAAATATTTTGCTGTCCTTTCACGATGCTAAAAACCCGCTGCCTGAGGCGGCCGCCTCACCCTACCTAATTGGAGGACTGCCTCTGCTAACAGTCTTTTCCCTCCTAAGGCTGTAGCACATTCTTCTTGCAAAAGATACCAATCTTGAGCTTTGTCCAATTTTTCTTTTCTACAGAATGAGAAGAAGTACCAATTTCACAGTTCTTTGCCCCCCAAGGATACTTGTTTGGCAGCCGGCCTCCTGTTCTTTATTGTTTCGCTACAGGCCATTACAACTTGCTCGAACAACTCCGCAAAAACAAAGCAAAAGGTGCTGCAAATATATATATAAGAAGGTCCCATGGAGAAAATAATGCCATATTTAAAAAAAATATCTGCAACCGCAATTTACAAAACAGGGGTAAATGTTATTGAAAAATTGCCAGAGATTGCATCGGAACAAACAACACAAAGCACAGACTTAGGCGGGAAGATGCTAAAAGTCGTGTAAAGGCTTGAGGTTATATCAGCCCTTTCTTGTGTTTTGAAAAACCACATCATCCATTTGGTAACATCAATCTTACAAAACAACATGCCACAGCTTTTGAACAAATTTCACTCTGGTTTTAACCGCTATTATTGCATACAATATACCTGTTGTAACGTTAGATGCATCTACACCAGGCATGGACAAACTTGGGCTTTCCAGGTGTTTTGGACTCCAACTCCCACAATTCCTAACAGCTTAAGGAAGGGGCCTGAGGCTGTTAGGAATTGTGGGAGTTGGAGTCCAAAACACCTGAAGCACCCAAGTTTGCCAATAATAATAATAATAGTAATAACAATCATCATCATCTTTATTTATACCCCGCAACATTAGAAAATGTTGACCATTTCCGCTACCTTGGCAGCCACCTCTCCACCAAAGTCAACATCGACACCGAAATACAACACCACCTGAGCTCTGCGAGTGCAGCATTTTCCCAAATGAAGCAGAGAGTGTTTGAGGACCGGGACATCCGTAGGGATACCAAGGTGCTTGTCTACAAAGCTATTGTCCTCCCAACCCTGCTATATGCCTGCGAAACATGGACTGTCTACAGACGTCACATGCAACTCCTGGAACGATTCCATCAGCGCTGCCTCCGGAAAATCCTGCAAATCTCCTGGGAAGACAAGCGGAGAAACGTCAGTGTGCTGGAAGAAGCAAAGACCACCAGCATTGAAGCAATGGTCCTGTGCCATCAACTCCGCTGGGCCGGCCACGTTGTCCGGATGCCTGACCACCATCTCCCAAAGCAGTTGCTCTACTCTGAACTTAAGAACGGAAAACGGAATGTTGGTGGACAGGAAAAGAGATTTAAAGATGGCCTCAAAGCCAACCTTAAAATCTCTGGCATAGACACTGAGAACTGGGAAGCCCTGGCCCTTGAGCGCTCCAGCTGGAGGTCAGCTGTGACCAGCAGTGCTACAGAATTTGAGGAGGCACGAGTGGAGGGCGAAAGAGAGAAACGTGCCAGGAGGAAGGCGCATCAAGCCAACCCCGACCGGGACCGCCTTCCACCTAGAAACCAATGCCTTCACTGTGGGAGAAGATGAAGATCAAGAATAGGGCTCCACAGCCACCTACGAACCCACAAGGAAACGCATAATGGAAGACCATCTTACTCGTCCAACGAGGGATCGCCTAAGTAAGTAAGTAATACCCCGCTACCATCTCCCCAAAGGGGATTTGGGGCAGCTAACATGAGGCCAAGCCCGAAGATACAACACAGCAAAATGAAATACAAAACAACAACAATCACATCACAAAAGGATAGATAAATCAACAAAATAGTGCAAAACAGTGCAAAAGAACATAATAGAAGTAGAACACAATGGGTGGGCCAAATGCATGAGATAAAATGATAAAACCCTGGATGAGATAGGAGTAAAAAATGAATTTGTGCAAGAGGAGCTCAGAAAGGCTGGACAGTGAGATTGCCCATCGATTGTATTGCACTTTACTGATTGTATCGCACTTTACTGATTGTCTGCTCGCTCTATTTCTCTCCAAATACCCATCCTAGTTATATGTCACCTTGTCATGCCCAGTATTTTAAAATTTTAATTGTTACATTTGGCCCTGCCATAGGTATTAATACGTCACGGTGTTACTGTTTTGTTTATTGCTTTGTTTATGAGTTATTTATTATCTGTATTGCTGTGTTGTTTTTATTGATGTATTGGGCTCGGCCTCTTGTAAGCCGCACCGAGTCCTCCGGGAGATGGTAGCGGGGTATAAATAAAAGATTATTATTATTATTATTATTATTATTATTATTATTATTATTATTATTATATTGTATCCCAGAGCAGGAACACCTCTGTCTTTAAACACCACACCAGTATAGTAAAATCAGCAAGCAGCTTATTAAAGAATATATGTAAGCAAAGCAGTAAAAATGGTAAAAACAGTATAGTCCAAAACAGTATAATCCAAGGATAAGAGATTGTCCATGAATTTCAAGGTACAAAGGTAAAAACACAAGATCCAAGGATGCAAAATCCAGAGAACAAGACAGCATGGAATCGAATACATGAAACAGGAACCTGACAAAACGTGAAACATGAAATTAGAAAACCACTTGGAAACAAGACTGTCATGAAGTTCCAATGTTGCCGAGGCTGAGCTGTGCTGTTGCACGCTGGCCTGCACATAAGACTGTAGGCAGGACATAAATCCTGTGTGCCCAACGGGACGCCGGGGCTGCCTCAGATTAAAGGCCTTTGGATTTCCTTAAAACAGAGTATTTAGATTGCTTAAAGGTTCAACAAAGTTCTTTATTATTGAAAACAAACAGGTACTTTAAGGCTTTCTTAACAGTCTATTGGCTCTTTCTCAATCTTGTCCACAGGGAACAGGCACTATCTTCATAACTGTATTTTAGCTAATGGGGAAATCCTTAACTTCTAATCTGGGCAGTCTGTCTTTGCCTCTGTTGGCGTGGAGCCCCTGCACCCGGTACCAACTGCTTCTGGCTTCCACGAGTGACCCTTACCAAGCACAGCTTTGTAGACCTCCAGGGGGAAAGGAGTTCAGGTTTCAGTGATGGCTGGCTGAAGTGCTGTGGAACCGGATTCCCTCAGCAAAAGAGCTGTAAGGCTGTATATCTCCCGGCCAAGCCATGGGGGCTTTTCTCCCTGGCCAAGCTGTAAGGTTGTGTATCTCCCCAGCCAAACTGTGGGGCCTTTTCTCCCCAGCCAAGCTGTAGAAGACGAAGCTTTCTACAGAAGCTCTTAGTTTTATGTCCTGCATGAAAGGCTTCTCTGTGTGGACTGACCCAAAATGGCTCCTATTCCCTCCAAAACCCAAAAAGGGGGCCGGACCAGGGAACCTAACGATAGTTGACAGGTGGGTTGCCCTATGATTGCAGCCAAAAGAAGCCACCTATCTGCAGAGTCCCTGAAACTTAGAACTACAACAAACATTCAAAGCAAAGCAAACAAAATTGGAGCTCCTGGTACAGCTGTACCTGCACATGAGCTAAAACCCTTCTTTTGTTTCAATCTAAAGTTTTTCTACTCCCAAGAACTGAAAGGAAAGCATTCCTCTTGTCCTTACAACCAGATAAGGATTTCTTATCTGTCTTTTCCAGCAGATGGATTGACCTTTGCCGATCCTGACAACTCTGTCCCAGCTTACAAAAGTCCTGTTTTCTATCTTAAATTAAATTCTGCACCTGACAAATCATCTCCAGAAGATGGTTTCTCAGAGAAAAACTGCTGTGGGCCTCTCCCAGGAATTTGACCTTGTGAATCTGCAGGAGAAGCACTCCATTCATGAGCAAGCAAGGCCTGGGCTTGACTCAGTCCTAGAGAAACCCTCATCTTCACTGACAGCAGACACAGGCCCAGAAAACCCTTCATCCCCATTGACATCAGACACAATCACAGGCTGAACTACAACACCATGCCTAATCTACACTGTAGACTTAATGCAGTTTGGCATCATTTGAACTGCCATGGCTGGATGATATGGAATCCTGGGAATTGTGGTTTTACAAGGTCTTTAGCCTTCTTTGCCCAAAATTGATGGTGCCTCACTGCACTACATCTCCCAGGATTCCATTGTATTGAGCCACTGCAGTTAAAGTCGCATCAAACTGCATTAATTCTTCAGTGTGGCTGGTTCACAGCCGGATAAATGCTGTGTGTCTGTGTTGGAGGAATCTGCTTTTTTGTTCCTTTGAACAACATGCTCAAATAATCCATGGCTCACACATCACAAAATAGCATAACGTTTTATCGCTGCTCATGAAAGGCTCCGAGGACCTGTGCAACAACGGAAGTAAGTCGTTTTCCTTTAATATGTATGTTTTCACAGGTCGAAATCCAGCTTTAATCTCACTGAGGGGGCCATCTGGAATCAATGGGATTTACATAAGTGTTGATTTATCAAGGTCGCATTGATAAAATGTGTCTCGGTGTATTTGGGGATAACAATGTATTTTAGACCAAAATATTTAGGAGAAGTGGCTGATATGGTCCTGAAGGCAAAGAAATAGGAAAAGAAGGGGGAGAGGGATAGGACGCTGCTAATGATTTATGGCAATGTAAAATACAGTCAGTCAGCGGTCCACATTCATGCAGGTTAGGAGTGCAGGACCCCATGCAAATGAAAAACCTCACACAAAGTAATCGCTATTTTTTCTATAGGTATTTGTAGGTTCTTCAGGACAATTCAATGATCAGTTTTCATAGAAACTGACTGTAGAGGATTTCTAGAGAGATGTTCCTTCGGGTTAAAAAAAGGCAGGATCTTGCATCCTTAACCCAATTGCTGTTTTTAACCAATTGAATATTGTTAAAGTATATGATTATTATTGTTGCTGTTGTTATTGCTATTGTTATTAATTTGATTTCTGATAAATAATGTCAGAAATACAGCTTAATGGTGTAACGGTATTTATTTATTATTTATTTACAGTATTTATATTCCGCCCTTCTCACCCCGCAGGGGACTCAGTGCAGATTACAATGTACACATACATGGCAAACATTCAATGCCATAGACATACCACACATATAGACAGACAGTCAGAGGCTATTTAACATTCCAATTTTCTGGCCACCAGTGGAGCTGTTGCTTCACCGTCCATCTGCGACACTGATGAAGTACTTTCCACATTCCCCGCATGCTTTTGCTGGAGATTTTTATGGCCTCGTAAATTTGTTAAATTAGCCTCCCCACACATAGGTGGTACCTAAATTTCCTACTTGACAGATGCAACGGTCAAATTCAAAATATTTATTTCGGTCATTGACCAGCACAGGAAATAGTGTCACATTTCCAGACAAACCTGGCATGTTTGGTACATTAAAAATATAAATATAACTACTAAAAACACAATATGGGTGAGGGAGCAGAAGGGGAAACAGGGTAAAAACATACAATGCCCAGATCCATCACCAAATTGTAGATTCAGGGAAGAAGATTACTGGACACACAGTTGACTTTTGGGACTAGTCATTCCCTGACGGATTTTGTATGCTGCTGCACAAAACTTTGTGACATTGTAGGTTGTAGCTGAATTAGTATCTGCAAGTAGCATGGAGGTATAAAAGTGTCCTGAATGGCCTGGGTGCTTGTCTATCAGAGGTAAGATAAGCCTGGCACGGATATCCCTGTAGAACGGGCACTGAAGGAGCACATGTTCTATTGTTTCTACATGACCCGAGTCACAGGGGCAGAGTCTCTCTGGGAAAGGGATCTTACGGTAGCGGCCTTCGAGTACAGCTGATGGGAGAGCGTGGCATCGGGCCAGGGTGAAAGCCCTTCGATGAATAGGAACCTCTAAGTATGTAAAATATGCCATAGGGGAGGCAAGGTATCTGCTGTCTTCACGATGCAACGGTCTTTCGGGTTGCAAAGGTCGACAACAAATTGGCCGGAAGCTCACTCCGACCCGGGCTGGCTTCGAACTCATGACCTTTTAGTCAGTAGTGATCTTAATGCAGCTGACACCCAGCCAGCTGCGCCACAGTCCCGGTTAGAAAATGTTGACCATTTCTGCTACCTTGGCAGCCATCTCTCCAAAAAAGTCAGCATTGACACTGAAATACAACGTTGCCTGAGCTCTGCGAGTGCAGCATTTTCCCGAATGAAGCAGAAGTATTTGAGGATTGGGACATCCGTAGGGAGACCAAGGTGCTTGTTTATAAAGCTATTGTCCACCCAACCTTGCTATACGCCTGCGAAACATGGACTGTCTACAGACGTCAGTCACACTTAACTCCTGGAATGATTCCATCAGCGTTGCCTCTGGAAAATCCTGTGAATCTCTTGGGAAGGTAGGTGGACAAACGTCAGCGTGCTGGAAGAAGGAAAGACCACCAGTCTTGAAGCGATGCTCCTACACTATCAACTCTGCTGGACTGGAAGCCATGTTGTCCGAATGCCTGATCACCGTCTCCCAAAACAGTTACTCTACTCCCAACTCAAGAACAGAAAACAGAATGTTGGTGGACAGGAAAAGAGATTTAAAGATGAGCTTAAAGCTACCCTTAAAAACTGAGGCATACACACTAAGAACTGGGAAGCCCTGGCCCCTGAGCACTCTAACTAGAGGTCAGCTGTGACCAGCAGTGTTGTGTAATTTGAAGAGGTACAAATGGAGGGCGAAAGGGAGAAACGTACCAAGAGGAAGGCGCATCAAGCCAACCCTGACCGGAACTGCCTTCCACATGGAAACGGATGTCCTCACCGTAGAAGAACATGTGGGTCAATAAATTGGAACCTTTCCTGCCAAATTGTGACAGTTTTATAGTAATCTAGATATGTCAATACAGCTACAGGGTCTGGGTGCTTCCCATTCCAAGTGGAGGCAATATTGAGTGACAGAGAGCTATAATCTGACTTGCTAAAAAGCCGTTTCCTATGAAGCTCAGCATCACAAAGGGAAGTTTATGGGAAGGAAAGGCCTAGCCATCTGTCAACCCGTCAGCACATGCTCTCACCTAATATCTAAGGATTTGTAAGACATCAAGCAAGAGGTTGTAAAGTACAGAGGAGAGAAAAGAAAGGGATGTGCAATACAGATGAACACAAGACCGATCCCATGTTTTATGTCTTAGATTTGCAAGAGCAACGCTGACAAGAATCTTTCCTCCATTGCTGGGAAGTTCACCGTTCACTAGAAAAACATATACACTGAATTCTGAAGGTCCCAAACTGGATCATTGGGAAGATTCATAAAAATAGTAGTGGGCACTGTAGTCAATGTCAGTGGGAAGGCAACTGGCAACAGAGCTGGGCCAAATCAAACACAAACATGTTTGAAGTGGTAAAAAACTGCATGATTCGGTGGTCGGAAAATTTAAGAAGATCTATCCATTTGAACGAATGGGATCTAATTTTTAACCTTTAAAGCCCAAACGGTTCTGGCCCAGACTACCTGTCCGAACCTATCTCCTGCCACGAACCATCACGAAGTTTAAGATCTTCAGGAAAGGCCCTGCTCTCGATCCCACCACTATCGCAAACACGGTTGATGGGGATGGGAGACAGGGCCTTCTCAGCAGTGGCCCCCCGCCTATGGAACGCCCTCCCTAGAGATATCAGATTGGCCACCTCCCTCTTGTCTTTTAGAAGGAAAATCAAGACCTGGTTATGGGACCAAACATTTGATCAGTGAGCAGCAAGTGGAAGAAGGTCACACAACTTATGGCAATGAATTGACCCAGACTGGTTTTTGGATTTTGGTTTTAATGGATGCGTCTTAATTGTCTTAATTGTTGTTTTAATTTTTAATATAGAATCATAGAATCATAGAATCAAAGAGTTGGAAGAGACCTCATGGGCCATCCAGTCCAACCCCCTGCCAAGAAGCAGGAATATTGCATTCAAATCACCCCTGACAGATGGCCATCCAGCCTCTGTTTAAAAGCTTCCAAAGAAGGAGCTTCCACCACACTCCGGGGCAGAGAGTTCCACTGCTGAACGGCTCTCACAGTCAGGAAGTTCTTCCTCATGTTCAGATGGAATCTCCTCTCTTGTAGTTTGAAGCCATTGATTATACTTTTGATTATACTGTGTGTGCTGTCGCACACTGGGCCTGAAATAATGTCTGTTTACAGGATGTGCCTTCTGTATGCCCAACGGGATGCCTCAGCTGAAGGGCCCCTTAGATTTTCCAACACAAAGTTTTAATAAGGCTCAAAATGAGTTCAACAAAGTTCATTATTTGGGCTTAAATCTTCAAACAAATGAAGTAAACACTTTATAACCTTGGAAAACCGGTAGCTTTCTCAATCTGCAAACAAGGGGCAGGAAACTGGTGGTAAACTGTTCCTTTCTTCCTTAGGGAAATCTTTTGACCCATCCTTGGGCAATCTTGCTGGCGTGAGGCCCTTACTCCCGCTCCAAGCTACTTTATGGATAGCCCGAGTGGTCCCTTACCAGAC
Organism: Anolis sagrei ordinatus; assembly: GCF_025583915.1. NCBI lineage: Eukaryota > Metazoa > Chordata > Lepidosauria > Squamata > Anolidae > Anolis > Anolis sagrei. The sequence goes on from NW_026847771.1 coordinate 39,172,070, forward strand.
AAGATTTCTGTAGATCTGCCAAGCTGAAAGGTGTCCTTTATATTACTCCACGAAGGCTGTAGGAACTGTCCTGTTGCCCCAGCAAAGGCAGGCTGTATTCCCCCAGCAAAAGCTGTGGAACTATTCCTTTACTCCCTCAGCAGAGCTGTGAGTAGTGAAACTTTTATGCAAGTGGGATAGAGAAACCCACACGTCCTGCTGTTAGGCTCCAAAAAGTGAGACTGAACAAAAGAAAAACAAAACAAAAGACTGCCTCCAAAACCCTGGGGAAAGGGCGGGTCTAAAGACTCTAACGATGATTGCCAGATTGCTGGCCCTATGACTGCAACTTGGGGAAGCTACCTGATTGCAAAAAGCATGGCTTAAATAAATTCATACAAACTAGCAGTGCAAGAAAAAGAGGTTCAAATCTCCTGGCACTGCCGTGCCAGCACACTGTGGTTGTTTTTATGAGGCTAGCATCGTATGATGCTTTTGTTAGGCTGCCCTGAGTCCCCTTCGGGGGGAGAAGGGCGGGGTATAAATATAGGAAATAAATAAAAATAAATAAAATAATTTGGAATAAGAAATTAAAATATACATATGCTATGGACCTAAAAGAAAATTGGCTTAAGATGTTCCATAGATGGTACATTACCCCCCAAAAATTAGGCCTTATGTATGGGGAAAAACTGTTGGAAATGTCATGACCACGATAGAAGTTTGACTTGTAGAGAAGCTCAAAAATATTGGAAAATTATACATGAAGAGTCTCAAAAGATACTGGGAATGTCATTCCCAAGAAAACCAGAATATTACCTGTTAGGCATCACAGATTCAGAATTAATTTTGGACCAAAACAAGGACATTTTATTCACTTGTATCTCAACAGCAGAAAGAACATCTTATGTAAAACTTTGGAAAAGAGACAAAATTCCGGAAACTGACGATTGGATAAATAAATTACGAGAAATTAGACATATGGACGAACTAATTTTTATTTTTTTAAGAATATCTTGGGAAGCCCAATAAAAAGGACGGACTCGTCTCCTTTCGAGGAATATGAGAAAGAGGAGAAACAGAAGGACGGTGCTTTACAACGAGTTTTTTCCCCTTTTTTATTATTATCATTATTATTATTCATGTTCTTTTTTTAGTTTTTCTGATTTTTCCTTTTTCTTTGCTACAGAGGAGTTTATAGAGCAAGAAGTTTAAAACTAAAACTTTAACTATAAAAATAAGCAATTATACAATATAGGCGAAGACACAGAATGGAAGTCAATGTACCTTCACACCCCTCCCCCTATTTTTCCAAGTGTGTGTCTGTGTCTGTGTGTATACCTTTTTCCTCTTTTTTCCTTTCCTTCTTATTTTCGGTGCAGTTTTTAAGTATATTTCTCTTTTCTCTTAGCTTTTTTCCCTATTTTCCTATAAACCTAGTGTTCCACTACTTTTTATGTAATACTAATAAAATGACTTTTTTCTTTGTGTGTGCACAATAAAAATTAATTTAAAAAAAAAACACAAACATGTCAGCCTTCATACCCAGAAAGGAAGGAATTGTTCTGACCTTCCAGTCGGCAGGAATCTATAGTTTAAAAAAAAAGAAGTGTGTTCTCACCTCCATTCACAACAAAGTGGCTGTAATATTTCAAAGATGAATGAGGAAGAATACAGAAGTTAGGCGTGCCTGCAGCAGTTTGTTCCCCCCCCCCCCCGAGCTCTCCCTTTGCCAAGCTACTATAATATAATAATAATAATAATAAACCTTTATTTATACCCCGCTACCATCTCCCGCAGGACTCGGTGCGGCTTACAAAAGGCTGAGCCCAAATACATCATAAAACATAACAACAACAATACAACAATAAATAACTCATAACAAGGCAAAACAATACGATAATGATACGTATATTCACGTATAAGTCTAGGAATAATCTTAAAAGGGTTGACTTTAAGAGCACCGATCAGTATGTAAAATAATATAATGTTGGACCTCTGTTTCCATGGATTCTCCCCTCTCTGAGGGACAGCCCTTGAGTCATCTATAGATACTAGGGCTGGGCGGTTTCGTTTCGTTAATTCGTAATTCGTTAATAATTCGTTAATTTTTTAAATTACAAAACGATAACGAACCATTCTGGAGCAATTTTTTTAAAAAAACGAATTTTTAAATACGTTTTGTAAATGCTTCGTATTTCGTTATTGTATTCGTTTCGTTATTGTTTTGAGGTCGTTTCGTTATTATTTCCGCATGTCTGGGCCAGTTTTATGGTTTAATTAGTGAAAAAAATTATAATATCACACCAACAGTCAACAACAGAGGGAGAGGGAAGCTTCAGAAGTTTTGGAGGTTTTTTAGCGTATTTCGCGGTCGTCCGCCATTAACGAATCGATTCGTTATTGTTTCGGAAATCGATTCGTTAATGTTTTGTAATTTTTTTTCACATTTACGAAATTTCGTAAATATCGAACTTTTTAAAAGGAAAATTTTGTAATTATTTTAAATAACGAAACGCAAAAACCCCCCAAAAAACGAATCGATTTTAGAAACAATTTTTTCCGTTGTTACCCAGGCCTAATAGATACATAATGTTGGCCTCTCAAACTGATCTTGACTTATACATGAGGTTGACTTATATGCAAGTACATATGGTGCTTTTCAAATTCAATTTGCAGTAACAGAAGTACACTGAGGAAAAGGGAAAGTCAGAGAAGGAGTGAGAAACCGGGACATTTTGAAATTAGCAGAAAGATTAAAAGCAACAAAAGGAGAAATAAAAGAAGATCCATTTGATAATGCATGGAAGCCATCTATTAGCTTCATGTGTAAAAGTAATAGCAAATTCAAACCACCAAGCAACCAGGCCCCCCCTCCCCCCATAGATATATTCATTTACAGTATTTATCGTATATACTTGAGTATAATCCGACTCATATATAAGCCGAGGCAACTAATTTTACGACGAAAAACTATGAAAACGTATTGACTTGACTATAAGCCGAGGGTGGTAAATGCAGCAGCTACAGGTAAATTTCAAAATAAAAACAGATATCAATAAAATTACATTAATTGAGGCATCTGTAGGTTAAATGTTTTTGAATATTTACATAAAACTGTAATTTAAGCTAAGACTGTCCAACTCTGATTAAACTATTATTCTAACCTTCTTCAATGTAAATGTGCTTACGTATCCTTCTGAAAATAATAGAGTAAAATAATAAATGTAATAATAATAATAGAGTAAAAAAATAAATGGAAGAAGAAGAAGAAGAAGAAAAAGAAGAAGAAGAAACATGGCTGTGGCTCACAACTGGAACTCTGAAAAAGGAGCCCAAGAACAAGCCATTAGAATCAATGCCATCAAAGCCAGAATTGAAAAGCCGACAGCAGATCCCAAGTGTAGACTCTGCAAGGAAGCAGATGAAACAATAGATCACACCTTTAGCTGCTGCAAGAAGATCTCCTAGACAGACTACAAGCAGAGGCATAACACCGGTGCTCAGAAACATTGAAACTTGTGGCACAAATACCATCTGCCTGCAACAAAGAACTGGTGGGATCACAAGCTGGAAAAGGTTACAGAGAATGACCACGTCAAGCTACTCTGGGACTTCTGGATTCAGACAGACAGAGTTTTGGAGCACAATACTCCTGACCTCACGATCGTGTTAAAAAGCAAAGTATGGATTGTCGATGTTGCAATCCCAGGTGACAGCAGGATTGAAGAGAAACAACTGGAAAAGCTGACATGATATGAGGATTTAAAGATCGAACTGCAAAGACTCTGGCACAAGCCAGTCAAAGTGGTCCCAGTGGTGACCCACCCAGCGGCACACTGGGTGTAGTGCCTAAAGACCTTGGCCTGCACTTAAACACAACAGGCGCTGACAAAATTACCATCCTTCAGCTGCAGAAGGCCACCTTACTGGGATCTGCACACATTATTTGCTCATACATCACACAGTCCTAGACACTTGGGAAGTGTCCAATGTGTGATCCAATACAACAGCCAGCAGAGTGTCTGCTGTGGACTCATCTTGTTGTGTTTCAAATAATAAGAAGTAGAGTAAACTAATAAAAATAATAAATGCAACAATAATAATAATAACAACAGAGTAAAATAATAAATAACATTGACTTGAATATAAACCAAGGGGGGCTTTTTCAGCCTAAAAAAGGGGCTGAAAAACTTGCTGTATACTCTAGTATATATGGTATATTCTCCCTTCTCACCCTGAAGGGGACTCAGGGTGGATCAGAGAACACAAACACAGCAAACATTCAATGCTGTTAGACATACAGGTAGAGGTATGTGTGTTGCCATTTTTCCAACTTCGGCGTCTTGGAGATTATGATCGATTTCAGCCACAGGGGGGTGCTGTTGCTCCATCTTCTATGACGGCAAGCCTTTTTTTTTATCACAGGCTTTCCTCCTGTTCTTTGATCACCGGGGTTTTTAATGGTGCCGTAAAATACCTCCCCACTTAAGTTGTGCCTAATTTCTCTACTCTCAACTATAGCTGTTTCCAAACTGCTTAGGTGGACAGTAAGCTGGGCTAAGCAGCTAAGGGGGGAAAAAGGGGGCCTGAGGCTGTTAGGAATTGTGGGAGTTGAAGTCCAAAACACCTAGAGGGCCCAAGTTTGCCCATGGCTGTGCTATGTGAATCATGTTTGGGGGCGAAGGAGTATAGATCTGGAAAGAGAGGATGTAACAAGGCAACTGTAGTATGTTCAATGTGCTGAAATAAGCAAAGTTAAATATTTTTATTTTGACAAAGCAGGCTAATGGGACAATACAAGATGAATCAGAACTTTCAGTTCCAAATGCTGAGCCCACTGCCGTTGTTGATGAATTCTTATGGAATGCAGCATTGGGAGGGTCGAAGAGTCCTTAACAACAACAAAAACCTGCCAATTAATTGCAAAAGACTTGAAACAACATCTGAGTCCATATCCTGCCCAGATAATGTACTAACCTGGAAAAAACAACACTCTCATTCTCTACTTAGTCTACTTTTAGACCACCCAGTAGCGACAATCCTCTGGGTGCCTTATCAAAACATTAGAAGGAAGCTTTCTATATCCATTGTCCAACTTAGCGTTCCTTAACTGGATGTCCTCAGAATGTTTTGGACTTCAGCTCCCATCATCTTTAGTCCACAGGGCCATGGATGATGGGATTTGATCCAATATACTATCTACAACGGAACAGGCTGGACTAAGACTTGCAAGAATAGAAATGGCTCATAAGGAGGAGAAGGATTGGGATGAAAATGGTGCCACCTGGTGGCCCATGTCATAAGATGGGATCTACCTTGGATACAATTTAGAACAGTGGTTCTCAGCCTTCCTAATGCCGTGACCCCTTAATCCAGTTCCTCATGTTGTGGTGACCCCCAACCATAAAATTATTTTTGTTGCTACTTCATAACTGTAATTTTACTACTGTTATGAATCGTAATGTCAATATCTGATATGCAGGTTCTATTTTCATTCAGTGGACCAAATTTGGCACAAATACCTGATACACCCAAATTTGAATACTGGTGGGATTGGGAGGGGGAATGATTTTGTCATTTGGGAGTTGTAGTTGCTGGGATTTTTAGTTCACCTACAATCAAAGAGCATTCTGAACCCCACCAACAATGGGATTGAACCAAACTTGGCACACAGTTCTCCCATGACCAACAGAAAATATTGGAAGGGTTTGGTGGGCAGTGTCCTTTGGTTTTGGAGTTGTAGTTCACCTACATCCCGAGATCACTGTGGACTCAAACTATGATAGATCTGGACCAAACTCTACACGAATACTCAATATGTCCAAATGTGAACACTGGTAGAGTTTGGGGAAAATAGAATCTTGACACTCAGGAGTTGTAGTTGCTGGGATTTATAGTTCACCTACAATCAAAGAGCATTCTGAATCCTACCAATGATAGAATTGGGCCAAACTTCCCATACAGAAACCCCATGACTTGAAGGGACTCGCTTGTGCGATCCTCCCTCCAGCCTCACATGCTCTTCCTCAACTGCACATGCGCAGCATGTTGCTATGGGCCAAGCACGCCTGCTCTCCTCTACCCACTTGGAATCTCAGAAACAGCCCTCCCCTTGGTTGAGAGGCTCGCCAATCACAGTGGAGGAGGGATTTTGATATGTTTCGAAAAAGGAAGTTGAGGACAGGTGGAGAGATCTTCAGCCTTCTCCACCAAAGGGGTTCCTAAGACCATCAGAAATATATGTATCTGATGGTCTTCAGTTACCTCTCTGGAACCCCTTCGCGACCCCACCAGGGGTCCCGACCCCCAGATTGAGAAATGCTGATTTAGAATAAGATGTACTGTATAATTAGTCCTCCATATCTGCTGGTTTTAAGGGCACAGGACCCCAATTAAAAAAAGATTTAAAAAATGATTTTTTTCTATTTGAGAGAATATCTCTCTAGAAATCTCTAGGTTCTCCAATGAGGCTAGCCACCATCGATTAGTACCAAAAGGTTGACCATAGAAGTGTGCTAAAGGAAGTACAAATGTCTAAATAAGTATCCTCTCTAGGTCCCCCAAGGAAACATTTTAATCAAATCTATGAATAACCTAATCCGCAAGAGTCAAATCCAGAAATGTGGCCATATAGTCATCAGCAGGCATGTAGCCAGGGGGGTGGGGGGGCTTGAGGGGCTTCAGCCCCCCCTTCGAA